>CM025849.1:32600313-32688308 GCA_003952965.2 Morella rubra
TGAATCATGTTCCTGTTAGTGGGTTAACTTTTAATAAACGAAATAACCTGTATGTCTAAAAAACGGACCATATAAACTATACTATTTAAAGTTATATTCCAGAGACTGATTTATTAAAAGTCAATATCACAGTACTGTATCAACAATTAAGCCTAATTTTTATGATACAACTCTCTGTTAAACCTTATAGCTACAACTAACAATTGAAAAACAGATATAGCCCGAAGGCCCAACATCTGCAAATTGGGCTCGAAGGCCCAATAGTGAAAACAGGCCCATACAACCGAGCAGAAAAAACTTTAACTAACTCTCTTTCAATGGGGTCTGTTAGCTTGAAGGTTTAAGAAAGATAACACTAGCCTGTATGGGACTAGTGTGTTCATTGTTGGGCACTTCCTACATCGTTTACATGCACTTGTTTTTACATTTATTTTCTGAAAAAATGAGACCGAAATTATAATTTGTTTAGCCAATTATCATATGTGGCCGCTTTCAAATTGCATTTATTAATTTTCTAGTTTAGTTTATTCTTTACATAATTAAGCTAGTTTATAGTTAACAACAATACATGGGGCTAACAGGAAAGCTGGGTACTCAAATGGCCTGAAACAAATAGAAAAAAAGTACATAGAGCTAAAATTAATGTAATTTTAGGATCCTAGTCCATGTTCTAGAGTCTGTTTATTGTTTTTAATGTTTACACCAGTATTTCTGTTTGGTTTTTAATTAATTAATTAATTTTTTATTTTTTATTTTTTACTTAAAGAGTAATACAATGGGCTAGCAGGAAAACTACTCAAAAGGCCTGAAACAAAAAGGGAGAAAAAGAAGAAGAGAAAAATGGAATTAATAATTATGTAGCTAATGTTATGTTGGATACCTTCAAGAGTTTGTGTACAATTTTTAATATGCGCCCTCTAGTGTGGTCTTGGAACCCCAACTACCAATTTGGTCACATAGCATCCTCTAATTATTAAATTTATTAATATGCGCCCTCTAGTCACATTTGAATCTCAAGATTGTACTGCTTTATCCAGTTTTCACTCATTTGAACAATAGGATTTGAGTAAAGTGGGAAAAATGATAAATTTCGATAGTTTTAAAGGCGTGTGACAAATTGATAGTTTGGAGCCCAAAATGATACTACTATAGTTTAAGAATGAAAAGTGAAGTTTTTTTTTTAAATCAAAAAGCTCTCTAAACAAGGGCCTTGAAGCCTTAGGCTCTTTAAGATTCAGACTTATATGGAATAAAATGAACTTATTTGCATTACATACTATTCGTATTTTAAACATTCCGATATACACGCTTAGAGAAAAAAAAAAAAAATCTGATATACACAAGTACATTAGAATAAAAACTTCTCTGTTACAGATGGAATTTTTTTTGTAAAATAACCCACTATCCTTAAAATTAAAAATGTTAGGAAGATGTAAATTTTATTATTAGAATTATATTCTCGAAAATTTTGAGCTAGCTTAGACATCGCAACTTCTCCTTCAAATAGATCCGGCAAAGGATCAACCAACAAGGGGGGCTCGGCTTCTCAGTCATGGATATTCAGTGGCCTGAAACGCGTTATTGGTAAAGAAATAACCTCATGTGCCCTTGGAACTGTCAATCCGGATCTTTCCACCATGTCAACAACAACATCTTGGCCATCCATTGACTTGCCAAGTGGTCCGACTACCTTAAACTCAAAGCACTGGATCATAGTTGCAAGCAGTGCAGGCAGCTCTTGCACAACCAAGTTGATGCCAGGACACATCCTCCTCCCAGATCCAAATCGCAAAAAATGAAAATGTTGTCCCCTAACATCCACAACATTGCTATCCTCGTCAGACTGCAAGAATCTCTCAGGTTGAAACTCCAATGGGTTTTTCCAATACTTGGGGTCCCTTCCAATGGCCCACAAATTCACAAAAAAACAGTGTCACTTGGGATGACGAAGTTTCCAATCTCACAATCCTGTACGCATTTTCTATGGACAAAAGGCACTGGGGGATGAAGCCTAAGTGTTTCCTTTATGATGGCCTGGATATAGGGAAGATTTGGAGTGTCCGATTCTTTAACCAATCTGCTATTTTTTACAACACTATCAATCTCTTGACGAGCTTTATCAAGAACCTTTGGATTGTTGATAAGCTCTGCGATTGCCCATTCAGTTGCAGTTGCTGTTGTATTTGTTCCTGCTGAGAAGAAATCCTACAATAGTTTGGACAAAGAAACACTACTAGTGAAAATCATTGGCCTTGTCACAAGCAAGTGTATTAATTTACAACACCTAAACGGGTGAATATATAACTGTTTTTCCCTCTAGTTAAAACTACTACAAAAATTTTAAAACTCGTTCTAAAATAGTCGAGACTAGATATGAATAATCACCAATTCGAGCAACAAAATAAATACTAGAAAATAAAATTAAATACAATCACACAAGGAGACGAGATTTTGTTGATGAAGTGGAAAACTTTTGAATCACCCTTCAAAAGAAAAACCATTCCAGGCTATCAGCACCACCCATAAATTACTAAGAAGAAAACTTTACAAACGGTAATTTAGAGACTCGCAACCCCTGTTGCTGACTATGACAATCCCGATGTAATAATCCAAATAATTTGACTCGGACCTGTTTCGTGCAGCAACCACCTCATACCGCTGAGATTCTTCCTATAGACTCTTCAAGAATGCACTCGTTCTTCAACACTGGAACTCCAGTAGCTAAACTTCTTCAAGTATGCTCTGAAGACTTCACAATGGAAAAT
Source organism: Morella rubra (assembly GCA_003952965.2). NCBI lineage: Eukaryota > Viridiplantae > Streptophyta > Magnoliopsida > Fagales > Myricaceae > Morella > Morella rubra. The sequence continues at coordinate 32,603,079 of CM025849.1, forward strand.
TGGTTTCAATGTGATGGAATGAAAGAAAATCTGATTGATTTGCGTTAGGAGTCGTTAAGGTGTTTTTCTCTCTCAAATGGGGACTCAAATAAACAATGAGATGACCTCCTTGAAGTTACAAGTCAACCTTGCAAAGTATTCAAAAGATAAGTTTCAAGTGAAATAAGTCTCTAAAAAGTAGGGTTTTTAAAAATCGTTGGTTCTCACTTTAGCCAGGGTCGAACGGCATTCAGGCGAGCTTTTTTTGTGAAGGATTAAGTCGAGAGAGGAGGAGAGTAGCAGGCCAACGAGTCAAATCTTTAAATTATCTACAGCCTTCGCTTCAGCCAGTAGTTGAGCCTCAGGCAAGTGAGACCAATTCGTGACTTGTCCACAAACGTTGGTTGAGCCAAAGGTAGTGTCTTAGGCGAGCGAGACAAATCTGTGACTTGTCCTCAAGACTTCGCACGAGCTAGAGGTCGAGCTTCAAGTGAGTAGAGACAACGCTTTGAGGTTTTTGACTATAAAATTCTTTTCTTGACCAATCTCTTGAGAGACTCTTATGCTCTTAAAACTTTGACGAAACTTAAAGATAAAGAATGACAACTTAATTTGGACTTAGAAAGTACTTGGAAGAAAGGGAGGGGCCGCGGAAGAGAAGAAGAGGAAAGGAAGAAACTTACAACAGTAAGGGCTTTTATGTGATCCTTCGTCAATTTCACGTCGGAATTTTCGTCCTGTACAAAATCGAGTAACATGTCCATAAAATCCTTCACTAGATGTTGTTCACCCTCACAGCCCACTTCTCTATTCTTCTTCTTTTTCCGCAGTTCTTCTCGTTCTGTAATTATCCTCTCCGCAAATGCATCGAACTTCCTACGGATGTCCTCAATTCTCTTTCCCATCCCCTACAAATCTAAATATATACTTGCAAAACCATATATAATCTGCCCGATTAAACTCTCCAAGTATTTGTGCTATGTCTCGTATGACTTCCTTGGCCTCCTCGGACTGACCAAGTATCATTTGAGAAATTATGTTGTTACTCAAATGCAGCAATGCCTCAGTAAAATTAACAACCTCGCCAGTCTCAGACGTCTTGTCCAAAAATCTTAAAAGTCGATGATATTCATTCTCCCTCAGTGAGAGGAAGCTGTTGATAGTACGGCGGCTGCCTAAGAGCTCGTTTGTACTCAACTTCTTTATGAACTTCCAATAGGGTCGTGGGGTGCAAATACAAACGAGTACTCCTTCATTATATGAGTAACGGCAGTGGTTACCCCTCGTGAAGTGAAAGAGAGCTCCTTGTTTTGCAGGAACTCTTTTGCATATTCTGCTGAAGAGACTACGACACATGGGATTGACCGTAGGCGTAAGGAAAATAAAGGGCCATAGCGAAGGGATAGCTTGTGGAAGGATCGTGAATGAGGGGCCCAAGGAGATGGAAGTTGCCTATGATGGGCAAGGCCATGGGGCCCGGTGGGAGCTTTGATTTGATTCTAAAAGGTATGATAAATGGGACAAGGAGCACTGAGAGGAGAAGGCCGGCTAGGAGTCCTAGGAGCTCCAGGATCATGGCTAGCTGTTGAGAGAGAAACTTACTATTTTTTTAGAAGTGTGAAACTTCAGTACAATAGGATTAATCTCAGTACTAGTTCGGCTACAGCTTGACGTCTCTCAGTCTCTGATGCATGTTGCTCAGTGGGAGCTCCAAATTTCTCATGATATCCCAAGAGTGAAGAATTAATCTCAATTTATACATTGTTAAAGTAGTTCATACAATGACTGTTCACGTAGAAGTTACGTACCCATCAATTTGGAGACGAAAACCTAACCTGTCTAGCTAGTACATAGACCTATATATAATGCATTGAACCGGAAAGACAAAACATTAGTTGGTCCCCCGATCCTTAGTGCTAATTAGGTATTTCCTAACTAAATCGTGCATAGGTATTTCCTAACTCTAACTTCCATACATAACAGAGTATATGTATCTCAATCGGGAATAAGACCCTAGTTTAGTGAGTTGAAAGAGTTAGGTGTTAGAGATAATATCATAATCAACAAGATTTGATATGATATTATCTTGATATTAAAAGATTTAATTTTAATACGAGATATTGTCAAAATCTCAAAAATTAAAGTTTAAATATAATAATATCTTTCTTAAATGTTTTGTATTTTCTCTATAAATAGAGCTCTTTAATTGGTAATTTATATGCGCTTATAATACAAATTAAAAAACAGCCATAAATGGTTTTACATTTGATGTAAATCTTTTAGACCAAACTACTTATATCTTTGCTTCTTCTTATTATTTCTCTCTTCTATCGATATTATCTTTCAATTTTGTACTATGTTTATTTATTTATTTTTTCAATTAAGCGCATGACTTCGTTTTCAACAGAAGCTAGTTAAAGCTGTGAAGGAAGAGGAAGTCACTAGCTGCCATATGCTATCAAGGATACCCTAACCGAAATTCCATAATAGGTAACCTTTGACGATTGACGGTATTGGGTTCGTATAATTTCTCCAATTTATTGGTTCTTTGTTTGGAGAAAGAAGATAAAAAAATTCGAAAGAAGTTGAAAACGAAGAACGTGAGGGGCAAGGGCGGACCGCTATGATATGAGGCCTTAGGCAAATATTTAAATTTAGGCCTTTTATGTTTTTTAAAAATTATGTACAAAAATCATAACTTTTAATGCTAAATATAAGAGTATTAGTAAAGTTTGTTAAAATAATTCTTGTAGTTAAAAAAAAAAAAAGAAAAAAAATTCTTACGAGTGAATATAAGATGAAAACAATTATTTTTAATATTTTAGAGACTATATTTAAAATAAAACTATGAAAATCTAAAATTTCATTATAATTTCAAATGTATTAAATTGACTGTGGGTTCACAAAAATAATAATTAAGAAAGTAATGAACTAATCTCTTAATATTTTCTTGAATTGAGGACCAATGTCTGATTCTCTAGTAAACCATTGGACAAATATTAATGGCAAAAGGAGTTCATGACTCTAGAAGAAAGTTAAGGAAGTCACCTAGGCTATATATCGAAGACCTTAACCGAAATATTATTGAAGCATTCATTACCCTAAGCTAATTGGCGTCTGCCCTTGTAGAGCGGATGCCTCGTCGGACCGGGAGGAAGGAAAGCTGACAGCATCCACATTTTTTTTTTTAATATATGAAAAGCACACTGTAGTGACACCCTTGAATGAGATGTCGTGTTTCTCTTTTCTTCTGCTTTTAATTTCGACTTTTGTGTTGACTGTTGAGTAGCTTCGCGTGAGGCTTTCCTATTAGACCGACTCTCCCTTATGGGTTTATTTCTTTGTTACCTTCCACGGTCCCATCTGAGCCAGCCGTACGGCCTTTTCTTCGGCCGCAATCTTTTTCATTTGGGCCCATCACTTCTGCATTAATGGCAACATGGTGTGCTTCTACTTTTACAATGAGTCATCTTTCATCGACGGAATGCGAAGGACGCTATGCCGTAGTTCAACCGGCTCACAGGCTCTCGTTAGGGAGGCGGCCTCCACTCCATAGGCTTCTTTGGCATTAACATTTTTTAAGTTTTGGCCTCTCTGTTCTTCATCCTTTTTTCCTGCCTTTCCTCTTCGTCTTCTTATCCTCTTTATCTTTATGGAACGGCGCCTGGTCACTTTTGAGTCCGGGGACCATTTCCACTCGGCCCTGTGCCTTCCGTCCGAGCTTGTTGGCAAGGCCCTTATCCGCATGGCGCGGAAAGACGTGGAGGACAGTTGTACATTAATACCCATTAATAAAAGCACCAAGCTGCTGGTAAAGAATATCTATAGGCTATAGACTATAGCTTATACATGCCTAGCTCATGAGGTGCACGCCAATATCTTCCCCAAAGGGAAACTAAATTTCTTTAATGTTCTTAATAAACTCTACATTTCTGCAGTTATACGTACTGTAAAGGGCAAGGACATGTTAAGTAAAAATTTGCTACCGTGAATTCTCCATATTGCCCCGTTTCGTGGGCTCTCTTTGGACCAAAACACATTGAGACTAAAGTGTCAAGTACTACTCCAAAAGTGTGATAATTAATAAGTGGCCTATACTTATTTTTCAAAAATCTAAGGCCATAGTTGTCTACAAGTTTTGTAACAAATTTCTAAATTTTGTATAGACTGATTCAAGTCTTGTTCAGCCAAAAAAAGAGAGAAGAAAATATCGCTAATTCAAGGGCTGCACTCCTCCAAGAGATTATAAAATGTTTATTTGCAAAAGCTTTTTAGAATACAATGAATGTAATAAAATTTACAAACAAACATTCAAAATCTCAAAAAAAATTCTATACAAACACTAATACCTTCTTTTACACAAACTCCAATAGTTTTTAAAAAAATTCACACAAATCTTCTCTCTTTATATTTTTTTTACCAAACTTCAATACATTTTTATTAAAATATGAGAAATTGACAATTTAGTCCTTAGATTTTTACCATTTTTGTATTTTAGTCCTTAGATTTCAAATTTTAAATTTAAAGCCCTTATATTCTATACTTTTGATGACGAGGCCCTTCCGTCAAGCTTCCGTCCATCCCTTTAACGGAGGCTCCATGTCAGCTGCCAACTAGGCTGACTCCATAGATGACAACGTTTTGCAGATTGAAGGAAATAAGACCAAATTGAAGCACACCGTTTTATTCAAAGGTTGAAGCACACCGTTTTGACATAAATTGACGAAGCACACCATTTTGAGGGGATTCAAACTACACCATTTAACTTAAAAGTGAAGCTCATCGTTTTGCTTCATTTTGGCTGAACCAGAAATCCCACCCCTTTCGTATGAACCCTAAAGAGCCAGAGAGGATTTCATTTGCTGTGAGATCGGTGTGAGCTTCGCTTACCCAAATTTGGAGATTTGGGAGATTTGGTTGGAGCCTGCACAAGTCACTTCTTCAGATATGTCGGAGAAAAGGTAAATCTTCAGATATGTGAGCTTCGTTTACCCATATTTGTTGTTATGTTTGTTTGAGAAAGCTTTAGATTAGCTTTTAGACACATTCTGGAGTTGTCAAAAGTTAGATGGAGCTTTAGACACATTCTGGAGTTCCATTGTGTGTTGCTATCTTGTAACAGAGAGTATCTTGGCGGCACTGTCCTATTAGTTCAGGTAGTGGGGTTTGCGATTGCTCCTTTTCTACATAGAAGTTGCTCATTTCCAAATGCATAAGAGGTCAGCAATTAATATGTGCAGAAACGATGACTTTGTAATACAATTAGAAACACAACTTCCTTTACAAACAATGGCTTATTTGTTAACAATGATTTCTAAAAGGGTTGGAGTTTGAGGGAAAGAAATAGATTGGGGTTTGGTCTGCTGATGTTGTATCTGATGCTAACCAGTGAGCTGTTGTAGGCTTTCAGAACTACTTTAGCTAGTATGAGCATCAAATGACTAAGTGTAAGGCCCATGGCAGTCCAGAACTGATCATGTAAGGTTCTTAATAGCTTAGGTGTAAACTACTCTTGAATTGTCCTCGTATAAAAGGTAGTGACTTGTGAAATTCATCTTAGGTGACTTGAGCCCCAAAATTCATTCCAAGGAGTTTCCATTCAATTTTTCACTTCTTAGGATTGTTTTATTGTCCGAAATTCATTCCTGCTGTGGCCTCTGAATACCTATTACTCTACATTAAGTGTATCTAAGTTTATTTTTCACTGGAACACGAGAATTCTCAATCATTACTCATACAAGTTTGGAAAGATGATGGAATAATAGTTGTAGGAAGAATACATATAACAACAGTTTCTGTGATGTGTTCTAACTTTGCTTTTTTATTTTTTTATTCTTACTATCAGAAAATCCATTTTTGCCTAAGTTGGTCAACGGGAATAGCATAAGTCATACACAAATTGCCACGTCATGAACTCAGTCTAATAAATCTGATTGGTTTATATATATATATATACACACAAAAAAGCACTGTTTCGTCATCTTCCGTGAAGATGAGGGGGCTGTCGTCCGATATAATGCAATGTGAATGTGGCATTTAAGCATATACTTCACTAACTTACTACTTCCATTTCTTGCAGAAAGCTTGTGGATTTTTCGCCTGGTTTGATCCTCCAACGTGCCCACGTGGAATGGAAGTGGGACCATATTTAATGAAGAAAGTAAAGGATTTACAATCCGAAGTGGTTGTGCTTAATGGTTTTGTGAAAACGCTTAAATGTATTGTGAGAGCATCGTGGACTATCATTGCAACTATGGGAGCACTGTTGTTGAAGGCATGGAAGTGATGTGTTGTCAAGATCTTGTTTCTTGTGTAAATTTTGTTGTTAGAATCTGATTCAGCTATGTAATGGCGTAGGTTGTATGATTTGTATCCAGTCAATTTTGTTGTGTAATGTGTCAATGACAGGATAAAGGTTAGAATAGATTCTGATTCAGCCAGGTAATGGTGTACAAATAGATTAAGCTATGTCAATTTTCTGCATATTTTCAGATTAAGCTGTCAAAATACTCAACACAGGCTGTCCAAATACTCCCAAAATATTCAAAACAGGCTGTCCAAATACTTAACACAGGCTGTTCAAATACTCAACACAGCCTGTCCAACAGTCAGTTTCACATATACAAACCATAATCCATCCTCAAAATGCCACAAAAATACAAGCTGGCCATTCCCTCCTAACATTCCGTTCATTACTGGTTCACAACACCATTACTACCAACAAAAAAGATAAGGGAAATTGAAATCCAGCAGTCTTGGTGATCCTTAAGTGTGCTGAGTCACGCCACTGCACCCTTCTGGTGTCTCTTGTGTAGTAGTCTCTCCAGTATCTTGCATTTCATAAACCCAGAAAAATAAGGAAAAGGCATCGGTAAGTTGGCAAAGGGGTTTCGGCCAAGGCCTTGAACACCCCCTTGCACCACCTCTTTCCTACTTCCTCATCATCATTTCCACTTCTTCTTAGCCCCTAGTTCAGTGTCATTAACCAATAGATCTTGTGTTAATAGGAGAACATCAAGAGCTACCCGAGATCACCAAGGTAAGGGTTTAGGTTCTTGTGTTTTGTTGAGGATGGATAACATGTTCTCTTGTATTGATTGATCATATATATTTGTGTGCATAGAACTGTGATTCAATGATGAACATGTTAGGGTTATGTTGGATTCAAAGTTTTGCAAAAAGAAAAGTTCATAGGTGCTATGAAGTATATACTAGTCTAGACATCTTGCATGTTAAGGCTTAATGAATATTTCTTATAACATGTGTATAAGATTGCTTGCTGAGTTGGTTTGATTATTCAAAAGAGATTTGGACATGTTTTATGAGCTATGGCAGTGGTGATAAGCCTAAGCTTGAAGCCTTATAGACCACGGGTTGGTCAAGAAAAATGGCTTATGGTGTTGCATGTTGCACTACATGATTTTATGATTCAATGCCATGCATATGTGATATGAAATGTGGAGCAATAATGAGAATGATGATGGCCAAGAAGCTTTAAAGTATCCCTGATCAAAGAAGGCCAAATGGGGCCAAAGAAAGGAGCCATGGGCTCAAGAAAGAGGTTATGAAGTTGAAAGCATGAAAAAGATGCATTATGCATGTTCCTTGATGACATTGCAAATAATCATTGTTTGCCTTTAAGTTCTTGAAGAATCCACATGTTATGTGCTCTATGATTTCCTTTATGTTGATAGATTAAAATTATTTTTAGCCTAAAGTTTCGAAAAGCATAGATTAATCAAAAGCATGAACACCTATCTAGGGCATTTAGGCAAACATAGGTGCTGCCCAAATCGACCCTAAGCTACAGGTTGTATTTTTGCATGAAACTTTCCAGATAGCATCCTTGTCTAATATTAGATCCCTGTAAAAATTTCAGCCCAAAATGATGAAGGAAAAGGTCGAAAATGCCCCTGGAGGTCTCTGAGGGCAGATTCGACATTTTGCCTAATTCGTTAGGGAAAAGGGTCCAAAATGAGAAAATGATTACATGGTTGGATAGAGCACGAAAAATTGATGGGGGAGCCCAAATTTTAGTTCAAACCAAGTTGAAATAAGGGCCCAAATCACAAGGCCCGTTTAGGAGCCTAAATGGACTTTAGGCCCAATAACCCTAAAATAGCATCAAGCCAATAACACTTTGGGAATAGGCCCAGCAGGTCTAAGGAGGCCCAATAGGCCTTCAATGGGGTTTAATGTCTTAGATCTTACTAGTTATTATCATGGTTGTTTCAATTGTCAATGATTATTCTTTAAACCTGTTATGCTTCTTTCAAGTTTATTGCAAATTGTGTGCATTGTTGGGTGAATGTTACATGTGTACTTTAATGCTTGGACATGAGATTGCATTCATAAGAGGAAAAACAAATGTGAGGAACCCCTAAGCCTGCGAGGTGATTCCCCGAATGGTAGTGACGGTACCGGGCACTTAGGAGACGTGCAACCCCCCACAGCAGGGAGTGGGTGGGCTCCTTTATGAACGCTAAGGCGTAATGTTAAGGGTCCTGGTGCTGGAGGCACGGGACAGTCCCATAGAAGGGGAGGGGACGCACAACCCGACTCTGGGGGTGAACAGAGCAGACATCGGGAACTCCTCAGGAACCTATGATGGTGTGATGCATTGCATATTTTAATTCATCCAAGTTCATACTTATTATGCTTGAAGTTAGTTTTCACACCATGTTTAAGTGAATTATATGCACTGTATTTGTTTGATCATGTTTCCCCACCCCCACCTTACTGAGTCAATAGGACTCACCCTTTTTCTCTTATGTTGTTTTTGCAATGTTTGGCGAACGTGGGTATTGAAGAATGAAGCTATTCGAGGACGAGTTAACCTACGATTTTTACCCTTATATCCTGGTACTCAAGATCCGAACGTGGGTTTCGGATCTCCTTGGAGTATCAGTGGAGCATGAGGCCCACTGGTTCTTTAGGGAGCCCTCACCCCATCCCCTATACCCCCACCATCCCTGTACCCCCACTATCCCCGTTACCCCGATTTGAGGACTTTGGTTTACCAGATGTACCGCCCGAGTGGCTAAGGTTCGATTACGTTCCTCGCCAACGGGAAATAGTAGTACCACTCCGGGGTCCGAGATTATTGATCTTACATCAGACTCAGACGAGGAGGATTAGTACCCCTCTTAGGCCTGTTAGAGTGTTTCGGGTATCTGTTTCCTTGTAATCAGTTTTCAAATTGTACGAAGCTCCCGAATTTTTGTAATGTAGCCTTTTATGTAGTCCCGGGAGGACGACCTGAACTTTCTTTGTATCAAGATGTCCTTGTTATTTCAGGTTTTCAATCTCCTTCGTGTCTCTTTCCTCATCCTTTATTTCAAAGTTCTTATTTTTACTCAAAGGCCTAATCTAACACTTTCAATCTTTTCGGATTGTATTAACTTATTGCCTTTTTCTAAAAACATAGAGTTTTTACCCTAAATCTTTTCCAATTTCCCATTACGATTCTATTTTTTTTATATGCCTTCGCTAAGTTTCATGGTAAATCAACTAAGACTTTCTAGCGACCTTCTGTGCTATTGTTTGAGCCTTGCATCATTGGAGTCATTATCTCCTTCCTAAGGAGTTCATATTGTTCTCGGATCATGAAGCCTTGAAACTTGAATAGCTAACAAAAACTCAATTCCTGACCTACCAAATGTAGTGAGTTTTTACAATTATTTACCTTTGTTCTAAAGCATAAGGCGGGTGTTCAAAATCAAGTGGCTGATGCTTTGAGTCGTCGACATTCCTGTCTTTCCACTATGCAAGTTAATGTTTTGGCTTTTGAAGTGGTGAAAGAGCTTTACAAGGAGGATCCTACTTTACCAAGGTATGGGAAGAATGTTCTAAGGGTCCTTATCATTATTTTTTTAATTAAAAAATGGTTATCTTTTCAAAGCAATCAATTATGTATTCCACAATGCTCTTTGAGGAATGCCATTATCATTGAAGCTCATGGTAGTGGACTTGCTGGTCATTTTGGTAGATATAAGACTCTTTCTCTTATCAAAGAAAATTTCTATTGGCCAAAAATGGAGCGAGATGTTGTGAGACATGTGGAGCGTTGTAGAGTTTGTCACATTGCCAAGAGTCAAGGCCAAAATACCAGGTTATACACTCCACTCCAAATTCCTAATTCACCTTGGGAAGATGTGAGTATGGATTTTGTTGTGGGATTGACAATGACTCAAAGAAACAAAGATTTAGTCATGGTGGTTGTTGATCACTATTCGAAGATGGTGCATTTTATTCCTTGTAGCAAGACTCTTGATGCTTCTCATGTGGCGGATCTCTATTTTTGAGAAGTTGTTAAGCTTCATGGAATTCCAATGACTATGACGTTGGATCGAGATATGAAGTTCATGAGTCATTTTTGGCGTACTCGTTGGAGTAAGCTTGGAACTAATCTGCAATTTAGTTCAACATGTCATCCTCAAACCGAAGGAAAAATTGAAGTTGTCAATCAAAGCTTGGAAAATTTATTTAGAAGCTTTATTGGTAAAAATATTCGTAAATGGGATTTAATTCTTGCACAAGCCGAGTTTGCTTATAATCGTTCCACTAGTCAAACTACGGGTTGTAGTCCCTTTGAGATTGTCTATGGTCAAAATTCTATTAGTCCTTTGGACTTGGCTCTACTTCCTACTACTCATCAATTTAGTGGAGATGCCAAAGAGAGAGTGAAGAGCATTATGAAGTTGCATGAACAAGATTGAGACCGGATTCTCAAGCAAAATGAGAAGTACAAGAAGAAAGCCAATAAGCACCGAAGACAAGCAAGTTTCATGCAAGGTGATTTGGTGTCACGCCCCGTGCCAGTACTTATCCCCTAGGTTCTCCTATCGTAATGGAATGCACACAAGCGGGGATTACGGCACGAATAAATCTACTAACTGGCTTTAAAAACAAGCGTAGCGAAAATGTGTTTGAAATGTATAAGTATATTAAGGAAGGAAAATAATAGTTTTTCAGGGATTTAGCAAACAAGCCACACAGAATTAAATCGGGAAAATAAAATGGATTAATTAAGGAGATGTCAAAACTATAGTTAAAAATTTAAAGTAGGTTAAGGCGTAAGGAGGGACAGAATAAAAGGAATTTACACATACATATTGATTTTTGGTATACAAGTAGCACTTTACAAGGAACAAAAACCCTTTACGAAGCTACAAATGTAACGTGATAATGAGTACAAAACGGAAGTTATCTACAACTTTTTGTCCTATCACATCCATGAAAACGGCTAACAGTAACAGGACCACAAAATGACTACCACTGATGTCTAGTCAATCTCTGACTCAGTGTTGGAGGATAGGTCGATAATCTCATTATCCTTGATGCCCTCCACTGGCGGTGCCGGTGTAGGAAGGACAACGTGCAGAAGAGCCGGATCAACATCGACCAAACCGAAATCCTCAACTCGGGAACTGGAGACGCAGGTGGATGCTTGAGGTACCATTGGGGCTCGTACCCCACGAATACCTCAAAAGATTCGGTGACATAAGTCCATAATTTAACCACTACCATGTAGGGATCAACATCCAAAGTCTGCTCGCTCATAAATGTTAGCATCTGATATGTCCGACGTCCACGGTAGTACATACAAGAGATTAAACCATAAAAGGGGTGAGTCCTATTGACTCAGTAAAGGGGGAAACAAGGAATATGCCACACAAAACAGATAAGTATGATAATCAAAATAATCTGGAAGCATCAATAACACTAAACAGGAAAATGATGCAATGCATGAATGATGCATCTGTTCCCCGATCACAGTACTTTTTTCTTTCTTTCTTTCCTTCCTATTTCTGTCTGTCGAGGTGTTTTTGATCGCTCTGTTTAACCCCAGAGTCAGGGTTGTGCGTCCCTTCCTCTCCTTTGGGACTGTCCCGTGCCTCGGCACCAGGATCCTGTCAAGCGTATATTGTTTCACGCCAGGGATACCAACCACTATCCTTTCAGTGGCAGCTTGCACTATCCCACTGTGATTGGTACTGTCATCCTGTCATCGGATCACCTTTGGGTATGGGTTTCATTTTGATCATGTGATCAGTTTGGTCAATAGCTTCCCCATACCCATGATATATTGATGTAACAGGTATCAAAATGAGCAATAGATTTCATGGACCAATTGTCATATAAAATGCATATAAAATAAAGCACTCTAAATTCACAGTAACTTTTCTTAATCCATACGTGAGTGTTCATTTCATGATATTCATGCAAGAGACTCGGTCCAACCTAACACGTACCACATGCTGTTAATAGGCAAGTCCAACAACTTATACAATTAATTATTTTTATTCATTGCTAACCCAATAAGAGTGGCTGTCTTTAAAAGAAAGGATTTTAGGGTTCTTGACTAGTTTCAAAAGAAAATTCTCCCCGGGTACGTTTTATAAAAGAGTTCCCGGGCACGTTTGAATCAAAGTCTTCCAGGTCCTATTATAACAGCTTCCCGGGCCTATTTTATAACAGCCTTCCAGGGCCTAGTTTATCAAAGTCTTCTCGGGCCTATTTTATCAAAGCTCCCCGGGCATATTTTGTAAAGGCTCCCCGGGCACATTTTGTAAAGGCTCCCCGGGCATACTTTGTAAAGGCTCCCCGGGAATGTTTTATAAAAGCTCCCTGGGCATATTTTAAAAAGGCTCCCTGGGCATGTTTTATAAAAGCTCCTCGGGCATATTTTGTAAAGACTCCCCAGGCATATTTTGTAAAGGCTCCCCGAGCATATTTCTTGAAAGGCTCCCGGGCAGTTTTATAAAAGTCCCCAGGCATATTTTGTAAAGGCTCCCGGGCACGTTTTATAAAAGCTCCCCGGGCTAAAGGCTCCCCGGGCACGTTTTATAAAAGCTCCCCAAGCATATTTTGTAAAGGCTCCCCGGGCACATTTTGAAGAGGCTCCCTGGGCATATTTTGTAAAGGCTCCCCGGGCATATTTTGTAAAGGCTTCCCTGAGCATATTTCTTAAACTCTTCTTGGTATTAAAACAAAAGTCTTTTCCTAGCATGTAAACAATTTCTTGGTATAAAACAAAACAAGTCCTTTTCAGGTATGTAAAAACAAGGCCTTCAACAATAACTTCTTCGAGCATATAAAACAAAGCCGTCAAAACATCTCCCCAGGCCATGCAAAACAGAGGCTTTCCCGGGTATATAAACAAAAGTCTTTCCCGACCATATATATAACGAGTTTTTCTTTCTCAAACGTCACGACTCAAAGGATCTAGCCCTTGGTGGTCCACCCAACGGTTTTTAGTCTTTTCTCATCTCATGGCAAAAGGCACGTTTTAAGCACTACCCGAACCACTCCAATACCTTTATTTAAGACAACTCTACACCCTTACTACTAATCCCCATAATGTAACTTGGCTCACCCTTACCTTAGTTGAGTGAATACTTGCCTTTCTTGAATGAAAACACCTCGGTCTCATTTCCCCTTGGTTTCTCCTTCCTCCTTCCTTCGGTTAGGTGGTCTCTCTCACGTCACTCTCTATTGATTTGGTGAAAATTCTCAGTCTCTATATGTCTCGAAGCACTCCACTTCACGTCTCTCTTTTTATTCTCATGTGTACTCCCCCTTACCAGCCTATAGGTATAGACCCAATCATTAGAAAGAGAGAGGGCTAACGAGGTCGTACACGTCTGCTGTCACCAGAATCTTCATCTCGTACACCTATTGTACATGCAACAACCAAAAAGAGAGGGCTAATGGCCATCTTCATCTAGGCGGTCAAATAAGGAGGAGGGAAGTAAAACGTGAAATGGGATAAGAGTGCATTTAATGTGTGCGTACGGTTAGGACACGTAAAAGGTAGCATGCAAGAAGGAAGCTTAACTAATGTAAAATCAACCCGGGCGTGCAGCACACAGACCTATCTTACCAGGGTTTTATAGGCTTGCCCCCATCATCCCAATGTAAACACAAATAAAGGAGTAACTGGAGGAGAATTAAAGATGTACGAAGAAGAATTGACGTAAGAAAATTCCACAACGTACTATTTATATTATCTCACATATATACCAAATAGGTGCAAAAGAGCTGGGTGTTACATTTGGTGTGGATTCATCTAAGAAAATAACATTTCCCAGCAGGCCAACATGCTAAGCTCAAGCCTCAAGCCGATGGTCCATTCAAGGTGCTTCAATGCATTAGTGATAATGCGTGTAAGATTGAACTTCCAAGGGAATATGGAGTTTCAGCAACCTTTAATGTCTCTGACCTTTTCCCATATCATGAAGAAGAAGATGAAGAGCTAGCCTCAGGTCGAGACTTTTCCAACCAAGGGAGCATGACATAGGTGTGGTCAGCACAAAAGGTCGTGATTGAAATTAAATTCTGGAATGATTTATGAAGGGTTTATGTTCGAAGTTATTTTTTTGGAAAGTTCTACGAGTCTAGTTTCAAACATCAAACGGTGTACAATTTGGTGTTTTCTAGACGAATTTATGGTTAAATTACTCAAAGGAGGTCAGGCTGGCAGCTAATTCCGAGGTCTAGCGAATTTTGGACGATTTTGCTATTTTTAGCTTATTCTTTGGATTTTCAAAGTGTCTTTTCATTTCCTAAGAGTCTTTTATGTTTCTAAGTCTCAATTAATATTTTGGAAGATGTATTTCTTATTTACTCATGCTTAGAGGGTTGTTCTAAGTTTTGTCATTTAAAACCTTTCTCTAGTAGTGGAAACATACAGATTTTGAGTGTTTATACAACTTGAGCCTTGGGATACTTTAAAGAAGGATTTCTTCTACAAACTCTTATCCTTTGGTGGATTCCGATAGGTGATGAGTTCAACTCTTTATCCTTCAGTGGATTCCGATAGGTAGCGAGTTCTTGTTCTGTATCCCGTGTTGGAATACATTGGGTGGTGATTTCTATATCCTTTTATGTTCTACTTGGGTGGTGAACTTATCTATCCATGTGTGTGAGTTAGAGTGTGTTTCCAAGATACCCATACACTTTTTCGACCATTTTCATCATTATCTTCTTACTATCCTGAAATCCCATTATTCCATGTTGGCGTTTAGTCACAATCAAAGTTTGATGATAATAATAGAAGTAATTGAAACGAGAAGTAAAGAAAATCCAAAATGAGCACGGAAGTGATCAAGCAACATCCCTTTAAATGGAAAATATCCTTTAAAGTGAAGACTCAAATTTCGAGGGTAATTCTTGTAACACTAGACTTAATCTTTAACAAGGATTTGAACCACACACTTGTATATCTCTTCAAATCTTGCATAAACCGTTTATCACTTTTTTAAAATATTAAAATATTTTAATGGCTTCAAATTATCCCCAATTAAACTCCAAACCTTTTTATACTTATGGGGAAGTTAGTCTTTAAAATTGGGTGTTTTAAGTTGGTCAAAATCGTGTTTTTAATGAACCGGATCATGTGCTTAAGTTGTGTGAGGTCACCCGGCCTATCACCACTTGGTGTAACGGTCGACTGGTATATGTTTTTAAAATAGATTCGTTGTGTTCTGACACTGTGATCGTTGGGGTAACGGTAACCTATAACGGTTGATCGGTTCATGTAGTGGTTGACCTGCTCATCGTAAATTTTTGACAGATCGTCCCTAACGGCTATTAAAGGCTATTTTTCTTATGAGGCCTATTTTAAAGCCATCCTAAGCCTCATAAATATTGCTGAACGACCAAAATCATTTTACTAAGGCTAAGAGTGATAAAAAAACCTTTGAATCCTACTTCTAACATTATTCACACACAATCATTACTTTCACTTCCTTGTTATTGCGTGAAGCCTATGAGATAAAAATTTTTCATTGTAACATCTACTCCATCAAGGGAGTTTTAGTGAACATTTTCGTTCATCCATTCTACATTTCTAAGAGAGTGATTCTCTTGTTTCCTTTCGTAAGGGTTGTTCATCGAAAGGAGGAGTTTGGAGATGGAAAAGCATAGCCTTGAAATCCTTTGTAGTTGAGATTGAAGAAGATAATGATGATAGTGGAGATGAGGATATTGCTCTCATGACAAGGAATTTTAGAAACTTCCTCAAGAGAAAGCAAGGAAGGAAGAACTTCAAAGATTTCAAGAGAGAAGAGCCAAAGAAGGAATACCCAAAGATGGAAACAAGAAAGACCACATCACTTGGTACAAGTGCAAGAAACTTGGTCACATAAGGTGGATTGCCCACTTCTCAAATATAAAAAAGAAGGTGATGAAAGTTACTTGGGAAGAAAGTGATTCAAGCTCCTTTGAAGAAGAAAATGATGGAGAAATCGCAAACATGTGCTTCATGTCTCTAGAAGATGATGAGGTATATCTCTTGGATCTTGAAGATTCAAAACCTTCATATGATGAATTAGAAAATGCTTTTGATGAGTTATAAATTACATTTGAAAACCTTAAACTCACATACATTGTTTTGAAAAAGAAGCATTCACTAGCTACAAGTGACTTTGATTCCTTAAGTGATGAACAAGGAAATTTGAAGCTAGAGAATGAGGAATTGAAACTAAAAGTTTCAACTTTGGAAATTGAGAACAAAGCTTTCAAAGATAAGGTTACTCGTCAAAACACTATTCTTGAAAAATTCACTCAAGGAAGTAAAGCTTTGGAAAACATTCTAAATAGTCTAAGATGTGTTTTTGACAAAAGTGGTTTATGCTTCAAGCCTCATCAAAATGAAAAGTATTTCAAAATCTTCTTTCTCAAAGCTAAATCCTCAAATGAATCTTTTCATACTTGTAACTTTTGCAACAAGAATGGACATCTAATATTTGATTATCCTATTAAGAAAATTGGGTGTAAAGTTCTTAGAAAGGTATGGGGTCCAAAGGGAACTATAACTAACTCAAATGGACCCAAACAGATTTGGGTACCAAAAGCTTTATCTTGAATTTGTTTTGTAGGATTCCAGAAGGAAGAAATGCAATAGTTGGTACTTGGAGAGTGCTTGCTCCAGACACATGATCGGTGACTCATCAAGATTCTCAAGCTTATCAACTATCAAAGGTGGAAATGTAATATTTGGCGACAACTCCAAAGGAAAATCATTGGTATAGGCAATATTGGTGGTAACTCCCTTCCTTAATTGAAAATGTCCTATTGTTGATAAATTGAAGCATAACTTGCTTAGTATTAGTCAACTTTGTGATAAAATTATAGAGTTGTCTTTGAATCTTCTCGATGCCTTATTGAAAATGTCATAGATGGAAAACTATTGTTTATTGGCCATAGGAACTCAAATGTGTATAAAATTGACATTGATCAAAATGCTTGTGTGGATAAATGTCTTATGGTCAATATAAATGATAGTTGGCTATGGCATAGAACATTAGGTCATGCTAGCATGTATCAAATTTCGAAAATCTCTAAGAGTTATCTTGTGAATGGGCTACCTAAGTTGAGTTTTGAAAAAGACCAAGTTTATGAAGCTTGTCAAATGGGAAACCAAGTGAAAACCTCTTTTAAATCCAAAAACTTCATTTCAACTAGTAGACCTCTACAATTACTTCATTTGGATTTATTTGGTCCATCAAGGATTCAAAGTCTTGTTAAGGACTCAAAGTCTTGGTGGAAAGTCCTATGCATTTGTAATTGTGGATGACTACAAATGGTTCAGTTGGATTTTATTTTTAGCTTCAAAAGATGAGGCCATTCATGAGTTCATTAAATTTTCAAAAAGGGTGCAAAATGCAAAAGGATACACTATTGTGGCCATTAGAAGTGACCATGGTGGTGAATTCATAAATGAGAAGTTCGAATCTTTTTGTAGCATGAATGGTTATGAGCATAATTTTTCAACACCTAGAACTCCTCAACAAAATGGGGTTGTTGAGAGAAAGAATAAAACTATTCAAGAGATGGCAAAAACTATTTTGAATGAAAATAAGTTACCAAAATATTTTTGGGCCGAGGCTGTCAACACTTCTTGCTATATTTTGAATAGAGTATCTATGAGACCCACTTTGAAAAAAACTCCTAATGAGCTTTGAAAAGATAGAAAACCCATCATCCTAATAGGTTTTAGGAACAAGGTTGATGAGCACAGTACTATTGTTAGAACCAAAGTTAGATTGGTTGCTAAAAGATATAATCAAGAACAAGGGATTGATTATGATGAAACAGCAAGAGAATTTTAGGGATTCCGGCCCCTTTGAAATCCTAACCCAATTTTTCCGAAATTTCAGAACTTCATTCTCCTTTTTTTTGCTCGTAAATCATCATGCTAAGGATGAAGAATGCTGCCAAGAGTATAATTGAGGGAGCAGGATCATCTTGTTCTTCAGCAGATCATTTGGGTGAGCCTGGTTATTTCTTTCATAATTCTGAGTGTGCAGCAATTTTTTACAATGACTTTTCAAAGAGAAAAGTCATGTGGGAAGGAAAGTGAACGTATCTTCACTTTCAGACTTTGAGATTGAGCGTTTGTTTGCGAAACAAGTTTCGGAGAATTTGTTGGATATGGGTGATGAAGTCTTTCCTAAGTATGTTAGGATTTTCATCTGTAATATGATTGTTGCTGGGAAGCTGTAGGTCTATTCACTGTGAGAAGTATGGTTGGGGGACGGGAGATTTTGTGAAATGAACTATTCTTGGAGATATCCTAGGCATTCCACATGTTGGGATTTGGGCTTATGAGATTAAGACTTGGCCTGTGTGTAAGGGTTTTGATTATGGAGAAGCCCTAGTTTACCTCCTAGGGAATGTTATGGCGGCTGATGCACCTAGGAAAATCCATGCCAACCAATTGCAAATTCGTTTGAGGTTGCTTCATTTGATTTGCTCTCATAATCTGATTCCTCGGACTGGACACCGAGAGGAGGTAACTTTTATGGATGTCTTCATGATTGAGCGTCTCTTGAAAGAGAAAAAGTTCAACCTCCCTTATATTATGCTTAAACATATGGAAGCAGTTTGTGAGAATAAAAAGAATCTACCTTATGGTTTCTGTTTACCAAGATCTTTAGGCACTTTGGAGTTGCTCATAGTTCTCGAGAGCAAGATACATTGACTAAGTGTGAAGAGTTAGATGCTGCGGTCCTAACCTGAATGAGATATAGGAAGAATTTGAGAAGTTAGTGGGTGCCTAAGCATTAGGATACTGATGATGATGAGGATAAGGATGAGGATATATGCCTGATGATGTTGATGATGAGGATGAGGATGTGGCTAAGGCTGAGGATGAGCTTGAGGGTGAGGAGGTTGATGCTGAGGCAATGGAGTTTGATGTAGATGCTGACCTGGCTGATGATCCTCCAGTTACTTCCTCTCCTACCAGAGTTCCCAACCTTTCCTCTACTTCTTTCACCCAGTTCATTGCTCTTGAGAAGGGGGTTGCCACTATGCATAAGGAGCAGTGGAAGTTCTTTCAGGAGATGAGGACTTTTAGTCACAATCAATGTTTCGATGATAACAATAGAAATAATTGAAATGAGAAGCAAATAAGATCCAAAATGAGCACAGAGCGATCAAGAAGGATACTTTTCTAGGATAATTTTTGTAACTCTAGACTTCATCTTTAATTGGGATTTGAACGACACACTTGTATATTTCTTCAAGTCTTGCATAAATCGTTTTATCACTTGTTTAAAAGATTAAAAATGTTTTAATGGCTTCAAATTATCTCCAATTAAAATTCTAAACTTTTTGTATACTCATGGGAAGTTATCTTCAAAATTGGGTGTTTTAATTTGGTCGAAATCATATTTTTAATGAATCGGATTATATGCTTAAATGTTAGAGATTGAGTCGGCTAGTGAAGTGGTCCACAGGCTATGATCGCTTGGTGTAGCGGTTGACCGGTATATATTTTTAAAATAGATCCGTTGTGCTCTAACACTGTGACCGTTGGGGTAATGGTAACCTGCAGCAGTAGACCGGTTCGTGTAGCAGTCGACCAGCTCGTTGTGAATTTTTGACAGATCGACCCCTAACGGCTATTTTTCTTATGAGACCTATTTAAAGCCATCCCTAAGCTTGATAAATGTTGCTGAACGACAAAATTCATTTTACTAAGGCTAACAGTGATAAAAAAACCATTGCATCCTACTTCTAACATCATTCACACGTAATCACCACTTTCACATCCTTGTTATTGTGTGAAGCCTATGAGATAGAAATTTTTACTTGCAATATCTACTCCATCAGGGGAGTTTTAGTAAGCATTTTTGTTCATCCTTCTACATTTCTAAAAGAGTGATTCTTTTGTTTCCTTTTGGTGATGGTTGTTCATCGAAAGAAGGAGTTTGGAGAATTTTATTTTCAAACTCTTTCTTGAGGCTTGAAAAGGAGTTTCACAAGCTCAAGTGTAAGGAAACCTTTCCCTTGGTTGAAGGGAGCATAGTGGAGAAACCTCAAGGCTCGGTATAGAGCTTGAGGGGTGGATGTAGGCGGTTTGTCGAACCACCTAAAAATCTTGTGATTGCTTCTCTTCCTTATCTCCTTACATTGTGCTATTAGTTTCTTGTTCAAAGTTTAAATTTGCATATTTGAGTTGCAATTATATTCTTGTTTTTAATCTTTTATTGTAATCATTTCTCTTTGTGGAACTTGTAGCTAGCAAACACATTCTTAATGGTGAGTTTCGAAAAAACTTTGAAATTCAATTCACCCCCCTCTTGGGATTGCCTTAATCCTTGGATTTACATTCCCGAGGTGTCCATTTCTCTCTTTCCAACCATCTCAAGGTGCTCACAAGGTATCCGGCACTTTATCTTGGTTAACCCCAATATCTGGTGCACTTCGTGTGATAGAGCCGCGAGTAAATGTTGTGGCAGAAGATGAGGTGGAGATTTTTACAGCCAGATGTTTGGATCAATTAATGATACTCTCTCGTCATCAGTCAGAAGACTTCAACTGGCAAAATAACGGAGGGCTCAATAGCAGTATAGGCCCCCAATCGCCTCTGAATACCCATGTAATGGGCTAGAATTTCAGGTGAAATCCTTATTTGAACTCCCTAGATGACGACCTACCACTCGTCAGCCTCAGTGTCAATCTCCGTCAATGCTACATAGAACTCCTAGACCAACAGTGTGTACAGGTGGCCGGTCCAAGATAACACAAGCTCCCAACCCTGGTGGATGAGTGTCTGGTGGATGGTTCGATCCTAAAAATCAAAGTGGCAGAAATCAAGAGTGCAAACAGCCCTTTCGACCACTAATTGACACCTAAACATAAGCGCCCTTCTCTCCTCCGTATTCAAAGGTTTCGTTGGAAGAGCCGGGGAAGAAGTAGAAGTGTTAGCCCAAGGTTGCTCCTTGAGCTATCTACCTCAATTTTGATGAAACAAATGAAAAAAATAGCTTTGGAGTATTTTTAGAATATGTGGTTGTCAATCCACTATTCAAATGAGAGTATTCAATTGTATTTAATCTCTCCCATGTTCTTTAAGCCATATATTTGTTAAACACCATGACATGCACTTAAATTATTATATTTTTCATTATAGGAGTTTTCGTGTTGAATGGAAAGATTGCACATCAAAAAGCACTGAAAATCTCCTCCAGCCAAGATTGTGTCAACACATGGGATACATGGTGTTGACATATTGCACTGCTGCTAGATAGTCATTTTGAGGGTGTCGACACATGAGAAGATGGTGTCGACGTTTGGTGAAGAAAGTGTCAACACATGCCACAGGCACCTGTGAGTTAGCACCAGACTTGAATGAAGGTGTCGACACTTAAGCATATATGTGTTGACACATGTTGTGAGGACACAGTTTTTAAAAAGATGACTTCGCGCGTATTTCAAGACAAAGTGGCACTTAGGGCACCTCTCCAACATTCCAAAAAGGCCCTTGGGGACCCCCAAGACTGAAGACCTATAAAGACAACTTATGGAGAGAGAAAAGACATCTCTTGCATCATCAATCTTGAACTAGCCTCAAAAAGAAAGAAGAAAAACTAAAGAAGAAAGTTTCACTTTTCCCAAGAGATCTGCTGCCACTTGCTATTCTTGCTGCCATCAACTTTCAGATCTTGTCTTCTAGCCCTTTATTAGAGCTTTGTATTTGCTGATCTAGCTTTTAGATCTATTGTTTATCAATCCTATCATTAAAGCTTTGAAATACCTATAAGTGTGGGATACACTTGGGTCTACTCGTGAGGATAGAAGAAATCTCATAGGATTTGAGATTTGTTGTACGAGTTGAAAAGTGAGCATAGGAAAACTCTTGTAATGGTTACTTAGCACTCGGAAGCCAAGTTGTGCATACTATTGCATTATAGTGGAGAAGCCCATGGAAGGCAATACCCGTGGGGGTGGACATAAGCAAGTCTTGACCGAACCACCTAAAATCGGGTATTATCTCTCTTCCTTACTTCTCTTACTTTATCGCTATCATTTATTGTTCTTTGATTTTTATCACAATAAGTATTTTTAAGCGAAAAAGTCTAATATTTTGTAAAACCCAATTCAGCCCTCTTGAGTTGTTATTTAGACTCACAAGAAGAAGCAGCTAATCTAGAACGCTTCTACATATTCGCTTAATCTACCAAAAAAAATGCAAAATAAAAAAGCCGTTAGAATGGGTTTAACAACATCTAAGAAAAATAAATACAAATGTTCGAACGGATAACAAACAGTTTGAATGTCTAATAATAAAACTGTTTGAACAATACTCTATAGATGCTCAAATGGATAACTAAAACATTGAACATAAATTATACAAACTATCGACCATAGACATCGAACGTAAAAATTTAATCATCGAACGGAATACTTTTCGAACGACTATTGAAAAACATTCGAAAGACAATACTTAAATGCACCATTTTAGCCAACAATTCGATGCATGATTAAAATGGTGCATTTTAGAAATATCGTTTGAATGATACAAACCGCCGTTTGAACATTGTTATGTGAAAACAAAAATGGCTGAGTCAACATGGCCATTTTCAAACACCCTAAAAAACTAAATTTCTACGTAAAAATCATTTCCAAAATATCCTAAACTAACAAGAAATGTACACATTCAACAACATGAACTTATTTTTCAAGATTCATAAAATATTCAAATCAAAATGTATGAAGACAAAATCTATACATGAAAACTACAAAAACAAAGTTATATGGATTGAAATGCATTAAAAAACATACATGTAGTGTGTAGAGGGTAGGAAGTATGATTTGCATGGAAGAAATGAAGAAATGCGAGATTGAGAGAAAACGTTAGAGTTTTGGTGAGTTTGTGAAAACCTGAGGAAATTAGGGTCATGAGGGTGTAATAAACCAATGAACGTTCGAAAGCGTTCGAATGCTCGCTAAAAAACTGTCAAAACCATTCATTATCGAACAATTCGTATTCACAACGTTCATAATTCATTGGAATGGGTTACCTAATAATGTTCAAACGAGATTAAAAAATAATCAAATTGATGTTGATGGGACGTGCATTTATTATGGTTGGTAAAAAAAAGTGTTTGAATGCGTTCGAACAGTTTTAGATTTTTTTAGACATAAATCGGCGTCCCAAAAGATTCTTTGTTGTTCTAATGAACGGTTTTAAGCACGAGAGCTGGGGATTTGCGTACCGATATTTGCATGTTCATTTGAACAGTGGTAAAAATTGGCATTAGAACATAAATTTATTTGTTCAAGCTCTTGCAAAACCATACCAAATTTTCCGAATGGTTATTCGGATGTTTGAATGGGAGGATTTTAAAGGATGAATCTATCCCTAAAAATACAATTTTTTCGGAAGGATTTTAAAGGATTTTTTTTGCAAAGATTGGTTTATGTCCAAAAAATTAATTTTTTCTTTTTAATGACGAACAATTTTGTCCCAAAAGAAAAAAAACCATTGTCCCAAAAAAAAAATAGATTTTAGGATGGTTTGAAATTCCGTCCCAAAAACAAAACTTTCTATTTTTTTTGGGATAGAATTGAGAATTTGTCCCCAAGGAGTACTTTTTGGGTCAAATTTTTCGGCGTCCCAAAATAATCCGTCCCCAAAAAGACAAATTTCTTGTAGCGACTTTTGGATTTTCAATATTTCTTTCCTTTCCTAAGGGTCTTTTATGTTTCCTAAGTTTCAATTAATGTTTTGGAAGTTGAATTTCTCATTTACTCATGCCTAGGGGGTTGTTTCAAGCTTTACTATTTAAAGTCTTTTCTAACAATGAAAAAATACATATTTGAGTGTTTATACAACTTGAGCGTTAGGCTACTTTGAAGAAAGATTTCTTCTCTAAACTCTTATCTTTCGGTGGATTCTAGTAGGTGGCAAGTTCTTGCTCTATATACCGTGTTGGATTACATTATGTGGTGATTTCTGGGATCCCTTCGTGTTTCTACTTGGGTGGTGAGCCTATCTATTCATGTGTGTGAGTTAGAGTTTGATTCCAAACACTTTCCGGACCCTTCTTATCACTATCCCAAAGTCTCATTGCTATCCCGAGGTTCTAATTATTCCAGGGGTGTCCATTTCTTCCGAAGCATTCAAACTAGCCCCAGGTGCTCACGAGGTGTCCGACACTTTCCCAGGTTAACCCAAGCATCAAGTATTACATTGGGTGGTGATTTTTGTATCCCTTGAATTTATACTTGGGTGGTGAGCTTATCTATCTAGGTGTGTGAGTTAGATTTTGGTCCTAAACACTTTCCAGATCCTTCTTATCATTATCCTGAAGTCCCATTACTATTTTGAGGTTCCTATTATTTCCAAGGTGTCCATTCCTTCCCAAGCATTCCAACCAACTCGAGGTGTTTGATCACGCCCAAAGAATAAGATAGTTGCAGCATAGCTTTGGGGTGTCGATTCCTCAGGGAGATAGGTGAAGAAACACAATTAGAACAAGAAAATTAAAGTAAACTACTTAATTATCAATTGGAAATAACTTAATTGAACTATGATTTTAGAAACTTAGAATTATAATGGTGAAAATGGTTACTCAAGATTATAGATAGGGATGATTTACTGTAACCCTATAATGGTGAAAATGATACCAAACTCTTTGTAAATCATTCCTGACATTAATTTTAATCACGGCCTTACGTGCTGACCACACCTATGTCATGCTCCCTTGGTTGGAAAAGATTCGACCTCGCGGCTTGCTCTTCGTCTTCTTTTTAATGATATAGGGAAAGGTCATAAATATTGAAGGTTACTGAAACATCATATTCCCCTGGAAGTTCAATCTTGTACGTATTCTCACCAATGCGTTGAAGCACATTGAATGGACCATAGGCTCTAGGCTTGAGCTGATGCCATCCTCCCTAGAAACATTCCTTCCTTATATGATTTACTGTAAATCATCTCTATTTGTAACCAAGGGAAAATGACATAGGGGTTACTCAAGATTGGTATCAAATAACACTAAAACGTTGAACATCAAAAGACACACTATACCTAAGGATCATTGTAACCCTCTTCTCTAAGTAGGTCTATCCATTTTAGCTCTCTAGCCAAAGGAATAATCTCTCTCTCACTCTTTCTCTCTCTCTTTTTATGTTGGGCTAGGTACTTTTGTTTTTGGTATGGGGTCTATATCCATGGAGGAACTCAACACTCCCACATGTTTTGGCAACTTTCGATGGAAGTGTGCCACACGATTAACTCAAGCGGTCGACAATCTATGATATTTGATGCCGGCAACTCGGTGCATGTGTGGATCCATGTAGCCTACGTAGGGAGTGTGGCACCAAGTTGCTATCTGTTCACTCCTCTACCACATTTTGCTCGGAGCCTTGTGTATACAAGCAGATTAGTGGGAGTTCAGTGATGTTTTTGATTTTGTATGTTGATGATATTCTACTCATAAGGAATGGCGTCAAGGCGATGTCATCTGTGAAAACATGGTTGGCAAACCATTTTTCAATAAAAGACCTCGGGGAAGTGTCCTATATTCTTGGAATCAAATTTTTTAGAAACCGAGAAAAAGGGCTTTTGGGACTTTCACAAGTCCACTATATTGACAAAATACTGGCAAGGTTTAGTATGCAGGATGACAAGAAAGGGTTCTTACCTTTCAGGCATAACATTCATCTCTCCAAAAGGATGTCTCCCGAGACACAAGAAGAGAGAGATAAGATGAGGTAATGTCCTTACGCTTCGGCTGTAGGGAGCCTCATGTATGCAATGCTTTGTACAAAGCCAAATATTAGTCATGCTGTGAGTGTTGTGAGTAGATATCAATCAAACCCAGGTCCTGAGCACTGGACAATAGTTAAGCGTATCCTCAAGTATTGAAAAAGAATCAAACACTACATGTTGGTGTTTGGAGGTGAGGATTCGCTTATTGTCCAGGGATACAGAGATTTGGATTTTCAATCTGATATCAATGATAGAAGATCGACTTCCAGATTTGTATTCATGTTGGGTAAAGGAGTTTCAAGCAAAGTACTACTGCTGACTCCACCATTGAAGCTGAACATATAGCTGCAAGTGAATCTGCATAGGAAGCTGTATGGATTCTTAAATTCATATAAGAGTTCAGATTGTCTTTTCGATTGAGTTGCCTATCACCATTTATTGTGACAACAATGGTGCTATAGCACAGGTGGTGGAACCAAGGGCTCATCAAAGGACAAAACACATAGAAAGAAGGTTTCATCTTATGCGTGACATAGTGAATTGGGGTGATGTGGTTATGAACAAGATAGCATCAGCTGAGAACATTGCAGACCCATTCACAAAGACATTGACGCAAAAGGTGTTTGAGAAACATTTAGAGTCAACGAGAGTCAAGTATATGTATAACTGGTTTTAAGTGCAAGTGGGAGATTGTAAGAAGTATGCTCTAAAAACTAGTTTTATTTAAGGATGATTATAAGATAATTATTTATTTTGTTTTATCACATGTGTTTATTTATTTATGGGTATTGTGTTGTGGCATAAGATGTCACATAGTTTTGTTGTTAAGTGACATTATAGAGAAGTCATGCCAATGATTAATGAGTCAAAGGTCGAGAGTATGACTTTTCGGTTCCTTGTTTACTTGACGTTTGTTCTAGACCAAGGTACATGTTTATGTATATAGGTCTACACTCGTTGTGCCTCTATTAAATAGGATGATGGACTTTGCCATTGAGGTGGTGACCTTAAGCAAACGAGTGGATGCACTGTAAGAGTACATGCATTGAACGGAATCAAATATGAATATCTTCTAGAAGTGATCACTGATGGTGAAAATGATATTCAGCACAATCGACTTATAGTATCCTTAGATTTGGGAGGTTTATATGGAATTGTTTGTATATTCCAGACAAAGTTGGGTCTTGTATATAGCAAATAGTTTTGTATAAATGCTCAATTAGGAATCCACCAATCTCTTAACAAGATAGTATATTTGTCACGCCCCAAACTCTAGCTCAGCGAGGCTAATGACAGCCGCGAGCATTCCCAACAAGGAACACTCCAGCGTACTTACTAAATTTTTTTTTTTTTTTTTACTGCTTTATATCGCTAGCGATTAACGTGCATACGAACATTAGAACCTATTTCTAACATTTGCATCTCGATCAATAACTTGAAGTAATTACAACACAGTCTCAAAATACCAATCGGTTAAAAAAAAACTTAAACTTTACTAGGCCGAATAACCCATGACCACCACACAACGGAGGCTCATGTCGGCTCTTCCAAAAATTATATCTAATCCTTTAATGAAACAACAAAAAGGGAAGAGGACATCCTCGTCGGTCCCTCTTCTAGGTTTCCCCACCTGAAATGTTGTCTGGAATGGTACAATTTAAAACTGTGAGTCGAAAGACTCAGTAAGGGTTTATATGCAATAAATAATGCATGTCTTGCATAAATCATGAATGTATATTGATGCTTGCATATGCATGAGACAATGTACTTGATCTTGAAAAAAAACATTTCTTGCTTGAAAATATTTCTTTCTTGAAAACCTTTCTTTCTTGATTTGGCTACTTATCACGCTCCATTTACCCCTGAAGTCAGGGTTGTGCGTTCCTTTCGGAACTATTCCCTTTTTCCCTTGGGAACACATCATTTGGTTGAGCTAGCCCTTGTTGTGGCCCCAGGCCTGATGGCTAGACTCAACCCTTGGAGGTTCACACCTTCTTGCAAGCATCCTTCGGTGTGATTGCACATACCTCGGGACCTACCCATCCTTCTCTCATTCGTCCTTCGGAGTGGGTGCCCCTTAGGAATCATCCATCCTTCTCGCATTCGTCCTTCGGAGTGGATGTCCTATCTTATTGGTACGGTACCGACCATCTTATTTAGCCCTTTAACTTGACTTGTGATAACATACTTATCATTTTTCATTTGCACAAAGAAACTTATGCAAATGCTCATGTCATGTCATGCTTGATAATGCCATGCTTGATAATGAGAAATCATAATACTCCTCATGCTTTCATTTGCACAAAACTTTCTTTTTCATTCAAGAAAATCATGCAAATGCTCGTGTCATGCCATGCTTGATATGCTTATTCATAAATACTTTTCATGCTGTGTATCATTCCGTAAGTTTTACCTCCGTCCACTTGAGCGAATGGCAGCACCTTGCCTACAATTGATTCATACTAAAGTTATTCATAGGCTTACTAAATGTATAGAGTAGTCACTCAAATATTCACAACTCATCATACAAAATCACCACCCATATTGTTTGACTTCCCAATAGTGATTCCCTATAATACAAATTATTCTTCTAAGGGATGCGCTGAAGCCATTTTCAAAATACTACAACTCATTCATTTTACCTCTAAATCACACGAAATTTATCTTAAAATGTTCCTCTTCCTTAAACTTAAAATTCAAGACCAAATCGTAAAATTTGGACTTAAAATGATCCCTCAAAAGGTATTCGAAATGAGCTAACATTCCGGACGTGCAAGGCTGCTGGCAGCTTGACGTCCGGGCCTTAAACAACGCATATCTCACTCGATAGTTATCGGAATCATCCAAGGTATGGCTTAAAATCTTCCTATTTCCTAGGCCTACGATCTAGGATCCTCTTAAGATCAAGGGATAAGCACAAGTGCATCAGAACACACTCCAAATTCGAGCCTTGAAAGCTGCAGAGATTAAATTTCAGCAACAACAATGATCTTCTCAACCTTCCAAACCTCCAACAACCAAAACCCTAATCTCTTCATGTCACAACCAACATCCAAGGCTAATTTAACATTCCATAACAGCAACCATTCTCTCACATTCTTCCCACTTTTACAACTCCAATTCAAAGTTTACAACAAAAATCATGATTCCATCTTCATCAAGCTAAAACTATTGCATTTACCCATATCTTTTGGGCTTTATATCAAACACCTAGGGTGCATTATTGATCCTCTTGCATATTTTTTCAGATCTGAACATATATCTAACACTTAGGGCTTGGTGGTTCTCAACAAGACTAACATGCATAAACCTAATACATCAAACCAATAAATTCGGCCATACATGCTCAAAATAGATTTCAATCCTCTCTTAGGCCTTTTATCAAACACTTAGAGCACATAAACGATTTCTCTTGAACCCTCATTTCAGATCTAGCCATATTTCCCCATGTTTTCATGTAAGATCTATACTACCCTTAAATACTTGCAAGATCTACACTAAACACCCATGAACACAAGGAGAAAACAACCTAGACAACTACCATCAAAACAACAACCAACCATCAAAAGAAAACAAGAAGAAAATGGGAGAGATGGGGTAGTGTTTTTCGGCCAGCAGAAAGGGCCGGATTTACCTTTGTTTTTCTCCTCTTTCTCCTTCTTCTTCTTTCTCTCCTTTTCTTCTTCTTCTTCTTCTTCTTCTTCTCCTTTCTTCTTCTCGGTTGGGTGTCTTAGGGCAAGTGAAAGGTGCGGTTTTTAGGGCAAGGGGAAATGAAAAATGCGGCAAGAGAGGGGGGGGGTGTTAGGCGTGAATTTGCTTTGGGGGGGAAAAGACAAGGCTGCCCCCCTTTCTTTCCCTCCTTCACGTGATTTCCACCTCTTTCACGTTTTTTTTTTTTTTTTTTTTTTTTTTTATTTCCTTTTATTTTCAGCTACCATATAAATTTCCCCAATCATGCCTTCCCATTTTAAACCCTAAGTCTCACACATTTTCAAGGTTAAAGCCCTAATTAAATTCCCTAATTAAATTCTTCCAAATATTGTAACTTAGGGACATATTCCATTAATTAAAATAATTAGCCTAATTAATCTCAATTACTCAAACTTTAACAATTGCAAATAATATAACATTTAAATCCTAGCTTAAAACTCATAAAAACGCTAGGGGAAAATTCCACCTAGACATAACTTTAGATTAATCTCCCCATACATGCCTCTCTCGAAAATTAGAGTAATAATAATAATTAGAGCAATACAAACTTAGGGAGTCATAATTCTTTAAAATGATAGAAATAAGGTTGGGGTCTCACAATATTAATTGAAAATCACTGGCCAATGTAATTAATAAATTGTTTTGAAAACAATTTGAGAGTTCAACAAGTTATAGATTGGAATTAAGAATTATATGAGCTAGGGATTTAATCGGTGATATTATTTTGATCCTATTGGCTTATGTGGAATATAGCATGGTGGAAGGATAAATAAGTTACTATTGTTAGCAAAAGAGATTTCACAAATCAATCTCATCTTCTTGGGGGTAAATTGTGATATGTTAATGGACATGATCACAATTAGTAGAAGCCCATAAATTCAGAATATAAGAATATAAGGGAATTAATATAAAAGAGTTTTCCATGTGATCCTACAGCCGAGATCTTAGATCCCTAACGATCCCACGCCATCACAGCTAAAGTTCAGGAAAAGACTATAAGATAGCTTTTTCTAGATTGGCCATTAGGATTTTGAGAAACCTTGTGACGGCTAAGAGGCGTGGAAAGGAAGGAGGCAGAACAATTGGGCTGCTAAAAGTTGTGAGATCCAAACAAATTTTTAGGCGGTGAGCTAAACAAGGTCTGAAGAATTCGAAGAGTATTCAGAGACAAGATTTCCTTCAAGATCGAAGATCGAAGAAAATCTGTAAGAATTATTCCGCAGACAAACTTTCAATCCAAATGGTAAGTAATGAAAATGTCGTCCCCTAACGTCTATAGAACCGCTATCCTCGTCAGACGGTAAGAATCTCTCAAGCTGAAAGTCCACTGGATTTTTCCAATACTTGGGGTCCCTTGCCATGGCCCACTCGTTAACAAACACTAGAGCATTAGTTTTTCACTAAGTTCCCAATCTCACAATCTTTTATGCATTTTCTCGGGATCAAAGGCGCTGCCGGATGGAGCCTAAGTATTTCCGTCATGATGGCTTGGATATATGGGAGATTTGGAATGTCTGATTCGTTAACTAATCTATTATTTTGTACAACACTATCAATCTCCTGACGAACTTTTTTAAGAACCTTTGGATTGTTGATAAGCTCTGCCACTGCCCATTCAATTGTATTTGCTTTTGTATCTGTACCTGCTGTGAAGAAATCCTACAAAAAGTTTGGACAAATAAACACTGGTGAAAATCATTGTCCGTGATTGTCAAAAGCAAGTGTTCATATTTACCTTAACATTGTAAATTAATCTACAACATAGGTCTAGTCAGAGAGTATTATTAGGTCTCAGACTTTTTAGGTTCTTCTTATGTACTCTTTGCCAACAAACTCGTTCTTCAACACTGGAACTCCGGTAACCAAACTTTTTTAGCACTCTAAAGGCTTCACAACAGAGAAGGTTGGTTTAGAGGTGTTTAAATGAGAGAAAATCTGATCGATTTTGGTTAGAAATAACTAAGACATTTTTCTCTCTAAAATGGAGGCTCAAATAAACAATGAGACAACCTCCTTAGGGTTACAAGCTACCTCGCAAAGTATTTAAAAGATACGTTAACTTTGAAGTGGAAAAACAATCTGAAAAGTTGCATGTGTATTTTGAAAATCGTTGGTTCTCGCTCGAGCCAAGGTCAAGTAGTAGTTAGGAGAACTTTTCTGTAAAGGCTTCGCTCGACCTAAGAGGCAAGCGGCTGGCCAGTTAGTCCAATCTGTAAATTATCCACGTCCTTCGCTCGAACCAGAGGTCAAGTCTTAGAGGAGCGACTGTGAAGTTTTGATCAAACTTCGGGCTTAATCTCTCGAACACTCTAACCAAACTTAAATATAAAGAATGACAACTTAATTTGGACTTAATTTGGCAAGGAAATTTTTCAATACACAAAATAGTAAGAAAGTGGAAGCATATACTTTTTTTTGTACTTGGAAGAAAACTGGGAGGGGCCGGGGGAAGGGAAGAAGAGGAAACAAAGAAACAGGAATCCAGTAGAAAAACTTACGACAAGAAGGGATTTTAAGTGAACCTTCATCAATTTCATGTCAGAATTTTCGTCACGTACAAAATCGAGCAACATGTCCATGAAATCCTTTTCTTGTTGTTGTTCACGCTCACAGTCCGCTTCTCCATTCTTCTTCTTTTTCCGCAATTCTTCTCTTTCTGCAATTGCATCAAACCTCTTACCGATGCCCTCAATTCTCTTTCCGAACTCCTGCAAATCTAAATACTTGCAAAACCATATATAATCTGCCAAATTAAACTGTCCAAGTATTTGTGTTATGTCACGTATGACTTCACCAGCCTTTTGGGACCAACCAAGTATCATTTGAGAAATTATGGTGTTAGTCGAATTTACTAATGCCTCAGACAAATTAACAACCTCGCCAGTCTCGGACTTCTTGTCGAGAAATCTTAAAAGTCGATGATATTCTTTCGCCCTCAGTGAGTGGAAGCTGTAGATAGTACGGCGGCTGCCTAAGAGCTCGTTCATGGTCAACTTCCTTACGAACTTCCAACAGGGTCCGTAGGGTGCAAATCCAGCTGAGTCCTTCATTATACGAGTAACGACCATGGTTACCCCTCGTGAATTGAAAGAGAGTTCCTTGTTTTGCAGAAACTCTTTTGCGTATTCTGCAGAAATGACTACGACACAAGGGACTGACCCTAGGCGTAAGGAAACCAAAGGGCCATAATGAAGGGATAGCTTGTGGAAGGATCGGTGAATGAGGGGGCCAAGTTGATGACAGTTGCCTATGATGGGCAAGCCCATGGGGCCCGGTGGGAGCTTTGATTTGATTCTGAAGGTATGAAGAATGGGACAAGGAGCACCGAGAGGAGGAGAAGGCCGGCTAGGAGTAGGAGCTCTAGGATCATGGCTAGCTGTTGAGAGAGAAACTTACTATTCTGTAGAAGTGTGAAACTTCAGTACAATAATCTTGCTTTGTCACTTTAAAAGAGGATCCTCTTTTGTGGTCTAAAGTTTCAATTTCGGCTACAGCTTGAAGTCTCTTAGTCTCTGATGCATGTTGCTCGGTGGGAGCTCCAAATTTCTCATATCCCAAGAGTGAAGAATTAATCTCAATTTATACATTGTTAAAGTTAGTTCATACAACGATTGATCATGTCGAAGTTACCTACCCAGCAATTTGGAGACGAAAACTTAACTTAACCTGTCTAGCTAGCTAGTGCATAGGGAAAGACAAAATATTGTTTGGTCCCCTATCCAAGGTGCTTAGGTATTTCCTAACTAAATCGTGCATAGGTGTTTCCTAACTCTAACTTCTATATATAACAAAGTTTATATATGCGTATCTCAGTCGGCAAATATTTAAATTTTAGGCCTTTTATGTTTGTTTAAATTAGTGTAAAAATATCATAACTTTTCATTGTAAATATAAGAGTATGAGTGATTTTTCTTAAAATTATTCTGGTAGCTTTAAAAAATATATATACTTCTTACTAGTGAATATAAGATGAAAATAATTATTTATAATATTTAGAGACTATATTTAAAATAAAGCTATGAAAATCCGAAAGTTTTGTTATAATTTCAAATGTATTGATATGAGAAAATATTTGAAAAAAAAAACATTTATTTTGCTTATCATGCATGATTGAATTGACTGTGGATTCACAAAAATAATAAGAAAGTAATTAACTAATCTCTTAATATTTTCTCGAACTGAGGCCCATGTTTGATTCTCTAGTAAACCATTAGACATGCATATATCAATGGCAAAAGGAGTTCATGGCCTTAGATGGAAGTTAAGGGAGTAAGCTACTCTATTCATGAAGACCTTAACCGAAAGGACTTGCCATCCGCGAGGAGATTATGACCTGCCGCCAGCTTCGGGAAATTAGGTTTAAAGTGCCTAGGCAATACTTTAGCTATTGTAGGGGGCCTCCAAATTTTAACTCTATTAAAATTTTGCCAATAACAAATAGACACTAACAGTGATGATCGACAATATATTTTTAATTACTTTCTGTGCCATCTACTTGGAATGGGCTACGTACGAGAACGTACTCTCCATACGTTCATACAGCTCATGCGAACGGTTGGTCCAATGTGACAAAATGCATTTTGTTATGGACAATTCATGCGCACGGTTGTATAACAACGTCCAAACGATAATATACTATTGTTCGGACGCTTACGTAAAGACGTCCGCACCGTTGTTTCATTTATGATGAAATAGTTTTTGTCAGCCTCAAAAGCCGTTCGAACCCTTACGGATATAGTTTGGATGCTTTTTCTGTTAAACACGTTGGAACGTGTTTTATTACCGTGCGAACGGTTGCTTAGTAAAAGACCGTGTACATATGAGAATAACCGTTCGGATGGACGGATATGTTGGCTTTGTTCACAATCGATATTTTGATGATTTCAATAAATGGATTAAGTTTACAAAATGAACATCTTCAAAGACAAAGACATTTTTATCAAAGAGCCAAAGACAAGAAGATTGAAGATCAAGAAGATGCAAGGAGCTCAAAAGTGAAGATTTAAGACCATAGGTATAAACTTGTAACTCTTAGTTTCACTTTTGACAAGGATTTGAATCACACACTTGCATATCTTTAAACCGTGCATAAATTTCTTATCACAAGTTTGACAACCAAAATGCACTTTAAATGTTTTCAAATCATCCCTATATAAACTCTCAAGCCTTGGTTATACTTTTGGGAAGTTGGTTTTTGAAATGGGATTTCAAAAATGTCAAAAATGGACTTTTTAATTGTAATAGATGATGAAAATGATCTGTAGCGGTCGACCGCTTCATGAAGCGGATGATGTTGACAGCATTCAAATTTATGACGTTGAGCAATGACTAGTTGAAGTGGTCGACCGGTACAACTGTAAAATTGTCAGATCGACCCCTAACGGCTATAAACGGCTAGTTTTCTCATGTGGCCTATATAAAGACCTTCCTATTGTCTCTAAACAAGAGAGAATGACCACATATCATTTTACATAGCTTGAGAAATATCTTAAACCTTCCTATTCATATTTCTCATATCATTCACACAAATTACACTTTCTTATCCTTGTCATTGTGTGAATCAAAAAGATAGAACTTTCCATTTTCATATCCACTCTTTGAGAGAGTTTATTCTTGTATCTTCCTATCCAAAAGAGGTGATTCCTTTAGTGAGGTTGTTCACTAAAGAAGAAGCTTAGAGAGGGTATATCTCAAGCTTGGTTGGGTTGTGAGTGGTGAGCCCGAAAATCACTTGGGGTTTGAGTGTTGAGCCAGGAAAGCACTTGTAAGGTTCTCTAGCACCCGAAGCTAGAGTGTACTATTTGGAAGATAGTGGGAAAACCTCAAGGCTCGGTAAAGGAGCTTGAGGGGTGGATGTAGCGGGTTTGCGAACCACCTAAAAATCTCGTGTTTGCTTCTCTACCCTACTCTTTACATTTAACACTTATTCTCTTATCGCATCTATATACTTGTTCTAAATTAGTCTTTACTTTGCAAACACGACTTTGGGGGTTAAAAGCGAAAAAGTTTGGAAACCCAATTCGCCCCCCTCTTGGGTTGCCTTAATCCTTAGACTTACAGGATAGCTATGCGTGCGCACATTATCATTGCACAAGAACCATTTGGACGACTTTTGTTACCATTCCAACTGTTTCCTACGTGTTTGAATTAATTTAATTAAAATTTTTGAAATAATTTGCTAATAATATAAATAGAAAGATATTCAATACTCATAATATAATAAAATATCTATAAATATGCAATGTTATTAAAATTAAATAAAATACATAATCGATAAGTACTGACAAAGTAGTAAAAATATATAAATCTACCCAAATTTTCGTTTGGGTGTCGAACGAGATTGCAGCTGTCTGATCTGCTCCACCAGCTGCTCACACATCTGCTCCGCCATTAGTTGCATCCTCCGTTCTTGTTGTTCCACTAGGTCCTTTGCTGCTCCTCCATCATCTTTTGATGCTCTTCGTCTTTTTTTCGTTGCTGCTCTGCCATCATCTGCATCAGCTTTTCGTCTTTCTTCCGTTGTTGCTCCTCCATCATCTGCAGATGCTCTCGCATCGTCTGCTTCATATTTGACCGTACTGAATGGCTAAACCTCGCACGTAACCGCTTTCGTCCCCAACACCTCAGCGAAAATCTCCACTTCGGTGTATGACTTTCCCTCTGACTCGTTCTGCAACTGTAACGCCTCCATTTTTTCCTACAAAATTGGAAAATAAAATAAAAACTAGACATATGAAACATAAACGCACACGAATGCATCATTAAATCTAATGTTACAACTTACAAAATTTTCTCGTGCATCTTCTGATGTCCATGCCATCTTATTAGTATGCGTCTTTTTATAAAGCAACGCAGCACTAATCTCATCAGATTCTGATTTTTCTGTACACCAAAAGAAATATAAAACGTGCATATTAAAATACCTAAGTCATTTATTTAAATAATAAATAATAAAAAATTAAATTTATTACTTACTAACAACGCTCTCGTGCATTGGAAAGACCTCGCTCCCGATGTGTGTACAATCTTCAGCTTAGCTTTATTCTCCTTGTTGATTGCACTCCTCCTCTGCATTATAATTTACAGTTGTTACCACAATTAATAATAAAATAAAATAAAACGTTCAGACGGAATAAAAATGTTTAACCTGAAATTCCTCACTCGCGAATAAATCACAAGACACGAGTCCATTCTTCCTTGTTCATCTCGGGATACGGGTGCTCTAACGCCTCTTCTTTGAATTGAACACCGAGTAATGCTGTGTTCATTGTAGACGTCACAGTGATGTGATCCTCGGCTCGGTCGTAATCTAGTTGGAAGTCATCCTTAACATATATAATAGTTAGAAACGCAAAAAAGTTTAAACAATTAAAATTTAAAAATTATACTTACCAACACTCGGTTCATCACATACGATTTAACCTTTCGGGGACCTCCTTCCACTTACTCGTATCAAATGGGACATGTTGTCGAACGAGCGCACCAATATGACTCGAGAGCATTGAGGACGCCTTGTCATCACCGCCCGTACGTCCATCAGGGATATGGACAGTCAGCTTTCCTCCGGTGTGAGCCTTGAGTAAGGCAATCCACGCGTACTACCTCGAACGTGTCTGATTCCGGACGTCTGCTACAAATGAAGAACGATAAATTTAAAATTCAGTTAAGCATAGAAATTTAAAAGTCATAATATTTAATCAAGAT
Source organism: Morella rubra (assembly GCA_003952965.2). Lineage (NCBI taxonomy): Eukaryota > Viridiplantae > Streptophyta > Magnoliopsida > Fagales > Myricaceae > Morella > Morella rubra. The sequence continues at coordinate 32,640,487 of CM025849.1, forward strand.
TGACGGGGTAAGATACTTACATGCACAACTACTTTGGGTGCCTACTGGACTGGCTGTGTAGGGGACGGTAATTCATTCCTATCTCTAAGTGAAGGACCCGACACTGCTAGTGTACGGGACTACTCTCAGCTCGAACTGATGAATCGCACGAAGACGTTTCCCTCCGCTAGCATGACGTCGTCCTGTGACCAAATAAATCAATATTAGAGAAAAAAACATAATGACACATGTTACTCAAAATGAATATAAAATAGAAACGCAAAGTAAATTGAAATGATAAAGTTACTTTAGTCCTCAGAGTCATATTCTCCTAGTATGCTTCACGATTCAACGGTTCTTCTCTATCTTCACTAGCTTCCTCCTCAATTGGTGAAAAATCATACGTGTTTCTAAGGGTAATCTTTTGAACAATCTTCCAGTGACCACCCAATTTCATATCGTCGATATAAAACACTTGATTCCCCTGAGAAGATAACACGAACGGGTCATCTTTGTACCACATTCAGGACGTGTTAATACTAACTGTGAGACCCCGACCTTATTTCAATCATTGTAAAAAGAATTATGACTCCTTAAGTGTGTATTACTCTAATTATTGAGAAAGGCATGTATGGGTAAATTAATCTAAGATTTTGTCTAGGTGAAATTTTTCCCCTAGCATTTTTATGCATCTTTAGCTATGATTTAAATGTTATATCGTTTGCAATTTTTAATAGTATTAAATTTGAGTATTTGGGATTAATTAAACTAATCATTTTAATTGTTGGAATATATCTCTAAGTTTGCAATATTTGGAAGAAATTGAATTAAGGACTTTGACTCTTGAAAAATGTGTGAAAGGCATGTTAGGGTTAATAATAATGAAGTGGCAGAAAAATAATAATAAAAAAAAGAAAATGGGGAAAAAGGGAGGGAAGTCACGTGAAGGAGGAAAGAAAGGGGGAAGGCAGCCTTGTCTTCCCCCTCCCCCCCCCCCCCCCAAAGCACTTTCACGCCTATTAACCCCCCCCCCTTGCCGCACACTTCACATTCCCATTGCCCTAACACTCTTTTGCCCTAACTCACTCACACAACCGAAGAGAAGAAGGAAGAGAAGAAAGAAGAAGAAGAAGAAAGAAAAAAAGAAGAGGAAGAAGAAGAAGGAGAAAGAGAAGAAAGAAAGGTAAGTTCGGCCCTTGCTATGAAAAAAATCTCTACTGGCCGAAATACCCACTATCTCATTTCTTTCACATTTTTCTTGGATGATAGCTTGTTGTGTGCTAGGTTGTTTTCTCCCTATCTACATGTTGTTTGCTCTAAGAGTAGTGTAGATCTTGTAAGAAATCATGGGGAGATATGGTTAGATCTGAGAAATGTTCTAGGGCAACATTGATGCACCCTAAGTGTATGAGAAAAAGCCTAAAAGAGGACTGAAATCTGTTTGTGTATGCATGGCCGGATCTGTTGGGTTGTAGTGTTGCAAGTGTGGTTTTAATTTCTGTGTTAAGTTTAAATTTAATTGCTAAGTTGTTGGAAAACAAAGCTGAGGTTTTAAATCTAGAATCATGGGTGAAGTTGCTGCATGAAGAAGGTTATGATAAAAAGGGAGGAAACTTGCAGGAAAAGTAAAACTTCCTTGTTGCTGATTTGCATCTATAGAGGATAGAACCATTCTATTATGACTTCTTATGGTTGATTGGAAAACCCATAGTATTCATAAGCATGGCCTGTTATGTTGAAGATCATTAAGAATTATAGAGAATGCTTGTTAGACTAGTTGCTGAAAACAAGTTGCTGAAATGTACTTCTGCAGATTTCAAGGCTCGAACTAGGAGTGTATTCTGATGCAATTGTGCTTATCCTTTGATCTTAAGAGGATCCTAGATTGTAGGCCTAGGAAATAGGAAGATTTTAAGCCATACCTTGGGTGATTCCGATAAGTATTGGGTGAGATATGCGTTGTTCAAGGCCGGACGTCAAGCTGCCAGCAGCCTTGTACGTCCGGAATGTTAACTCATTTCGAATACCTTTTGAGTGATCATTTTAAGTCCAAATTTTACGAGTTTGGTCTTGAATTTTAAGTTTATGAAAGAAGAACATTTTAAGGTAAATTTCATGTGAATTAGAGGTGTAATGAATGAGTTGTGATATTTTGAAAATGGAAGGCCGAGCTGGAAACAGCAACAGTGTTGTTGTAGGATTTTCGCCTAATATGAAGTGTTTGTAAAAATGTTCTGCTGTTGTGAATTTTACCTCAATCTTGACCTATGAAAGCTGAATTTTCAAAATAAATTTCATGTTATTTGGAGCCATGTCTATGAAGTTATGAATTTTAAGTTGGAGACGTCGGGGCTGCCCGCTTGGACGTCCTCCGCAGCTTGTATTTTCGGGTAAATATTTTGAATGGCAAATGAGCTCCAAATTACTTAGAACTTTCATATGTTATAAAAATTAGTGTAAGGATCAGTTTAGAACCCAATTCTTATGGCTTCGGCATTCTTAAGAGAATACTTTGCATTGTAAGATCACCATTGGGAAATCAAGAAATATGGGCGATTTTGTATGATGTGCTGAATTTAATTGAATGACTATTCTCTACATCTAGTAAACCTATAAATGACATTAGTATGAATCAATTGTAGGCAAGGTGCCCATCGCTCAAGTGGACGGAGGTAAGTGGAAAATTATGTTTTTCCAAAAAACTGGAATGATACACATCATGGATATTTATCATCAAGCATGACATGAGCACGTCATGAGCATTTGCATTTATTTTTCTCATAAGGATGAAAGAGAAAATGTGCAATGAAAGTACAATTTATGCTACGTTATGATATGTTATGGCTAAATAGGATGGTCGGTACCGTACCATTAAGATAGGTGCATCCACTCCGAAGGACGAATGCGAGAAGGATGGATGACTCCTAAGGGGCACCCACTCCGAAGGACGAATGCGAGAAGGATGGGTAGCTCTTGAGGTATGTGCAATCACACTGAAGGATGCTTGCAAGAAGGTGTGAACCTCTAAGGGTTGAGTCTAGTCATTAGGCCTGGGGCCACGTCGAGGACTAGCTCAACCAAATGACGTATTCCCAAGGGAAAAGGAATAGTTCCGAAGGGAACGCACAACCCTGACTTCAGGGGTAAATGGAGCGAGATAAGTGCCCAATCAAGAAAGAATTATTTTCAAGATCAATTGCATGTTTCTTTTAAGATCAAGTACGTTGTCTCATGCATATGCAAGCATTTCATTTGACATTCATGTACATTGATATCCATGAACATGCGAGACATGCACTATTTATTGCATATGATCCCTTACTGAGTCATTCGACTCACAGTTTTTAAATTGTATCATTCCAGACAATATTTCAGGTGAGGAAACCTAAGAAGAGGACCTTAAAACCTAGGAGAGGGGCTGACGAGGACATCCTCTTCCCTTTTTGTTATTTTATTTCAGTAAAGGTTTAGATATAATTTTTGAAAGAGCCGACATGAGCCTCCGATGTGTGGTGGTCATGGGTTATTCGGCCCAGTAAAGTTTAGGGTTTTTAACCAATTGATATTTTGAGACTGTGTTGTAATTACTTCAAGTTATCGTTTGAGGAGCAGGTTCTAATGTTTCATTACGCGCATTAGTCGATTAAAAAAAAAGGGGGTTTTTCCGCTGCAAGAATTTAGTAAGTTCGCTTGAGTATTCCTTGTTGGGGATGCTCGCGGCTGTCACTAGCCTCTTCGAGTTAGCGTTTGGGGCGTGACACTAACAAACCAACCACTTTTATCAAGACCTAAGTTTTGAGTACTCAAGTCAAACCAGTCACATTTGAGTAAATAAACTAAATTTTCCCGCAAAAAAACACCGCCGTAAAACTAAATATCCACGACCTGGCCGCAAAAATTAACATCTTCCCCATCATGGTCCCCCGGAACAACCACACCACTATTCAGAGTGTTACGAAATTGTTCACGAAGGACCGTGTGAAACCTAACTCCATTCACCGCACACCCACAATAACAGTATGCCCGCTAATCCAAACCGGATGCTAATGCATACAAATCATCCGACACCGAGCCCGGATTTTTATTGCGCATAGTTTGAATCTAAAATAGTAAACACATGTTAAGTTTGAATCCAAAAAAATGATTAATTAAAATTAAACATATAATAGACACAAAATTAATTAAATACTCGATTTCCAAAACCATAACAGAAATCATTCTTCGTACCTCCTATCAACATTTATTGGTGATTGTCTCTTTATCATTTCCAAGTGCTCGCTATAAAGAAATAAGATATTTTATAATAAATTAAAATATAATGAATTGATAAGTGTTTAAATGTGCAAATATTCTTATAAGCGCTTACTCTATATGTTTGCTGATTTCTAAATAGTTGTTGAGTACATACCACTGTGCTTTTGTAAATTCCTTTCTATTCAAATCTTGACCCCTACCAGCTCCCATCGGTCGAACACTTTGAGTAAATACAGAAAAATGACAACTTTAATCATCCATGTCAGCATAATTCTGGTCTTTTCTATTAAATCTCGTCTCAACGTACCAAGATACATTGAGCAAAAAGTTAGACATTCATTTAACATATAATTCTTTGTTATGGAGCCCTCATACGTGCCCTGTTCTTAACGAAACGCTTCATCTTCCCCATATACCTCTCCATTGGATACATCCATTGAAATTGAACTGGACCCCCCAAGTTTCACCTCTCGAGGTAAATGAACTGCTAAATGAACCATAATAGTAAAAAATGATGGAGAGAAAATGCCTTCCAACTTACAAAGAATCATTCTGATGTCCTTCTCTAACTGGTTCACAATGTCTAAATGTATTGTTCTTAAGCAGAAGTCTCTAAAGAATAAGCTCAACTCAGTCAATGTTGTACATACTTCGTTTCCTAATAACCCATGTATCATTTTCGGTAATAGTCGCTGCAACAAGATGTGTGAGTCGTGACTCTTGATACCCATTATCTTCCCTTCTTTTATATTCACGCACCGGGATATGTTAGAGGCATATCCATCCGGAAACTTGACACCCTTCAGCCATTCACAACACTTCTTACGTTCATCCTTCGTTAAAGTAAATAATGCTTAAGGCATCACCTCCTGCTGACCCCGAACTTGCAAATGCAACTCCTTTTTAATGCCCATTAATGCCAAGTCCCTCTGAGCACTAGCATTGTCTTTCGTCTTACCTCCTTTCAAAGAATATGTTGCGCTTCGTGCAACTTAACTCATTCTCAGCCCGTTTTCTCTTCTTCTGAGTCTTCCCAAACGAACATAACGGTACCGATTCAAGTTGTTGAAGTATCTCCTCTCCAGTGACTTCTTCAGGCATTGCTTTAAACTCTTTTTTCCCATCAAATATGTCGACATCATGCCTCCACCCATGCATCGAGGGCAAATATCGGGGATGTCCCATAAAATAATGTTTGCCCCCATGTTTCAACCAAAATGACTTTGTGTTCGCATTGCAATTAGGGCATGCTAATCGTCCTTTCATACTCTAACCCGAGAGATTACCATAAATCGAAAAATCATTTATTATCAAAAATGAAGCAGCATGTAACTTGAATGAACTTGACACGGTCGAGTCATACGTCTGCACTCCATTTTTCCACAAGTCCTTCAACTCATCTATCAATGGCTGCAAGTAGACATTGATATTATTCTCGAAACTTCTTGGACATGGAATACGCAACGACAACATGAAACTTGAATACTTCATACATTTCCATGGTGGCAAATTGTATGGAATTAGTACCACTGGCCATATACTATACGATAAGATCATATTGCTAAACGGATTGAACCCATCAGATGCCAAACCAACCGGACGTTTGAGATTCTCGACCAAACCATTCATACTTCTTATCGAGGTCCTTTCCATACCCCAGAGTCTGCAGGATGCCTCATCACCCATCTTCAACCACACGTTGCTTTTGGTGCCACCGCATATCCGTTGTCGTTTGCCTTGATAGAAACAATCTCTGCAACCTCGATTTCAAGGGAAAATGCGCAATACTTTTTGAGGAACCTTTGGTTGGGTATTCTGATAGTACTTCCACCTCTATGCCCCACACACCGAATACTCTTGTAACTCGCTGTGCTTCTTCCAAAACAGTACACAGTCATTTAAGCACGCATGTATGTTATCGTAGCTAAATCTAAATTATTTCTTAACTTATTTCGCCTCATTTAATAAGATTTAAGAAGTGTCTCCCCTTCTGGCAGCGCATCTTTTATTAAGCACAACACATCTTCAAACACCTTTACAGTCAAATTATTTCTCGACTTCACATGAAGTAACCTAACAACGAAAGACAACTTCGAGTACTTCTTACACCGGGATACAACTCTCACTCAGCATCTGCCCATAACTTGGTATACGCAGAAAACCCGTCTCCAGACCCCAACTCGACTGTTTCAGGACCCGGCATATTTTCACAGCGTTCTCATCAACCCTCCTCCGCCTCAAAATCTTCTAACATGTCTCTCATATCATCATTTATGTTTCCCTCAAAGTCCTCATTCTAGGTTTAGGTTCTAAAGTCACTACCTAGTTAGAACTTCTGAAATTGACTCTCCGTGAAATACCCAATGAGTGTAACTCTAGTCAAACCCAATTATGAATAAATGATCCTCCATCTCGTCTACATGTTGGAACAACACATTCTTACAACTCTTACATAGACATACTATTAATCCCCGACTATCTGTATAACTACGGGCAACACTCATAAAATCCAAACACCATCACTATACTTCACACTTTGAATCTATCAGCCTCATAAATCCAGCTTTATCCATATTGTTCCTTCAAAGAAAAAATACAAACAATAATGCAAACAATGATGACATTCACACTCAACTCCATTTCTTCGGGTGATAGGTCCTATCCCATTCAAGTTTACAATATCACGTACTGCATGTAATTGACCCGACTATTGTGACCGATGCTTTAGAAATTTCGACAGCATTTCCCTCAGTCTCCAGATACACGCCTACAACATTGAGCATAAACACCCACCATTGAAGGCAAGTGTACAAGCTCAATGCTGAATGTGTATCCGAAAGGAAAAGGAGATTTGCATCGAAATTTCTAAACACATCTGTCATAATAGCAGATACAATTACGCACATTACGCATATTGTAAACTCAAACTGTCCATAACGTGGACAATTCAAGAATTACACCAGTTCGTTATCCGAACTCGTGTAATTCTTAAACGGGGCTAAGGCTACTAAATGAATGCATGACATAACAACAAATACGTTCGGACGTAACATACCGTCCGAACCATACATATAAACGTTCGGACGCCTTTGCAAAAGGTCCGAACGAAAAATAGAGTCCGAACGGTACATCAACTGTCCGGATTGCGATTGTCGAACAAGACAGTTCTTCGATGCACAGACTCTATTTTCAGCCCAAAATCTTGTCAAAATCAACCCAAATCACAAACACTTCAATATAAACACATCACAACCAACCCCAAACTCCATTACTATCATTTTAGACCCTAAAATTTTGAAAAACACATGCACATATATTAAAATACATGCTTTTCACCTAAAACAATTCAATTTAAAACCACTAACCTCAAATGCAATCCAATTTCAAATCCAAAGAGATGCTCCTTTCACACCTCTTCAATGAGATTGGACGCCCAAAATCAGCTCTCCGCTTCTCCTCGTTGCTCAAATCTCTCGTTTACTTTGTTTTTTCATTTTTTCCACTGTCTGCGATTCTCACTTTCATACGCTTGAATACTGTTCGGACACATCAAAGGAAGTTCGGACGCATACGTGTATTAGTATTCGAGGGAATTCATGCCGCCAAAATTTCATAACCGTCCAAACCTCCCTCTTACAGTTCAACACACCGTTTTAGTAATTCTCAAACGACAGCGTATGCTCATTAACATAGACGTTCGTCCGAACACTACTTATATCACACCAGACTGTTTATACAAAGACGTTAGCATCTGATAATAAACAACACGTCCGGACGTATATAAAAACCCAAGCGTCCCGACCGTATAAAAATGTTGGACGTGTATGTTTTTTTATATAATACGTCAATTCGAGCTTACATTAAACAGTCCGGACGGAGACATTAACGTCCGAACGGTTTTGGACGATTTTTTTTTTTTTTCATTTTTAATTAACTTTATTAGCAAGTTTTAAATAACCAAAGTTAGTTAATAATGTAAATAATCTTAGTGGATTAAGTTCTAATATCAATATTTTTTTGAATGAGTGTACCGAAATTAGAAACATAACATTAATTAACATATTGTATTAAGTTCTAATAAATATAAATAACATAAATATATCAAATATCGTCAAAACATAATATAAACAAAAACATCAAATAAAATCAACACATGTCCACAAAACATAATATAAAAGTAAATGTCCTCAAAACATAATAAAAAAATAAATGTGATAATAAAAGTAAATAAATGTTGACTACTCATCATCATCATCATCCGTCAGTTTTAGAACTTGACGGACGTGACGAAGGTGCTCCTCTATCAGCACGACCCGCTCAGTCAAGGGAAAGAGCTCCGCACGGTTGCCACGCCCTTCAGAACCTCTTTAAGCACAGCGACCTCCTTCTTCCACCCAACGTCCATGTCGGCGACCTTGCTCCAAAGCTGTCAGACGACGACTGATATCACTGACCATGCAATGGGTGGGCTGCAAGACCGATTCCATCTGCTGAGACAGCTCCGTCATCATATCGTCCATCCAACTCGGCCGCTGTGCCCCAAGTCCCTGGGTCGAGCTCTGCCCAGGATCCTGCCCTCCATTGCCTCCTAGGCTGCTCCTGTCGTCTTACTCTAGCAACCCGAGCACTTCAGCGCTCGCGTGTCTGGGCATCGATTTGGAGAGCGTGGTCTTGTTGATCGACCCAAGTGGAAGTGCCCTCGGCTCGTCACCACTCTCGGGTACCATCATGGCGTGCAGGAACTGGGTCAGAAGAATCCCATGCGGCAATGAAATCGTAGCATCAGTCTTCAAGGCCTCTGCACGAATGGATAGGTAGATGTATGATGCTATATCAACAGGTAGCCCCCGTACAACTGCCAGGTACAGGAACTCGGCCCGACTATAAGACAGCTTCGTGGTGTGCTTCTTCGGTCGATGGTGAGCATAGGATCAGGTGCATGATCCGCCAAAAAGGAAGCACTGCCCGTGTACCATATAGGCTCCGTCCAAAATAGCTGTATCCTCGCCCAGCATGGTCGGAATACCTCGGCCTTAGTAGGCCGGCCCTCCTCGCTCATTGGTAGGTTTGGGAACGCTGCCAAATCTCTCTCGTACCCCAAGAAATTCGCCAGCTCGTGGGCGAGAATATGATCGGAACGTTACGAACAGTGACCTCCATACTAGGCTCCTCGAGGTCCCTCGCCCGTAATATAGAGCAATAAAACTCTCGCACCATATTCTTTGATGCATAGCCGGTCCTATGGATAACGGAAGCCAACCTAACTCCTCCACCACCTCCGGAAGCGTCCGACCCTCAAATGTGAGATCGTTAAAAGTCTGCCAACTTGATATCCCGCTCGACAACAATCGAGCGAGACATAATGATCGCTGTATGCTGCTCCACCGTTAAAGCTCGAGTGGAAGGTTGCTCGTCATCAGCTTGGCCACTAGTATGAACGTTTACTCATTTTTTCAAAATCTGCACAAAAAGCATCAAACGGTTAGATAAACGTCCGAACAAAATAACATCGTCCAAACAATAATACAGTCCGGACTTGAAGCGTCCGCACATTATCAAAACGTCAACGTATCTGTTTTGAAAGTCTAAAAAGAGTCCGAACAGCTTTGGATATCCGTCCGAACCCCAAGTAGATAAAAAATATTTAAATTTAACATTAAATCGTCGACTGCATTGAAAAAGTGTCCGGACACAATCAAAATGACAACGTATACCTCGAACGACTACCATAAGTCCGACAACTACAAGGACATGCGTCCGGAAGACTAAATAAAGTGTCCGACGCTTCTGGAGGATAATCGAGTTAACTCAGCCATGTCAGCGTCCCTCCCCTCCCCACACGCCCAAAAATACAACCAAAACACAAACTAATACACTTAAAACAACTAACACTTAACACAATCAATTTCTACGTAAAATCAATTAAAAAACACAATGTACTATGAAAAAAATGGAATTGAAATTCTATACGTAAAAGTAAAAAAAATGAAATTTTTACCATTAAAATCTTGTTAAAAGTAAGCAAAATATACCTGGATGTGATTAGATCCACGAAAGAGTGATATTACGTCAAGATTTGTGAAGAAAAAACTTGAGTTTTGAGAGATTTTTTAAGGAAAAATGGTTGGTATTTGTGAAAATGACGAACTGTTGACTTTTGCAAATACGTCGCTAGCGTCCGGACACTAAATTCCGTCTGGACTTTTCTGCACACGTGGCCCAATCAACCTACTTCGTATTAAATGCCAAAATTTAAAATGTTTAAAAACCAGTTCCGGATAAATTATGTGAGACCCCGACCTTTATTTCTATCATTGTAAAAAAAAAAAAAAAAAAATTATGACTTCTTAAGTGTGTGTATTACTCTAATTATTGAGAAAGGCATGTATGGGTAAATTAATCTAAGATTTTGTCTAGGTGAATTTTCCCCCTAGCATTTTTATGCATCTTTAGCTATGATTTAAATGTTATATCGTTTGCAATTTTTAATAGTATTAAATTTGAGTATTTGGGATTAATTAAACTAATCATTTTAATTGTTGGAATATATCTCTAAGTTTGCAATATTTGGAAGAAATTGAATTAGGGACTTTGACTCTTGAAAAATGTGTGAAAGGCATGTTGGGGTTAATAATAATGAAGTGGCAGAAAAAAAAAAAAAAAAAAAGAAAAGAAAATGGGGAAATCACGTGGAGGGAAAACAAGGGGGGAGGCAGCCTTGTCTTTCCCCCCCAAACACTTCACGCCTAAACCACCCCCCCCCTTTTTGCCGCACACTTCACTCCCTTCCCTCACTCTTTTGCCCTAACTCACTCACACACCCGAAGAGAAGAAGAAGAGAAGAAGAAAGAAGAAGAAAGAAGAAAGAAAGAGAAGAAGAAAGAAAGAAGAAGAAGGGAAAACCAAGATAAGCCAAGGTAAAGGGGGATCTAACATTTGGATTCAAAATTTTCGTGTGGGTAAATTGTTAGAAGTTAGTTTCTTTCCTATCCTCTGTTTTTGTTTGTTGCATGTTGGATTTGAGTTTATGAGTTGGAATGAAAGGTAGGCATGCAAAGTGTTTGTTGGAAAGCCTAAGCATGTTGGATTTGAGTTTGCTGCATGTTGGATTGAGTTTGCTGTTGCTGCATGTTGGTAGGCATGCAAAGTGTTTGTTGGAAAGCCTAAAAGAAAGGATGATGCAATAACTTTGGCTTGATGATTATAGAACCATGATATTGCTGTAAGTTGTGTAAAAGTAGGGGATTTTTAAGAGAATAGTTTCTGTTGTGAAGTGTTGTAAGCGTAGGCAAGGCTAAATTCACTGCCTTATTTCTTGCATGTTTCTCTTGATGGTAGCTTGCTATAGGTATCTTGCATGTAGGTAAAGTGGGTAGACCAGCAAGCTAAACACTTAAAGGGGACTATACTTGGAGAATAAAGAGATTGTGCTTTGTGAAACAAGGAGAATAGGAATTAGGCATGTTTTAGGTTGCTGAGTTGCAACCGAACCCTTGGTGTTTGATTTTGGTTGCAGCCCTTTATGGATCTAGGTTTGCATGGTGAATTAAGGGTAGAAGAATTGGAAATTGGACGATAGAGAATGCTTGTTAGACTAGTTGCTGATGTTAGACAAGTTGCTGAAATGTACTTCTGCAGATTTCAAGGCTCGAACTAGGAGTGTATTCTGATGCAATTGTGCTTATCCTTTGATCTTAAGAGGATCCTAGATTGTAGGCCTAGGAAATAGGAAGATTTTAAGCCATACCTTGGGTGATTCCGATAAGTATTGGGTGAGATATGCGTTGTTCAAGGCCCGGACGTCAAGCTGCCAGCAGCCTTGTACGTCCGGAATGTTAGTTCATTTCGAGTGCTCAGTTTAAGTCCAAATTTTACGAGTTTGGTCTTGAATTTTAAGTTTATGAAAGAAGAACATTTTAAGGTAAATTTCGTGTGATTTAGAGGTGTAATGAATAAGTTGTGATGTTTTGAAAGTAGAAGGCCGAGCTGGTGGCAGCAGCAGTATTACTCTAGGAATTTTATCTGATATGAAGTGTTTTCGACAATGCATGGACATTTCGATGTTTATGATTTTTATCTTCAAGCTTGAACTATGAAAGAAGAATATTTTAAAAGAAATTTCATGTAATTTGGAGCATGTTTTTGAAGTTATGAATTTTAAGTTGGAGACGTCGGGGCTGCCCGCTTGGACGTCCTCAGCAGCTCGCATTTTCGGTAAATCTTTCGAGTGGCAAATGAGCTCCAAATTACCTTGGAATTTTAATATGTTATAAAAATTAGTGTAAGGATCAGTTTGGCATCCAATTCTTATGGCTTCAGCAACCTTAAGATAATACTTTGCATCGTAGGATCACCATTGGGAAGTCAAAAAAATGTGGGTGATTTTGTATGATGTGCTGAAGTTGATTGAATGACTATTCTCTACATCTAGTAAACCTCTAAATGACATTAGTATGACTCATTTGTAGGCAAGGTGCCACCATAAGCTCAAGTGGACGGAGGTAAGTGGAAAATTATGTTTTTCAAAAACTGGAATGATACACATCATGGATATTTATCATCAAGCATGACATGAGCACGTCATGAGCATTTGCATTTATTTTCTCATAAGGATGAAAGAGAAATTTTATGCAAATGAAAGTACAACTTTATGCTACGTTATGATAAGTTATGAGTGCATTTACGATTTCTCATTATAAGCATTTCACGACATAAGCATTTGCATGATTTCTTAAAGAAGAAGTTTTGTGCAAATGAAAGTATGAGAAGTACTGTATGACAAGTTAAGTTAAAGGGCTGAGGTTGGTCGGTACCGTACCATTAAGATAGGTGCATCCACTCCGAAGGACGAATGCGAGAAGGATGGATGACTCCTAAGGGGCACCCACTCCGAAGGACGAATGCGAGAAGGATGGGTAGCTCTTGAGGTATGTGCAATCACACTGAAGGATGCTTGCAAGAAGGTGTGAACCTCTAAGGGTTGAGTCTAGTCATTAGGCCTGGGGCCACGTCGAGGACTAGCTCAATCAAATGACGTATTCCCAAGGGAAAAGGGAATAGTTCCGAAGGGAACGCACAACCCTGACTTCAGGGGTAAATGGAGCGAGATAAGTTGCCCAATCAAGAAAGAATTAAAGAATTTTTCAAGATCAATTCATTTAGTACGTTGTCTCATGCATATGCAAGCATTTCATTTGACATTCATGTACATTGATATCCATGAACATGCGAGACATGCACTATTTATTGCATATGATCCCTTACTGAGTCATTCGACTCACAGTTTTTAAATTGTATCATTCCAGACAATATTTCAGGTGAGGAAACCTAAGAAGAGGACCTTAAAACCTAGGAGAGGGGCTGACGAGGACTTCCTCTTCCCTTTTTGTTATTTCAGTCAAAGGTTTAGATATAATTTTTGAAAGAGCCGACATGAGCCTCCGATGTGTGGTGGTCATGGGTTATTCGGCCCAGTAAAGTTTAGGGTTTTTAACCAATTGATATTTTGAGACTGTGTTGTAATTACTTCAAGTTATCGTTTGAGGAGCAGGTTCTAATGTTTCATTACGCGCATTAGTCGATAAAAAAAAAAAAAAATTCCGCTGCAAGAATTTAGTAAGTTCGCTTGAGTATTCCTTGTTGGGGATGCTCGCGGCTGTTACTAACCCCTTCGAGTTAGCGTTTGGGGCGTGACATAATAAACACGTCCAGACGCGTATTCTCGTTGTGCAAATGATTTTCGACTGACTTCGCACGACTTGGAAGCCCACATTTGGCTGAATAAATGTCGAATACCGTCCGAACAGTAAAACAATGGCTGTTTTCAACTATTGTATATGTAAACGTGTGTAAGCCATGCGACAGTTACAGAACATCCGGACGGTGTAACTCAATTGTTCCAGACAGTGTCTTTTCATCATACCAGTTTGGAACGCTAAGCCTTTATGTTCTAAAACGCTTTACCTCATTAAACATGTATGTCCTAGATGTTGCGAATAAGGGCGTTCGGACGCTACCACTCAATTAATTTATTTAAATGATTTAATTTACGTAATTAATTTAATTTACTTCACTCAATTTAACACAATGTAATTTGGCTCAAATTTTTAACTTTATTTAATTTATTTTGAATACATAAAGAAAAATATATATATATATTAGTTAAGTATACTTTTTATATTAAACATCCGTTATAACTAATCACCCATTTAATTATAATTGCAAGCTAATTACACTAATCGTTATAATCTAATTACACCAACCGTTCCATTAATATAGCACTCGTACTAATCACCCATTTAATTTACTAATTATCTGTTTAAATTGTGATAAATTTAATCTAGTGAAAAACATAATTAATATAAAATATCAAAAATAATCCAAATATCAAACGAAAAACACAATCATAATGTCTAGTACAAGCCGGAGACGGTCCTTCTAACGATAAATAAATAATAGTGATAAAGTATAAACAAGAGACTAGTCCAAATCACGAGCTAACTCATCCAGATCTTGTCCGAGGGCATCACAAACATGCGCCATATGCTCCTCCATATTATCAACTGTCTAACAAGTGTCTGCAACTGTATCGAACGGTATGAACAGACTGGGATAGCTATGAAAAATTTTCTCATAGAGAACAATTCCATCCGCATAATATTCAACTCCTCCGTCAGAGCCTTATCCGTTAGAGCAAATTTGGTCTCCAGACCGGTCAAGCGGCGTTGGAGCTCCATGCACAACGAATGCATAGACTCCACTATCGCTCGAATACTCTCCCTCAATTCCACTAAAAAAGCGTCCGCCCAAGATGATCTCTTTGTCTGCCCCTCGACATTGGTGATACTTCTCCCGGAGCGTTCCATGATCAACCTAGCAAAAATAGTCCGAACTTAAGCACAAACCATTCGCAAGCAGGTCAAAATATGCCAGTTCCTAAAACAAACAAATCGGGGGTTGGAGATGAGTTTTCCGTGTAAACCAAGTTATGGGCAGATGCAGAGCGAGAATGGTATCCCGAGTGTAAGAAGTACTTGAAGTTGTCCTTCGTTGTTAGGTTATTTTATGTGAAGTCGGAGAATAATTTGATTGTAAAGACGTTTACAGATGTGTTGAGCTTGATAAAAGATGCGTTGCTGGAGGGGGAAACACTTCCTAAATTTTATTATAGGCGAAAAAGTTAAGAAAAAATTTGAGATTTAGCTATGATAACATAACGTGCGTGCTTAAATGATTGTGTATTGTTTTGGAAGGAGCATAATGAGTTACAAGAGTGTCCATTATATGGGGCATTGAGGTGGAAGTACAGTCAAAACTACTCCGGGTTGTTGTCTTTCTTTATTCACTCAAAATGTTCGCCCGCTAGGAGCTGGTAGTTGTCACGATTTGGATAAGAAGGAATTTACAAAAGCCCAGTGGTACGTACTCAACAACTGTTTCGAAAATCAGCCAACATATAGAGTAAGCGCATATTAAAATCTTTGCTCATTTAAACACTATCAGTTGATGGATATTTAATCTTATTAAACAAGAGAAACCGAAAAGAATGATTTCCGTTATAGTTTAGAAATTGTGTATTTATTTAATTTTGTCTCTATTATATGTTTCATTTTTATTGATCTTTTTTTTCTCCGTTAACATGTGTTTACTATTTTAGATTCAAACTATGCATAATGAAAATTCGGGCTCGGTGTTGATTGATTTGTATGCATTAGCATCCGATCAGTATCAACGGGCACTTTGTTTTTCTGGGTGTGTAGTGAATGGAGTTATGTTTCACTCGGTCATTCGTTTATGAAGAATATGACTTCGAGTAGAGAGTACTCTCGGTACACTAGCAACGTCGGGTCCTTCGCTTAGAGATAGGCACGAATTACCATCCCTTACACAGCCAGTCCACTAGACACCCAAAGTAGTTGTGCATGTAAGTATCTTACTCCGTCAATCTTGATTAAATATTATGACTTTTAAATTTCTATGCTTAATTGAATTTTAAATATGTTGTTCTTCATTTGTAGCGACGACAGGAATCAGACTCGTTAAGGGTAGTACGCGCGAGATTGCATTACTCAAGGCTCGTACCGAAGAAAGTTGACTGTCTATATCCCTGATGGACGTACACACGGTGATGACAAGGCATCATTGATGCTCTCAAATCATATTGGTGCGTTCGTTCGACAGTAATTCCCATTTGAGACGAGTAAGTGAAGGAGGTTCCTTGACGAGGTTAAATCATACTGATGAATCGAGTGTTATAAGTATAATTAATTAAATTTTAATTGTGGAAACTTTTTTACGTACTAATTGTTATATATGTTAAGGATAACATCCAACTAGATGAACACAGTGTACAGGACACACAGAAATAGAATGTCCAGAGCATTACTCAGTATTTAATTCATAAGAAGAGGCATTAGAGTACCCTATCCCGATATGAACAGAAATAATGTGAGACCACGACTTAGAGACTAGTAGCACCAATTAGTTTAGTTTCCACTATGCCAATTTAGATATTTAAAATTTTACTTCTTGACTCTTTAAGGTTTGCACTATTCTGAATTATTGGGAAAAGAAATGTATGGTTGACTTGATTTAAAATTATATCTAAGGTGAAATTTTTTCCTCTAGCACTTTTTTCGTGCATCTTTAGTTATAATTTAAATGCTATATTGTTTGCGAATTTTAATAGTGTTAAATTTCATTATTGGATTCAATTATGCTAGTCATTTTGTTTGTCCATGTATATCCACCTAAATTGCAATATTAGGAGAATTCGAGTTAGGGGCTTTGATTTTTTGGAAGTGTATGTTTGCTTGAAATAAAAGTGAAAGGGAGTCAAATGTGATCTCTATGAAGTGGCAAGTGAAAAAAAAAATAAAATAAAAGTGAAAGAAAAGTGGGAGAATCACGTGACAAAGAGAAAGGGGGAAAGGCAAGTTGCTGTCCAAGCTTTAGCCAATAGGAATTGGCGTTATCAACAAAGATGGTGGGGGTGGGGGTAGCGTTGTCTTTTCCTCCCAATTTTTCTTTGGTTTTGTTTTACTCACGCACACGAACAAGAGGAGGAAAACGCTGAAACAGCAGAAGAGAAGAAGAAGAAGAAGAGAAGAAGAAGAAGAAAAGGAAGAGAAGAAGAAAGAGAAGAAGAGAAGAGAAGAAAGAAGGAGAAAAGAAAAGGAGGACTGCCGTATAGAGCTGGGGGAAGGTGTGGTGCAGTACGAGAAATCAAGAGAAGCCAAGGTAAGGGTGTTGCTCTTTTGTGAAATTTTCATGAGGAACCGTGGATGTCATGGAGTCTTTGTTTGGGTTCTGCTGTTACCTCTTCTATGCTATGCATGTTGGAATAGATAAAAAAAATAAAATTTTGGAGTCTAGGATGGCATGCACGGTTAGATCTTGAGTTAGTTTCAAGGGCAACATTGATGTACCATAAGTGTATAATGGAAAGCCTAAAAAGGAGATAAGGCATTGGCATTGGCTTGGTGAAAATAGAATTGTTGTATTGCTTGAGGTTTTTGGATTTGACGTTACAATAGAATTTTTATGAAAACAGTCTATTAAGTATTTGGCAAATCTGAAATGTTTTGCACATGCATCAATAAACTGGGTGTTGCCTTTTGAATTAAATGGGTTGAAGTCAAATAGTTGGAAATGAGTGAGGTTGCTGGAAAAAAAAAAGTGAACCAAGAGCATGCACGGTAGATGGCAGTTTGAAACAGAAACCAACTTATTGTTTGTAGTTTGGTATCTTTCAAAGCTACGTGATGTTAATTTCTAATTATTCTAAGTTGCTGGAAAATAAAATGATTTAAATCTTGTGAAGTTGCTGCATGAAAAGTTAAATAAAAAGTTTTGCATGGAAAAAGGAAAAAAGGTTATTATGTTTACCTGTGCAGAATTCGTACACTATTAGAGGGGAAATTCGCTTCCCCTTTTTCATAGATTCCCTGTTATTTTACCTCCTTAGGGGAAATACGGTTCATTGAGTTATTATGCATGAAGAATCTGCGTGATTGTACGTGAATACTTTGAATTGATGAATTCCTTTATAGTTGCCTGAAAAATTTCCAGACTTGAGGGAGGTGGTGTTAATTAGTTTGAGGGTGCCTTATGACTTCTAAGTTTCTGCATTGCTGGTGCTGCTATTAGATCTTGTTGTCCAATGAAACTGTAAAGTGCGGTTTTAGTTTTCTTTGTTCAACGCCGCAGAAAAGTCAAAGCATCCTGTAAAATAATATAAATAATAATAATAGGGTCAGGACATTACTTGCCTTAATGTGAAGATATTTTATATAGTTCTTTTGCTACTATGAGTTAATGAGAAGACGTTGCTGTGATGAAAATAAGAAATGAGCTTTGGAAATGAATGATATTGCTGGGAAAATATGCGAACCAAGGGCATGCACGGGTAGGATAAGAGCAAGTTTGAAACAGAAACTTACTCATGTTAGGATCTTGAAAGAAAAACCGGATCTATTGGTTTGTAGTGTTGCACGTATTCTTTCAACTACTGTGTTAAGTTCTAATTTATTTTGCTAAGTTGCTGGAAAATAAAATTGAGGTTTTAAATCTAGAAAAAATGGGTGAAGTTGCTACATGAAGAAGGTTAAAATAAAAAGGAAGATAATTTGCAGGAAAAAGAAAATGGTATGTTCTGTTTTACCTGTTCAGAATTTGGGTACACTATTTTAGAGGGGCAAATTCGCTCCCCTGTTTTCATAGATGTCCCTGTTATTTTCAGCACCTCCTTAGGGTTTAAATAGGTTTTGAGTGTTGATTATGGCATGAAGAAGTTTGGGTGATGTAGTGAATAAAACCTTTGAAGATTTGATGAATTCCTTGAGGTATAGTTGCCTGAAAAATTTCCAGACTTGAGGGAGGTGGTGTTAACGTGTTTAGACTTTAATTCTGAGGGTGCCTTATGACTTCTAAGTTTCTGGGCAATTGCTGGTTGCTGCTATTAGTGATCTTGGTGTCAATGAAACTAGTAAAGCGGGTGTAGTTTGTTTTTGTATCAAGCCGCAGAAAAAGTCCAAAGCATTCTTGAGTGAATTGTTGCTGTAAAAAATAATAATAATAATAATAGAGTCAAGGACATACTTGCTGGGAATTTAAAACAGAATGTTAATGTGAAGAGTTTCTAGTTTTTGCAGATATAGTGTTTTGCGTTCTATGAGTTATGAGAAGACGTTGCTGTGATTGAAAATAAAGAGATTAGTAGGACAGATTTGTGGACATGGTGCTGGAAATGTAACGAGAAGTTGGTGTGATATTTTATTTGACCTTTGTTGGTTTTTAATGAAATTATACATTCTGTTTTATGGTTTCCATTCATGTTCAGTGGAATAAAATAGTGAAACAATAGGCTTGGTTGCTGGCAAGTAAAGTGCAGATTATTAAGTTGTGGAATTTTCTAGGTTTTTGCAGAATAGCTATCTTGCATTTCCTATTACTGTGTATTTCTTTTATCTTTTGTTCTGTGAGAGAATTTATGTTATAGGCCTATGAAATTAAAAGATTTTAAGCCATACTTCAGGTATTCCGATTAATATTGAGTAGATATGGTTTTTAAAAGTCCAGACATCAAGCTGTCAGCAGCCTTGCACGTCCAGAATTCTTGCTCATTCCAAGTAAATTTTAAGTGATCAGTTTAAGTCCGTTTTATGGGTCTGGTCTTGAATTTTAAGTTTATGAAAGAAGAACATTTTAAGGTAAATTTCGTGAGATTTAGAGGTGTATTGAATAAGTTATGGTGTTTTGAAAGTGGAAGGCCGAGCTGGAGGCAGCAGTAGTGTTGGTCTAGGATTTTAATCTGATATGAAGTGTTTTTGAAAATCTTTAGTAGTTCCAATTTTTATCTTCAACTTTGAGCTATGAAAGCATAGAAGTTTAAAAGAAATTTCATGTAATTTGGAGCCATGTTTTTTAAGTTATAAATTTTTGAAGCTGGAGACGTAAAGGCTGTCCGCTTGGACGCCCCCAGCAACTTGCATTTTCCGGGTAAATCTTTTGAGTGGCAAACAAGCTCCAAATTACCTGAAATTTTAATATGTTACAACATGGAGTGTAGGGATCATTTTGACATCCAAGTTTAATGGATTCAGGAAACTTAAGATAAAGTTTTATATTGTAGGATCACTGCTTGTTAGTAAAGAAACATGTGTGATTTAGTATGATGTGCTAACTTATAATTGAATGATTATTTCCTATATCAAGTAAATCTTTAAATTATTTAAGTGACGACATTAGTATGACTCATTTGTAGGCAAGGTGCCACCATAAGCTCGAGTGGATAAAAGTAAGTGGAAAAATTATATTTTTCCGAAAACTGGAATGATACACAACATGATTATTTGTCATTGAGCACATCATGAGCATTTGCATTAATTTTCTCAAAAGGAAGAAAGGGAAATTTTATGCAAATGAAAATGAGATTTTATGCTATGTTAGGATATGTTATGGGGCTAAATAAGATGGTCGGTACTGTACCTAAGTAAGATAGGTGCATCCACTCCGAAGGACGAATGCGAGAAGGATGGGTTGTCCTCGAGGTATGTGCAACCACACTAAAGGACGAATGCAGAAGGTGTGGACCTCTAAGGGTCGTGCCTAGCCATTAGGCCTGGGGCTACATCAAGGGTTAGCTCGACCAAATGATATGTTCCAAGGGAAAGGGAACAATTCCGAAGGGAACGCACAACCCTGACTTCAGGGGTAAATGGAGCGATATAATAGCCCAAATAAGGATGAAATGACTTTTAAGCAAATTTGCATATACAAGAGTTGCATACATAAACATGCATTTATTTTGGCATATATATACCTGTCATTCATCATCACTCATGCATATCCCTTACTGAGTCATTCGACTCACAGTATTTCAATTGTATCATTCCAGATGATGTTCCAGGTGAGGGAACTCATGAGGATGATCTAGAACCCGAGGAGGGGGGCTGACGAGGGTGCTCTCCCCTAATTTGCAATTCCTGTAGATCCTAAGTTTTTTTGAAAGAGCTGATATGAACCTCCATTGTGTTGTGGTCATGGTCTGTTCAGCTTACGAGACTTAAGACTCTTAAGCAACTTATATTTTGGGACCATAATGTAATTATAATTTATTGCTTTAAGTTATTGCATGAGGATTTGATTCTAAATGTCTCTCTACGTGTGTTATTTGATATAGTTATATGTTTTTATTCTGCCTACACTTATTTACATATTCTTATACTTCAATAGAGCGTTGAGGGTCTGCATGTCAGCTGTGGATAAGAAAATAAACTTCTGAATAGTATTTGCATGAACAAAGAAATTCATATTTTCCGAATTAGTAATAGGCAGGTTAGTTAAAAAAAACAAAAAGTTCGGCTTCAAGATTTTAGTAAGTGCTCTGGAGCATTCATTGATGGGAATGCTCGCGGCTATCATTAGCCTCGCGAGCTAGCGTTTGGGCGTGACAAATGGACTCGTGTCTGTGATTTATTCGCGAGAGAGGAATCTTAGTTCAAAAATTTTATTCCTTCCAGAACGTTATTTTATTTTATTATTAATTGCGTAACAACTGTAAATGTCCAATGCAGAGGAGGAGTGCAATCAACAAAGAGAATAGAGCTAAGCTAAAGATTGTACACACATCGGGAGCGAGGTCATTCCCACCCGCGAGAACATAGTTAGTAAATAATAAATTTATTTTTTTTAGAGATATTACTTAAATAAATGACTTAGGTATTTTAATATACACATTTTATATTTCTTTTGGTATACAGAAAAATTAGAATCTGATGAGATTAGTCCTGTGTTGTATATAAAAAACACATACTAATAAGGATGGCATGTGGACATCAGAAGATGCACGAGAAAATTTTGTAAGTTGTAACATTAGATTTAATTATGCATTTGTTATCTCTTATGTTTCATATGTCTAATTTTATCTTCCTTTCTAATTTTGTTGGAAAAGATGGAGCGTTACAGTTACAGCACAAGTTAGAGGGAAAGTCATACACCAAAGTGGAGATTTTTGCTGAGGTATTGGGGACGAAATTGGGTTCACGTGTGAAGTTTAGGCCGTTCAGTACGGTCTGTTGGAATATCTTCTTCAGCATCGTCCGTTGATTTGTCTCAGAGATTGGAGGAGGCCAGATTAGAGATTAGAGGAGATGAGGGAGATGGAATATGAAGCGCTTCTGGTCAAGAGGCCAGAAATGGAGACGATGCGAGAGCATCAGCAGATGATGGAGGAACAACAATAGAAGAAAGACGAAAAGCCAATGCAAATGATGGAGGGGAACCAATGAAAGAAAGACGAAGAGTATCAAAAGATGATGCAGAGCAGCAACGGAACCTAGTAGAACAACAAGAACGGAGGATGCAACTAATGGAACAACAAATGTGTGAGCAGATGATGGAGTAGATCAGATAGCTGCAATCCTGTATGACACGAAAATGAAAATTTGGGAATATGTATTTTCACTATTTGAACAATACTTATCGATTATGTATTATATTTACTTTTAATGATGATTGCATATTTGTAGACATTTTATTATTCTTATGGGTATTGAATATCTTTCTATTTGTATTATTTACAAATTATTTTTAAAATTTTAATTAAATTAATTCAAATACGTAGGAAACGATTCGAATGATAACAAAACTATCTGCACGGTTTTT
The DNA here is from genome assembly GCA_003952965.2 of Morella rubra. Taxonomy (NCBI): domain Eukaryota; kingdom Viridiplantae; phylum Streptophyta; class Magnoliopsida; order Fagales; family Myricaceae; genus Morella; species Morella rubra. Next base: position 32,663,386 of record CM025849.1, read on the forward strand.
TGATTAATAATGTCCACACTCTTAACTATCCGTCCGTACACGTTGCATGAATGACGTCCGTCCGTAGAGTTATTCTTCCGTGCATACGGTCTTTTAATTACAACCTGTTTGAACAGTCTAAAATACGTTCCAATGTGTTAAATAGAATATGCGTTTGCACTATTGATGCAAGTATTCGAACAGTTTTTGAATGTGTCAAAAAACTATCGAGCTCATAAATCCAACTCTTATCCATATTGTTCTTTCAAAGAGGTAAATACAAACAATAATGCAAACAATGATGACATTCACACTCAACTTCAATTTCTTCAGGTGATAGGTCCTATCCCATTCAAGTTTACAATATCACGTACTGCACGTAATTGACCGACCATTGTGACTGATGCGTTAGAAATTTCGACAGCATTTCCCTCAGTCTCCAGATACATGCCTACAACATTGAGCATAAACACCCACCATTGAAGGCAAGTGTGTAAGCTCAATGCTGAATGTGTATCCGAAGACAAGGAGATTTGCATCAAAATTTCTAAACACATCTATCACAATAGCATAACCAATTACTCACATTACGGATATTGTAAACTCAACTGTCCATAACGTGGACAACTCAAGAATTACACCTTGTTCATTATCAAAACTCCGTGTAATTCTTAAATGGGGCTAAGGCTACTAAATGAATGTATTAAACATAACAACAAAAAATGTTCGGACGATGCACTACCGTCCAAACAAACAACAATAGCGTTTGGACGCATATAGCAAATCGTCTGAACCCAAAACCATCATCCGGACGGACCACAATCTGTCCAGACTGTGATTGTCGAACAACACAGTTCTTTAACAAACCGATGCCAAAATCTATCCAAAAAGAAGCCAAAATCAACCCAAATCGCAAACAATTCAACATAAAACAAATAAAATTTAACCCTAAAAGTTCGAAAAACACATGCTTTCATATCCCAAAATCCATGCTTTTCATCCTAAAACAAATAAAATTTTAAAACCCACTAACCTCAAATGCAATCCAATGTGAAATCCCAAATGAGTTGCTCCATCCACATCCTTTTCAATGAGATTGGACGCCCAAAATCAGCTCCCTCTTCTCCTCTTGCTCAAATCTCTCGGTTACTAAGTGTTTGCCCGTTTTTTACTATATTGTCTGCGATTTCCCATCTTTTATACACACCGTTCAGACACCTACGTGTATTTGCTTTCAAGAGAATTGTTGTCGCCTAACATTTTTGAACCGTCCAAACGGGGTCCTTCCCATTCAAATGCATATTTAGAGTTCACGACACCATTTTAGTAATCCTCAAATAACAGCTTCTGGTCATAAACGAACACGTTCCGACGGAATACCACCGTCTGAACTGCCACTTAGATTTCACGACACTGTTTTAGAAATCCCCAGACGATGGCGTCTGGTCATAAACAAACAAGTTCGGACGGGACACCACCGTCTGAACCCCCACTTACGTTTCACAACACCATTTTAGAAATTTCCAAACGACTACGTCTGATCATAAACAACAACATTCGAACGTTAAACTATCCATTTGGACAGTGTACAGAACCATTTGGATGTTTTTTTCTACATAATACCACACCGTTCGGGCTTATAGTAAACAATCCGAACAGTTACTAGTTCCGTCCAAACGATTTTTGACAATCTGTTTTTTTTTTTTTTAAAATAACCAAAGTTAGTTAATAATATAAAAAACCTTATGTGTGTTAGATAGTAGTTTCCAAGTTTGAAGGAGTGTAATGAAATTAAAAACATAACATTAATTAACTTGTTGCATTAAGTTCTTATAAATAGAAATAATATAACTAACATAATATAAATATATCAAATATCCTCAAAACATAACATAAACAAAATAACATCAAATAAATCCTAAATACATGTCCTCAAAACATAATAAAAAAAAAATGTCATAATAAAACTGAATAAAGAAACTGCTGCTCATCATCATCATCATCACTGGTCAGCTTAGAACGTACGGACTCGACGAAGGTGCTCCTCTATCAGCACGACCCTGAGTCAGGGCAAAGAGCTCTGCACCAGTTGCCACGCCCTTCAGAACCTCCTGAACCATAGCGACCTCCTTTCTTCCACCCAGCATCCATGTCTGTGACCTTATGCTCCAAAGATGTCAGCCGACACTGATATCACTGACCATGCTATGGGTGGGCCAACTAGACCGATTGCATCTGCTCAGTCAGCTGCGTCATCATATCATCCATCTAACTCGGTCACTGTGCCACAAGTCCCTGAGTCGAGCTTTGTCTAGGATCCTGCCCTCCATTGCCTCCTCGGGCTGCTTTTGTCATCTAACTCTAGTAGCCCGAGCGGCATTCAGCGCTCGGCATGTCTGGGCCATCGATTTAGAGAGCGTTGTCTTGTTGATCGACCCAAGTGAAACTGCCCTCGGCTCGTCAACACCCTCAGGTACCAGTATGGCGTGCATGAACTGGGTTAGAAGAACCCCGTTTGTAATGAAATCATAGCATCAATCTTCAAGGCTTCTGTAGGAATGGACTGGTAGATGTATGATGCCATATCAACAGGTAGCCCCGTACAACTACTAGATACATGAACTCGGCCCGACCATAAGACAGCTTCATGGTGTGCTTCTTCGGGTTGATGGCAGAGCAAAGGATCAGGTGCATGATCTGCCAAAAAGGACACTGATGCCGTGTATCGTGTAACTTCCCTCCAAAGTTTTAGTATCCTCGCCCAGCATTGTCCGAAAAACCTCAGCCTTAGTAGGTTGGCTCTCCTCGCTCAGTGGCAGGTTTGGGAACGCTATCAAATCTCTCTCATAGTCCAAGAATCTCGCTAGCTCGTCTGGGGAGAATGTGATTGGAATGTTACGGACGATGACCTCCATACTAGACTCTATGAGGTACCTCACCTGTAAGATAGCACAATAGAACTCTCGCATCATGTTCTTCGATGCATAGCAGGTCCTTTGGATGAACGGAAGCCAACCTACCTCCTCCACCACCTCGGAAGTGTTCGTTCCTAAAATGTAAGATTGTAGAAATTCGCTAACTTGATGTCCCCCTCGACAACAATAGAGTAGACATAATGATCGCTGTATGCTGCTCCAACGTTAAAGTTGGAGGTTGCTCGTCCTCAGCTTGAACTACTGGTATGCAGACGCTTGCTTTTTTTTTTTTTAGACTCTGCACAAAAAGCATTCGAACGGTTAAAATAGGGTTCGCACGGTCGGACAGCCATCCAAACAGTATGAAGGAACATCTTAACAACATTAGATAGCCGTCTGAAAGGAAAACAAGGAAGAAAACTATTTAAATTTAATATAAAAACTATCTGGATTGCTTTCACACAGTGTTCGGACGAAACATCAAAACGACAACGTATCCCTTTGGGATACTACACATTGTCCGAACGACTTTGGCTAGCGCCTGAAGAGAAAAAAGGTACTAGCAAGACGACAACGTATCCCCGTGAGAATACTACCTGAACAACATTCGATAGCCATCCGAACGGAGAACAACGAAGAAAACTATTCCATGCTGCTGCGATAAGGGCGTCCGGACAGATATGGAAACCGTCAGAACGTCGTAAGATTTATTTAGCATTACTTGTGTTGTTAAATTCACTCAATTTGATTTACTTCACTAAACTTAATTTATTTAAATGATTTAATTTACTTCGCTCAATTTCACAATGTAATTTGGCTCAAATTTTTAACTTAATTTATTTATTTTGAATACATAAAAAAAATATATAGCTAAGCATACTTTTATATTAAATATCTGTTATAACTAATCACTCATATAATTGTAATTACAATCTGATTACACTAACCCTTACAATCTAATTACACTAACCATTCCATTAACATAGCACTCGTACTAATCACTCATTTAATTACTCTAATTGTTCTTTTAAATTGTAATAAATTTAAACTAATGAAAAACAAAATTAATATAGAATATCAAACATAATCCAATTACCGAACAAAAATGCACCAAATGCTCCTTCATATTATCCACCTGTTTGATGAGTGTCTGAAGCTATATCGGAACGGTATGGAAGACTGGGATAACTGGGACAATTGCTCTCTCACAGATAACAGTTCCCTTTGCATAATATTCAGCTCCTCCGTCAGAGCCCAATCTATTAGAGCAAATTTGTTCTCCAAACCAATCAAGCGGCATTGGAGCTCCATGCACAATGAATGCATCGACTCCACTATTGCCCACATACTCCCCCTCTGCTCTACTAAAAATGCGTCCGCCCAAGCTAGTCGCACTGTCTGTCCCCGACATTGTTGAGACTTCTCTTGGAGTGATTTATTGTCATCCTAGCACAAACCGTCCAAACATAAGCACAAACCATTCGAACGTGTTCAAGACCGTCCATACAAAAAAGTCCAAACGACCATAGACAATAGCCTGAACAGTAATTCATGAACACAAACCAAACAGCAAAGATAAACGTAAAGAACACAACAAAATTCAAAAGTATTAAATTGAAATGCATGAAATTGAAAACCAAACTCACGAAGAAGGTCTTACCTGATGTTGTTTGAGAGATCTCAAAATAAATCTGAACAGGTAGTGAAAATGTTTGAGAGAAAAGAGTGAAAGTGTGATTTTGGCTAAGTCTGGCCAGTTTAATGTGATAAGAATGCATCCGAACGGTTAGATTCACACGTGGCCTATCAAATTCAACGTCTTTAAATATGCCCGATTCGAAAAGCTTTTAGAACTAAGTCTATCCGGACGGTTTGTCTTGGTCCAGACGCTTTTGACATCACGTGTCTGAAGTTTTGCAATGTTGAACCACATGATTCATGGAAGAAGCTTGTACCTCTGTGGACACATTTTTTAATCATCCAGACAGACTTATTTTTTCCTTTCGAACACTCATTTTGGCGTTTGAGTAGTATTAAGTGTTCATGACAATTTTTAATTTTTCACTATATGCTGACGATTATTATTCGTTAGGTAATGTCCGTTCGGACTGTGTGAAATAAGGGTCCGGACGGTATTGTAAAAATTGTGACGATTCTAATCTTCACTCAGTTACGACGATTTAGAATTTGTCACCAAGCAAAGGGTCTGAACGGTTTGATTATGAGTCCGGACTATATTTTGTATTTTGTGACTATTTTTATCATCACTCATTTGTGACGTGGTGCATGTTGTCTCACTAGAAATACGTCCGAACGATTTTAGGACCAGTCCGGAGGATTTTGGCGTTCCTTGATGGTTTTGGGTGACAAAATTAATGTTTTTTCATGGAAAGGCTACTTTAGGTGACAAAATTTGGTATGACACCCAAAATTTTGTCACCTTATGTTAAGTTTCTTGTAGTGAAAGTAACTTTTCGAGACGGGAAGGCTTCTGTCCCAAAATCAAATTATCATTCGAACCCTTTTGAACGGACAATTTAGGATTATGTTTGAACGACTTTGGATTGAAATATAAATTCATTCGATAAGACAAATTAATGTTCGAACCACTATAAAAATTTTACGTTTGATATTTCGGATACTGTTCGAACAATTTAAAATAGAACGTCTGTAACCATTCTTAATGAGTTACAAAGTTCGAACATTTTCTGATGTTCCAACGGATATTGTTAAATCTGTTCAATATACCGATCGTTGAACAAAAAAGTAGTTTTTCAAACATGTTATGAATAGAAACCAGAAATGTTGAATAGGGTTCGAGCCTTGGGGAGGCACGTTGTGCTTCGAATGCTAAAACTGGCGTTGAAAGGATTTTTTATTAAAAGATATTATAATTAACTAAATTTACAATAAATTAATTAATCACAATATTCAAAAAAACAAAAATATATTATGCAATAAAAAATAATCTATCTTGGTTGTCGCATGCATCCAACTCCGCGTGCATCCGTGTCTGCATGCATCCAACTCTACGTGCATTGTCTGCCTGTGTCCAACTCTACGTGCATCCTTGTCTTCCTAAATCAGAACTTATAATCAGTATAACGCTTAAATAATTGACAAAACTATTCATTAAAAAAAGTCAATTGAATGAAAAATATATATAACTTACCTATACATCTACTCAATGTCATTTTCAGTGAAGGTAATCCAATATCAGTGTAGAAAAAGCTAAGGCCCCAGATAGGGTTGATGCAGGTGAAGGATTATATCTAACATGTTTATACCGATCGTATGTATTATGATCTATCGAACACGTTCAAAATATTTTTTTTATTTATTAGTAAAATTAGAAGTTTTATATTATGCAGGACATATCAAACTTTGAGGCGTTGGGCCTCAAATGGATTTGCATCCCTGTAACAATATTAACATCCACAGAAACTAATGGAGAGAATTACAAAAACTGATACAACATTTTCCAAACCAGCTTCTTTCATTGTAGGGCCGGACTTCTGAAAACCTTTTCGTCACACATCAGACCTACAAGCAGTTATTTGCATGTTCTAGTTTGGAAGTGAAAAAATGCTTTTAGTTTGTATGTGTGGCCAAAAGGTTTTCAGAAGTACGGCCCTACTGACTAGACTATTGCGCTATATTTCTTTACATACAATGAAAGATGCTGCTTTGGAAAATGTTGTACTGGCTTTTGTTATTCTCTGGATTAAGTTCATGTCCATGTTAATATTATTACAGCTATGCAAATCTATTTAAGGCCTAACACCTCAAATTTAGATTTATCGTGCATAATTGCAAAACTTCTAACTTTCCTAACAAAATAAAAAATGTTCGAATACGTTTGGACAACTACAGTATGCTCGAACAATATAAAAGTATCGTTCGAACGTGACTGTCATCCCTGTAAGTGACTAATTTTAGTACTTTTATTCGAACAAACACCTTTACATTGCTCAAATGATGTGGAAAAACCACGAGAATCACTGTACTTAAAACTCCCAATAAATCCCAAAAACATTTTTTACTCCTAAAACATGCATTCAACACCCTAAACAAGTATGAAACTAACCATAAGCATTTAAACATCAATTTCGTCACAAATTCAAACCACAGCAACCAAAAATCTATACCTAAAAAACTAAGAAATTCATTGATTAAGTTCATAAATCTTACCTCCAAAACACAAAGAAGCTCCATTTGAGTATTTTCCTACAACAATAAGACAAAAACACGTAAGATTTTTCTATAAGAAGAAACTTTTGGTGAATTTTTGGTGTTTCGAGAGTGTGGGAGAAATGAGGTCTCACGATCGATTCTGTGGTATTTGAGTTCATGGTGTCCATTTGAACAATATTGGTTACGTTAGAATGGTATGCAAAAAAGAGGCCGTAAAAAATCGCACTTAGAAGATCGTTCGAACGCATTTTTCACACTCTTGAATGATTCTTTTGTTTCTCAATGACGTCATTAGTTTTCAACTAACGTTCTAACGGTTATTGAAAACCAGTTCGAACATTTTTTAGAAAACGAAACAGGGTCATTTCATTCTTTTTAAAGATAGAACGTACTTTATATGTTCGAACGGTTTTGGGAATAACTTAAATAATATGTAATTAAATTACAAGCATAATTTTATTAACTATAGACGTATTAGAAGATTTTAAATCCTGTTTTGGCTACTTCCTGACAAAAAGGGGGAGTAGTTTTGGTTGGTCTGTTGTTGGTGGTCAGGGTTTGGCTGCTATCTTCGGATGGGTTTTGTTCGCTACTGAATGGATTTGATTGGTTGTGTTACTATTTTTGTTTTCTTTTAATGAAATGTAGTTGCTTTATGGTCTATGTTTTGAGCAATATGATTTTTGTTAAGTGACAGTTTAAAAACTCTTTGATGGTTCTTTGAAGTTTTGAAACAATGTCTTTCTGTATTGAAGTTTTTAAAACTCTAGAGAGTATGGTTTTTAAAACTTTAGTTGATGTTTTGAAACTAGAGCATTACTAGTTTTAGTGTTTTTATTTGCCTCTGAGTTTAATTAGCATTCTATAGAATTTCTAATATGAGTTTGCTTGTCGTTGATTGTTTCTTGTTACAATGTCATATAAGCTGTGGTTTGAGAAAGAGGGAGATGTGACAAGACCCCAGCTGATGACATAGGAGAGACGACCCAAGCCATGGCCCATCCAGTAGCACATTGGAATGCCTCATGGCATTGCTAGTGCATGTGAGTGCCCGAATAGGCCACACGCCCCAGCTTCGCCAAGGAAAGACCTATGATGAGATGATGTGAGCTGACTTAGGAGAAGTCAAGGTTCACTTTGACAGCACCATCACATGGCCTCCAGCCATGGCTGTGCCAGAAGAAGTGCATGGGGAGATTGTCTCAAAAGGTTCCCGTGACGAAATGATGAAGATCGTAGCACCACTACACGACCATCAGACATGGCGGAGCACATGGAGGAGCAAGCTCAAAAGAATCAGCAAGTCACAAGGAATAATTTGGTGTCACCATCCCACAAGGCAGTGGAGCGATTGCAGCATCCACCCCCGAAGGCAATCAAATACTGTATAGGGGGACCCATCCCTATACAGACGAATCTCCCAATTAATGGGAAGATATCTTTATTGCATTGTAGTCAAAACATTACCATGTTGGTTTGAGTTAATTAAGAAATAATTTTGGTCCTATTTTGGGAAGATTGATCCTTGATTGATATTAGGAGATTTGTGCTTCGGTGGAAATTAGGGTTACTTGATGCAGACCGGGATCTGTAAGACTTGGCAAAATCCGAAAAAGATTGAACCAAGGGGAGATGGTAGTCCCGGGATGTCACTCAACTAGGGGTAGCGGAACCCACTCAACCACTAATTGCAGATGCCAATCGATGCAACCAAGCTACTCGCTTGATTGGTAGGAGGATGCACTCAACTCCAAAGCAAGAGAGAGTTGCGAGAATTGTATTTTTGAATCCAAAAGTTCTAGCCTTTTATTTTGGATATTCATTCTTATATAGAGTTCATTACATCAAGATCAAACTAGAAAAGACAAGTCAATAAATTCTAGACAATTCCAACAAATAAATAAATAAATGAACTTTGAAATTTGCTGTTTGTTGCCAGTCCTGACGATTGGCATAACAACTTGCCTTCGAGTTTGAGTTCAGATCTTTCCATAGCAACTGATCCGAATTCTTAAGCTCTTAACTTGAAATCCATTCATCTTTGGAACTCAGTTTCTCCGGCCAACAAGCCAAGTACTGTTTATAAGTGCCACGTCAAGTCGTGATAGAATGCACATCCAGAACATCAACGGACTCTCGTGGAGAGTTAGAGAGGCTGCCTTTGAAATTCTTTGGGTCTGTAGCGATCTGCTTCTCATCTCAATAACAAGGATAAGACTAAATTACTCTGCAAGTCCCTAGGGTCTGACCTATTCCCAGATTTGACGCCGAAATAAGATAGCGATTATCCTGTAGGCTAGGGCAGTCGGTATGTTACAAGGAAAGACACCGAATTCTTCCCAAAAATCTCAAAGAGAATTCTCAAAATTCAAATTATTCAATTGTGTCCAAAACAAACCCACCAGCCGGGCTAAAATAGCTAAGAATCGCATCCCTAATGGGATGTTACCAAAAATAAATAGGCCCCAAAATTTGGTCCAAATCGGATTCAAAAATAATTCCCAAAACGAAAAAGGAAAGAAAACCAGCCAAAAATAGAATTTTGAGAGGGAAAACAGAATTTTTAGGGCCCAAAATGAGGCGTACTGAAGTGTAACTGGTAACCACAACGTGTGCGCCGAAAAGAGCTTTCCGAATTGGGGTCATGGGTGCAAATCGGATATCCGTAGCCAAAGTTATGACCAAAAAATCGACACGTGCTCGAAATTGCCCCAATTAGGTTAGATTCCGATTTTCTTGCCATCCTTGCGCCGATCTACCCGCTCAAGGTAATTCAACGATGTCAATATGGAATCTGACAGCTCAGCGTCGTCTGACTCAGCACCCCCTGCATCAATCACCCCGGGTAGGAAAGAACTCGTCCTCGAGTTCACAGCAGCATCAACAGAATCCGCAAAAAAGGGGCTCAGGTGTTGCACATTAAAGACATCAGAAGTCTTCAATCGGTATGTCGCAACAAGACAGCGATTCTCCTGTAGGCTAGGGCAATCGGTATGTCGCAAGGAAAGACACCGAATTCTTCCCAAAAATCTCAAAGAGAATTCTCAAAATTCAAATTATACAATTGTGTCCAAAACAAACCCACAAGCCGGGCTAAAATAGCTAAGAATCGCATCCCAAATGGGATGTTACCAAAAATAAATAGGCGGCAAAAATCTGGTCCAAATCGATTCAAAAATAATTCCCAAAACGAAAAAGGAAAGAAAACCAACTAAAAATAGAATTTTGAAAGGGAAAACAGCATTTTTAGGACTCGAAACGAGGTGTACCGAATCATAGTTCGGGGGCCACGACGTGCGGGCTGAAAAGAGCTTTTTGAATTGGGGTCATGGGCACGAATCGGATATCTTAGCCAAAGTTATGACCAAAAAATTGACACGTGCTCGAAGATTGCCCCAATTAGGTTAGATTCCGATTTTCTTGCCATCCTTGCGCCGATCTACCCGCTCAAGGTAATTCAACGCCATCAATGTGGATTCTGATAGCTCAGCGTCGTCTGACTCAGCTCCCCCTGCATCGGTCACCCCGGGTAGGAAAGAACTCGTCCTCGAGTTCATAGCAGCATCAATAGAATCCTCAAAATAAGGGCTCAGGTGTTGCACATTAAAGATATCAGAAGTCTTTAAGTGAGGAGGAAGACGCAACCTGTAGGCATTGTCATTGATCTTCTGCAGTATCTCGCAGGGTCCAATCTTCAACTTGGCACTGATACAAATTGACGTCGAAACAAGATAGCGATTATCCTGTAGGCTAGGGCAGTCGGTATGTTGCAAGGAAAAGACACCAAATTCTTCCCAAAAATCTCAAAGAGAATTCTCAAAATTCAAATTATTCAATTGTGTCCAAAACAAACCCACAAGCCGGGCTAAAATAGCTAAGAATTGCATCCCTAATGGGATGTTACCAAAAATAAATAGGTGGCAAAAATCTGGCCCAAACCCAATTCAAAAATAATTCCCAAAACGAAAAAAGAAAGAAAACAAACCGACAATAGAATTTTGAGTGGGAAAACAGCATTTCTAGGGCACAAAACTATGCACACCAAAGTGTAGCTGGACGGCCACGACGTGCGTGCTGAGCAGAGCTTTCCGAATTGGGGTCATGGGCCGAATCGGATATTCGTAGCCAAAGTTATGACCAAAAAACCGACACGTGCTCGAAAACTGCCCCAATTAGGTTAGATTTCGATTTTCTTGCCATCCTTGCGCCGATCTACCCGCTCAAGGTAATTCAACGCCATCAATGTGGAATTTGACAGCTCAGCGTCGTCTGACTTAGCTCCGCCTGGATCAGTCACCCCGGGTAGGAAAGAACTCGTCCTCGAGTTCACAGCAGCATCAACAGAATCCGCAAAATAAGGGCTCAGGTGCTCACATTAAAGACATCAGAAGTCTTCAAGTGAGGAGGAAGATGCAACCTGTAGGCGTTGTCATTGATCTTCTGCAGTATCTCACAAGGTCCAATCTTGAACTTGGCTCTGATACCAATTGACGCCGAAACAAGATAGCGATTATCCTGTAGGCTAGGGCAGTTGGTATGTTGCAAGGAAAGACACTGAATTCTTCGCAAAAATCTCATAGAGAATTGTCAAAATTCAAAATTTTCAATTCTGTCCAAAACAAACCCACAAGCCGGGCTAAAATAGCTAAGAATCGCATCCCCAATGGGTTGTTACCAAAAATAAATAGGCGGCAAAAATCTGGACCAAATCAGATTCAAAAATAATTCCCAAAACGAAAAAGGAAAGAAAACCAACCAAAATAGAATTTTGAGAGGGAAAACAACAATTTTATGGCTGGAAACGAGGCATACCGAAGCGTAGGTGGGTGGTCACGATGTGCACGCCGAAAAGAGCTTTCCGAATGTTTGTCATGGGCGCGAATCGGATATCCGTAGCCAAAGTTATTACCAAAAAACCGACACGTGCTCGAAGACTACCCCAATTAGGTTAGATTCCGATTTTCCCGCCATCCTTGTGCCGATCTATTCGCTCAAGGTAATTCAACGCCATCAATGTGGAGTCTGACAGCCCAATGTCGTCTGACTCAGCTCCCCGTGCATCGGTGACCCCGGGAAGGAAAGAACTCGTGGTCGAGTTCATAGCAGCATCAACAGAATCCCTAAAATAAGGGCTCAGGTGTTGCACATTAAAGACATCAGGGGCTTGTTTGGAAATGGGTTATGGTTGTGGTTTTGGTTTTGGTTTTGGGTTCAACTTTCAAATTTCAAATTTTAATATTTAAATATTGTTTAGTTGTAAGGATTTGTTTGATTGTTTAAAATTTGGAATGATTTATATTTAATTAAATTAAATAATATTAATTTATAGTTATTATGATATTCAAAAAATAAGAAATAAAAAATGATTTTAAAAAATTAGAAAATATATATAATTCAAAAAATAAGTAGAAAATAATTTCATAAATATAAAAAATTATAAAAATAGATAAAATATGAAACTAATAAAAAAAATATCCATAACAATTAAAAGATAGATAAAAATCGTGTAAAATTTGACAAATATAATAAAAAACTATAATTTGATTATTACAAAAAAAAAAAAACAGTTATGACATTGTTTGGTCTCGCATTAGGTGTTTGCACTAGTTACATATTCATATAAGTGTGTTTATGATAAACATAGGTCATGTTATGTAATTGAAATCATTATAACCGTGATAAAATTGTATCCTATCTCTAGACTTAGATAAAATATCTCTAGCCTCTTCGTCAACAACCCATAAAAGCATATTTCCTTGTTTTTGGTTTTTAATTCTTTCTTTTGGGCAATATACTCTACAAATGAAATTAGAAAATATTAATGAATTGTTGACGTCATAAATGCCACATAAATGATTTTATTTGGTAAGATACTCAACCAGAAGGACAATTGTATATATCTTTTTCTTTTCTTTCTTTCTTTTTTCTTTTTCATTTTGTGCAAATAATATACTAACAATTTTTAGAGAAAATAGAGATGTATGCTAGAGAAAAATGATAAAGCAAGAAAATATTAACATTCTTGGTAAAAAAAGGAAAAGAAAAATTAACAGCATGTTACGAAAATTCCAAGAAAACAAATAAGGTAATGTTAAGGTAATGTAAAATTTATTTTTTTATAAAATTTGCACATTTTTGATCTTGGGTATTTTAATTTTTATGGATATTTTTTTATTAGTTTCATATTTTATCTATTTTTATAATTTTTGATATTTATGAAATCATTTTCTACTTATTTTTTGAATTATATATTTTTCTTATTTTTTAAAATCATTTTTTATTTTTTATTTTTGAATATCATAATAACTATAAATTAATATTATTTAATTTAATTAACATATAAATCATTCCAAATCTTAAACAACCAAACAAATCCTTACAACAAAATAATATTTAAATCTTAAAATTTAAAATTTGAAAGTTAAACCCAAAATCAAAACCAAAACCAAAACCACAACCACAACCAAACCAAGCCCCAGAAGTCATCAAGTGAGGAGGAAGACGCAACCTGTAGGCGTTGTCATTGATCTTCTGCAGTATCTCACAGGGTCCAATCTTGGAGTTGGCTCTGATACCAATTGACGTCGACACAAGATAGCGATTATCCTGTAGGCTAGGGCAGTCGGTATGTTGCAAGGAAAGACACCGAATTCTTCCCAAAAATCTCAAAGAGAATTCTCCAATTCAAATTATTCAATTGTGTCCAAAAAAACCCACAACCTGGGCTAAAAAGCAAAAAATCGCATCCCAAATGGGATGTTACCAAAAATAAATAGGCGGCAAAAATCTGGCCCAAAATCATATTCAAAAATAATTCCCAAAACGAAAAAGGAAAGAAAACCAACCAAAAATAGAATTTTGAGAGGGAAAACAGCATTTTTATGGCTCGAAACGAGGCATACCGAAGCGTAGTGTGTGGCCACGACGTGCACGCCGAAGAGAGCTTTTCGAATATTTTGCATGGGCGCGTATCGGGTACCGTAGCCAAAGTTATGACCAAAAAACCGACACGTGCTCGAAGACTGCCCCAATTAGGTTAGATTCCGATTTTCTTCCCATCCTTGCGCCGATCTACCCGCTCAAGGTAATTCAATGCCATCAATGTGGAGTCTAGAAGGTCAGCGTCGTCTGACTCAGCTCTCCGTGCCTCGGTCACCCCGGGTAGGAAAGAACTCGTCCTCGAGTTCACAGCAACCTCAACAGAATCCCTAAAATAAGGGCTCAGGTGTTGCACATTAAAGACATCAAAAGTCTTCAAGTGAGGAGGAAGACGCAACTTGTAGGTGTTGTCATTGATCTTCTGCAGTATCTCACAGGGTCCAATCTTCAACTTAGCTCAGATACCAATTGACGCCGAAACAAGATAGCGATTATCCTGTAGGCTAGGGCAGTCGGATATGTTGCATGAAAGACACCGAATTCTTCCCAAAAATCACAACTAGAATTCTCAAAATTTAAATTATTCAATTGTGTCCGAAACAAACCCACAAGCCGGGTTAAAATAGCTAAGAATTGCATCCCTAATGGGATGTTACCAAAAATAAAAAGGAAAGAAAACCAACCAAAAATAGAATTTTGAGAAGGAAAACAGCATTTTTAGGGCCCAAAATGAGGCATACCAAAGTGTAGCTAGGTGGCCACGACGTGCGCGCCGAAAAAGGAAAGAAAACCAACCAAAAATAGAATTTTGAGAGGGAAAACAGCATTTTAAGGGCTCAAAATGAGGATCCGAAGCATAGGTGGCTGGTCACGACGTGCGTGCCGAAAAGAACTTTCCGAATTGTTGTCATGGGCGCGAATCGGATATCCGTAGCCAAAGTTATGACCAAAAACCGACACGTGCTCGAAAACTGCCCCAATTAGGTTAGATTCCGATTTTCTTGCCATCCTTGCTCCGATCTACCCGCTCAAGGTAATTCAACGCCATCAATGTGGAATCTGACAGCTCAGCGTCGTCTGACTCAGCTCCCCTGCATCAGTCACCCCAGGTAGGAAAGAACTCGTCCTCGAGTTCACAGCAGCATCAACAGAATCCCTAAAATAAGGGCTCAGGTGTTCACATTAAAGACATCAGAAGTCTTCAAGTCAGGAGGAAGACGCAACCTGTAGGAGTTGTCATTGATCTTCTGCAGTATATCACAGGGTCCAATCTTAGAGTTGGCTCTGATACCAATTGACGCCGAACACAGATAGCGATTATCCTGTAGGTTAGAGCAGTCGGTATGTTGCAAGGAAAGACACCGAATTCTTCCCAAAAATCTCAAAGAGAATTCTCAAAATTAAAATTGTTCAATTGTGTCCAAAACAAACCCAAAAGCAGGGCTAAATTAGCTAAGAATCGCATCCCTACAGGGACGTTACCAAAATTAAATAGGCGGCAAAAATCTGGTCCAAATCAGATTCAAAAATAATTCCAAAACGAAAAAGGAAAGAAAACCAACCAAAAATACAATTATGAGAGGGAAAACAACATTTTTAGGGCTCGAAACGAGGCGTTCCGAAGCGATGTTGGGTGGCCATGACGTGCGAGAAGAAAAGAGCCTTCCGAATTTGGGTAATGGGCGCGAATCGGATATCCGTAGCCAAAGTTATGACCGAAAAACCGACACGTGCTCGAAAACTGCCCCAATTAGGTTAGATTCCGATTTTCTTGCCATCCTTGCGCTGATCTACCCGCTCAAGGTAATTCAACGCCATCAATGTGGAATCTGACAGCTCAGCATCGTCTGACTCAGCTCCCCTGCATCAGTCACCCTGTATAGGAAAGAACTCGTCCTCGAGTTCACAGCAGCATCAGCAGAATCCCTAAAATAAGGGCTCAGGTGTTGCACATAAAAGACATCAGAAGTTTTCAAGTGAGGAGGAAGACGCAACCTGTAGCCGTTGTCATTGATCTTCTGCAATATCTCACAGGGTCCAATCTTCAACTTGGCTCCGATACCAATTGATGCCGAAACAAGATAGCGATTATCCAGCAAGCTAAGGCAGTCGGTATGTTGCAAGGAAAGACACCGAATTCTTTCAAAAATCTCAAAGAGAATTCTCAAAATTCAAATTATTCAATTGTGTCCAAAACAAACCCACAAGCCGGGCTAAAATACTAAGAATCCATCCCTAATGGGACGTTACCAAAAATAAATAGGCGGCAAAAATTTGGTCCAAATCAGATTCAAAAGTAAGTCCCAAAACGAAAAAGGAAAGAAAACCAACCAAAAATAGAATTTTGAGAGGGAAAACAGCATTTTTAGGGCTCAAAACGAGGCGTTCCGAAGCATAGCTGGGTGGCATCGACGTGCGAACTGAAAAGAGCTTTTTCGAATTGGGGTCATGGGTGCGAATCCGATATCTGTTGCCAAAGTTATGATCGAAAAACCGACACGTGCTCGAAAACCACCCCAATTAGGTTTGATTCCGATTTTCTTGCCATCGTTGCGCCGATCTACCCGCTCAAGGTAATTCAACGCCATCAGTGTGGAATCTGACAGCTCAGCGTCGTCTGACTCAGCTCCCCCTACATCAGTCACCCCGGGTAGGAAAGAACTCGTCCTCGAGTTCACAGCAGCATCAGCAGAATCCCTAAAATAGGGGCTCAGGTGTTTCACATTAAAGACATCAGAAGTCTTCAAGTCAGGAGGAAGACGCAACCTGTAGGCGTTTTCATTGATCTTCTGCAGTATCTCACAGGGTCCAATCTTGAACTTGGCTCTGATACCAATTGACGCCGAAACAAGATAGCGATTATCTTGTAGGCTAGGGCAATCAGCAAGTTGCAAGGAAAGACACCGAATTCTTCCCAAAAATCTCAAAGAGAATTCTGAAAATTCAAATTATTCAATTGTGTCCAAAACAAACCCACAAGCCGGGCTAAAATAGCTAAGAATCGCATCCCTACTGGGACGTTTCCAAAAATAAATAGGCGGCAAAAATCTGGTCCAAATCAGATTCAAAAATAATTCCAAAACGAAAAAGGAAAGAAAACCAACCAAAAATAGAATTTTGAGAGGGAAAACAGCATTTTTAGGGCTCGCAACGAGGCGTACCGAAGCTTAGCTGGGTGGCCACGACGTACGAACCTAAAAGAGCTTTTTTGAATTGGGGTCATGGGTGTGAATCGGATATCCGTAGCCAAAGTTATAACCGAAAAACCGACACGTGCTCGAAAACTGCCCCAATTAGGTTAGATTCCGATTTTCTTGCCATCCTTGCACCGATCTACCCGCTCAAGGTAATTCAACGCCATCAGTGTAGAATCTGACAGCTTAGCATCGTCTGACTCCACTCCCCTGCATTAGTCACCCCGGATAGGAAAGAACTCATCCTCGAGTTCACAGCAGCATCAACAGATTCCCTAAAATAAGGGCTCAGGTGTTCCACATTAAAGACATCAGAAGTCTTCAAGTGAGGAGGAAGATGCAACCTGTAGGCGTTGTCATTGATCTTCTTCAGTATCTCACAGGGTCCAATCTTCCAATTTGGATCAAAACATCCTCAACTATCCTTCTTGGTTTCCTAACCGAACGATCAGCCAATTGAAGCACAACAGAAGTGGGCTTAATTTCACCAAAACCAAGCAGCAAGTAAATCGAATATGGCATAAGATTTACACTTTCTCCTAGGTCAAGCAAGGCTTGTGCAAACTTATGACTCCCTATGATGCATGAAATGGTAGGGCGGCCCGGATCTTTGTATTTTGGAGGAATTCATTGTTCGATTACGGCACCTACTTGCTCAGTCAAGAATGCTATTTTTTGAACATGGTGCTTTCTTTTCACAGTGCATAAATCTTTTAAAACCTTAGCATATGTAAGAACTTGACTTATGACATGCACCAAGGGAATGTTAATCTTTACCTACCTAAGGTTCTCTAAAATTTCATTCCTATGGTCAGTAGCTTTCAAGGCAGACTTGAGAGCTTCGGGGAATGACACTCTAGCTGACTTACCACCGCCTCACTATCCTTTGACTCATCTAATTCCTTGGTACTCAAACTTTCTTGAGTGTTCCTATTTTTAGGACTTGCATATATGACCTTACCAGATCGGGTGGTTATGGCATTTGCCTCCTTAAAATCTTGTCTATTAGGGTCAGAAGTTTGCACCATATATAGTCCACTAGGATTGGATTG
Organism: Morella rubra; assembly: GCA_003952965.2. Lineage (NCBI taxonomy): Eukaryota > Viridiplantae > Streptophyta > Magnoliopsida > Fagales > Myricaceae > Morella > Morella rubra. The sequence goes on from CM025849.1 coordinate 32,681,599, forward strand.
AGCTTGGGATGGAAACTTCCCATGCTCGCTTATGGTCAAAGCACTAGTTAACATTGAAACATGATTATTAATCTCTTTGTTCTCTTCCACGACTTGGGTGATCAAAGACTCAAATTTTTTATTAGTCTTGCCTTGAGCTTCAATGAATGCATGCAGGGTATCTTCTACAAAACTCCTGGAAGTCTGGGGTGTGAGATGAGGCCTAAGACCCTAGGGTTGTACCATATGCTGTTGTTAGTCGGATCTCCAACTAAAGTTGGGGTGATTTCGCCACCCCGGATTGTATGTTTCCGAGAAAGGGGTGAAGGGCTTCTTGTATATACCTAAGGCATTGCATTGTTCCTCATACACTCCTGTCATTTCAGCATATGTACAACACTCTTGAGCTTGGTGATCTACCCCACCACACACAAAACACGGTTCAAAAGACTCTACACGAGTAGCCACATGTGTCATCTTTGAGTCCTTAGTTTTTAGTACCTCTAGCTCCCTAGTAAGCGTCTCCACGTTAGCTTTTAGACTATCCTCTTCCTTAAAATGGTAAATTCCAGTAGGTTGTGACCTATTAGTACTCTCAGTAGCACTAGGCCCGGTCCAAGTGTGAGCTTTTTCAGCAACCTCATTGAGGTATTCTATGGCCTCATTTGGATTTTTTTGTAAGAATTCACCATTACACATCATTTCTATGAATTGGCACTCTCTAGGTGTAAGTCCCTCATAGAAATAACTAACTAAATGCCAATTCTCATAACCATGGTGAGGACACATACTCAACAACTCCTTAAACCTCTCCCAAGCCTGATACAAAGTCTCACTATCTTTTTGTGCAAAGGTGGAGATCTGCCAAAGCACTGGTCTTATGTTGGGGAAAATATTTGTTGAAGAAAACTTGTGTCATCTCATTCCATGATCCTATTGAGTGTGGTCTTAGTCAGTACAACCAACTCTTAGCCTTATGTTTAAGAGAGAAAGGAAAGAATTATAATGGTGAAAATGGTTACTCAAGATTACAGATAGAAAAGCATTCCTCGGGAATCTCTTTATCTCGAATTTCAAATCCCGGTATTATCAATTCATTCTCTTTATTCATTGATTAACACAACTGGGGAATTCAACTCTAAAGTCCCTAATTGGAAGATATAGAACTACAAACCAAAACTTAATTCAAAGGTAACCCTTTGAGAATTCATTCACCACTTTAAAACCTTATGATTTATTATTCTTATTGACATAACCTAACGACGAAATATACCTCGTGGGTAATATTGCAGCAAAAAATCAAATCAACAATATAATAACTTATCTGAAACATAATCGTGGACGTTAACCATTCGATAGACAAAGCATGACTGAATCTATGAAGAGAATCATTCCAAGATCATTCAAAGATGAGAAAACAAACTAATAACAGTTCGAGAATGATAAACAAGAGTTTTATCAATGTGAAGAATGATTACATGAATCAAAAGCAAATAGATAATACCATTATTCATACGAGTTCATCTCTAGCCTTGCTTGGAGATTTAGCTATTCATTCGAGCAAAAAAACCCTTTCCCTTAAAAGATAGCAAAAGAAAAGAAAAAGGAACTAAAATAAAAATTCCAAAACCTAGCCTCCACGAGCTTAAGAAGTCCTTTCCCACGTCCTCCAAGCTATCTTCCTTCCAAAGAAAGAAAATCGTATCCCAAATTCGCACATTCAAGTTTTCAGATTTTACTCCTGATATTTCGGGCCATTTTTCTCCTATTAAACGTCAGAATATGAAAAGCTTTATATCTGGATAAAATGTATCCCTTTAAGCTGGCTTTCATATTCTTTTTGAATCGCATCAAGACGATATCTGAAGTTGAAGATATGGTAATAAAAGTGACGACTGCTCAGAGAATATCGTACCAATAATTCTCCAGTTATTGTGGCGCCTATTTTGCCTAGTAAACCTCTGAATTTGCGAATATCTATTTCTGGAGAAACTTTTTCTCTTTAAGTTAGTATTCCAACGCTTCTTGAATCGGATTTATCCCATCTTAGAAGGAAAATATATGATAAAAATATTGAAGACTGCACAAGAGATCTTCCAATTCAGGATTTTTTCACACTTACTACCCGATATCATTTCATTCAACTTCTAGGTCTTCTTGCTTGATTGGATAGAGCCCATAACTAGAATTAAGCTCCATCTCTTAGGGTTAGAATTCCAACTCTTCTTAATTTATTTCCTGTAAGAAAATCACCAAAAAATAATCACAACTAGACACTTTGTAAAATAACATTCAAGTTGAAAAAATACCATTAAAATGTCGGAATTATACCTGTAGATTAGCAAATGAACATGAAGAAGTAACATTCAGAGTGCACTTTTATGCACTCATTAGTGTTCACGAGGTGTCTCTCTAGAAATACTCGAGTTATGATAAAAAAAATTCTATACTATTGTTCAAGCCTTGCATAATTAAAGTCATTATCTCCTTCCTAAGAGTTCATCTTATTCTTGGATCATGAAACCTTGAAGTACTTGAATAGCCAACAAAAACTCAATTCTTGGCATGCCAAATAGAATGAGTTTTTATAATCATTTTCCTTTGTTCTCAAGCATAAGGCAGGTATTCAAAATCAAGTGGCTAATGCTTTGAGTCGTCAAAAATCCTTGATTTCTACTATGCAAGTTAATATTTTGGGCTTTGAAGTGGTGAAAGAGTTTTACAAGGAGGATCCTTATTTTACCAAGGTATGGGAAGAATGTTCTAAGGGTCCTATCACTCTTTTTTATTACATGATGATTATCTTTTCAAAGGCATCAGTTTGTGTATTCCATAATTATCATTAAAGCTCATGGTGGTGGACTTTCTGGTCACTTTGGTAGAGATAAGAATCTTTCTCTTCATCAAAGAAAATTTCTATTGGCCAAAAATGGAGCGAGATGTTATGAGATATGTGAAGCGTTGTGGAGTATGTCACATTGTCAAGACTCGTGGCCAAAATACTAAGTTAGACACTCCACTTTCAATTCTTAATTCACCTTAGGAATATGTGAGTAAGGATTTTGTTGTGGGTTGGCAAATGACTCAAAGGAACAAAGATTCAGTTATGGTGGTTGTTGATCGCTATTCAAAGATAGCCCATTTTGTTCTTTTTAACGAGACTCTTGATAGTTCTCATGTGGTGGATCTCTATTTTTGAGAAGTTGTTAAGCTTCATGGAATTTCAAAGACTATCACTTCAGATCGAGATACAAAGTTCATGTGTTATTTTTGGTGGAAAGCTTGGAACTAATCTGCAATTTAGTTCAACTTGTCATCCTCAAACCGATGGACAAACAAAAGTTTTCAATTGAAGCTTGGGAAATTTATTGAGGAGCTTTGTTGGTAAGAATATTTGTCAATGGGATCTAATTTTTGGACAAGCCGAGTTTGCTTATAATCTTTCAACTAGTCAAACTATGGGTCGTAGTCCCTTTGAGATTGTCTATGGTCAGAATCTTATTAGTCCTTTGGACTTGGCTCCACTTCCTACAACTCATCATTTTAGTGGTGATGCCGAGGAGAGAGTGAAGAGCATTAAGAAGTTGTATGAACAAGTTCGAGATCGGATTCTCAAGCAAACTGAGAAGTACAAGAAGCAAGCCAACAAACACTGAAAGCAAGCAAGTTTCAAGGAAGGTGATTTGGTGTAGATTCATCTAAGGAAGGACAGTGTCTAGGGAGGATGGCATGCCAAGCTCAAGCCTAGAGCCTATGGTCTATTCAAGGTGCTTCAATGCATTGGTGAGAATGCATACAAGATTGAACTTCCAAGGGAATATGAAGTTTTAGCAACCTTCAATATTCATGACCTTTCCCTATATCATGAAAAAGAAGATGAAGAGCAAGCCACGACGAGTCTTTCCAACCAAGGGAGTATGAAGTAGGTGTAGTCAGCACATAGGGCCGTGATTAAAATTAATGTCTTGAATGATTTACAAAGAGTTTGTATTCAAGTTAAGGCTTGATGGAAAGCTCTACAAGTCTAGTTTCCAATGCATCAAAAGCATACAATATGGAGTTTGATTTTACAGTTATGATTATATTACTCCAAGGAGGTCAGGCTGGCAGTAGTTATGAGGTCTAGCGAATTTTGGACGATTTTCCTATTTTTAGCTAGCTTTTTTGGATTTTTATTATGTTTGTTCATTTACCTAGGAGTTGTTTCTATTTCCTAAGTCTCAATTAATGTTTTGGAAGTTGTATTTCTCCAAGGTGGTCAGGCTGGCAGATAGTTATGAGGTCTAGCAAATTTTGGACGATTTTCCTATTTTTAGCTAGCTTTTTTGGATTTTTATATGTTTTTCATTTTCCTAAGAGTCTTTTATTTCCTAAGTCTCAATTAATATTTTGGAAGTTGTATTTCTCATTCACTCATGCTTGGAGGGTTGTTCCAAGCTTACTATTTAAACCCTTCTCTAGCAATGGAAAAATACAGATTTTTGAGTGTTTATACAACTTAAGGATTAAACTACTTTGAAAATTTTTTTCTTCTCCAAACTCTTATTCTTTGGTGGATTCCAATAGATGGTGAGTTCTTACTCTGTATCCCATGTTAGATTACTTTGGGTGGTGATTTTCTGTATCCCTTTGGGTTTTTACTTGGGTGGTGAGATTATCTATCCGTGTGTGTGAGTTAGAGTGTGATCCCAAACACTTTCCTGACCCTTCTCCTCATTATCCGGAAGTCGCATTACTATCCCGAGGTTCCTATTATTTCCGAGGTGTCCATTTCTTTCGAAGCATTCCAACCAACTTGAGGTGCCGAGGAGGTATCCCGCACTTTCTCTGGTTAACCCCGGTCTCAAATAACACTAAAACCTTGAACATCAAAAGATACACTATACCTAAGGATCACTGTAATCCTCTTCACTAAGCAGGTCTATCCATTTTAGCCCTCTAGCCAACGGACTAATCTCTCTCTTTCTCTTTCTCAACTTTTTATGTTGGGCTAGGCAGTTTTGTTTTTGGTATGGGGTCTATATCCATGGAGGAACTCGACACTCCCACATGGATTGGCAACTTCCGATGGAAGTGTGCCACACGATCAACTCAGGCAGTCGACAATCTGTGATATTTGATACCGGCAACCCGGTGCATGTGTGGACCCATGTAGCCTACGTTGGGAGTGTGGCACCAAGATGGTATCTGCTCGCTCCTCTACCACGTTTTGCTCGGAGCCACGTTGGTGTCTCCTTTTTTTTTTTTTAACCTGTGTTGGCATGGACAAATCCTTGTGGGCCCTTTGACCCGGTCGTTACTGACCCTTATGGCCCCTTGGTTGGTAGCCTTTAAGGCCTGTATGTTAGTGGCCCTTTGAGTCTTTATCTCTTTTGTAATGGAGTCCATGCCTCTTTAAATTGGAGTCGGCACTCGTTTATGTTCGGCACTGCCTGTATTTACTCCAGTGTGAAATGAATTCGCAATTCCTAAGAAAATTTTTCATTACATATAACATATTATTCATATTTTAAACATTCCGATATACACCACAGGTACATTAGAATAAAAACTTCTCTGTTATAGATGGAATTTTTTTTGTAAAATAACCCACTATCCTTAAAGTTTAAAAACTTTTAGGAAGAGGTGAATTTTATTCTTAGAATAAGCTTTTCAGCTAAGCTTAGACAACACAACTACTACTTCAAATGCATCCGGCCGAGGAGCGACCAACATGGGGGGCTCGGCTTATCAGTCAATTGCATTCAGTGGCCTGAAACGCGTTATTGGTACACAAAAAAGAGCATGAGCCTTTGGAACTGTAATTCCGGATCTTTCCTGCATGTCAACAACAACATCTTGGCCATCCATTGACTTGCCAAGCGGTCCGACTACCTTAAAGTCAAAGCACTGGATCAAAGCTGCAAGCAGTGCAGGCACCTCTTGCATAACCAGGTTTACGCCTGGACACATCCTCCTCCCATATCCAAATGGTAAGTAATGAAAATGTCGTCCCCTAACGTCTATAGAACCGCTATCCTCGTCAGACGGTAAGAATCTCTCAAGCTGAAAGTCCACTGGATTTTTCCAATACTTGGGGTCCCTTGCCATGGCCCACTCGTTAACAAACACTAGAGCATTAGTTTTCACTAAGTTCCCAATCTCACAATCTTTTATGCATTTTCTCGGGATCAAAGGCGCTGCCGGATGGAGCCTAAGTATTTCCGTCATGATGGCTTGGATATATGGGAGATTTGGAATGTCTGATTCGTTAACTAATCTATTATTTTGTACAACACTATCAATCTCCTGACGAACTTTTTTAAGAACCTTTGGATTGTTGATAAGCTCTGCCACTGCCCATTCAATTGTATTTGCTTTTGTATCTGTACCTGCTGTGAAGAAATCCTACAAAAAGTTTGGACAAATAAACACTGGTGAAAATCATTGTCCGTGATTGTCAAAAGCAAGTGTTCATATTTACCTTAACATTGTAAATTAATCTACAACATAGGTCTAGTCAGAGAGTATTATTAGGTCTCAGACTTTTTAGGTTCTTCTTATGTACTCTTTGCCAACAAACTCGTTCTTCAACACTGGAACTCCGGTAACCAAACTTTTTTAGCACTCTAAAGGCTTCACAACAGAGAAGGTTGGTTTAGAGGTGTTTAAATGAGAGAAAATCTGATCGATTTTGGTTAGAAATAACTAAGACATTTTTCTCTCTAAAATGGAGGCTCAAATAAACAATG
>CM025849.1:32688432-32702035 GCA_003952965.2 Morella rubra
GGCCCAGTCAATAGTTTGTTCCCAAGATCTAGCTTGTCTTGGTAAGCGGCATTTATCCCCTAACAGAAGCCAAATTCGTGAGGAAAACCTGCAATTAAAAAACAAGTGGTGCACCAATTCCTCAGGGTCACCACACAGTTCACAAACCATGTTTTGTAAAAGTCTCATAGCAAGCAGCTTGTCCATAGTCACAAGCCGGTTCCGAATAGCCAACCATAGGATGAAGGAGTGCTTGTGAATGCAGCCCTTACCCCATACCAACTGGTGCCAAGGGACTTCTGGTCTGTTATCCCTTATGACCTCATAAGCCGTCTTGATGGAGAAGAGACCTGTAGTGTTATGCCTCCAGGTTACTAGATCAGCTCTATCAAGATGAGGCACAAGAGAGGAAGGGGTAGCATAACTAACCGCTGTCCAAAAGAGTTCATTTCTTGGCCATACCCAATCATGTCCATTGCAAATATCCATGATTTTTGCAACTGAATTAACCACAGATCTGCTCATATCATCACTACTAGCTAGAAGATGGAGGGGGCCCCAAGGATGCCTATTGTCCCACCACACAGATATTGTAGCCCCATCACCTAAAATATTGGCATGGACAAATCCTTGTGGGCCCTTTGACCCGGTCGTTACTGACCCTTATGGCCCCTTGGTTGGTAGCCTTTAAGGCCTGTATGTTAGTGGCCCTTTGAGTCTTTATCTCTTTTGTAATGGAGTCCATGCCTCTTTAAATTGGAGTCGGCACTCGTTTATGTTCGGCACTGCCTGTATTTACTCCAGTGTGAAATGAATTCGCAATTCCTAAGAAAATTTTTCATTACATATAACATATTATTCATATTTTAAACATTCCGATATACACAGGTACATTAGAATGCAAAACTTCTACGTTACAGATGAAATTATTTGTAAAATAACCCACTATCCTTAAAGTTTAAAAACTTTTAGGAAGAGGTGAATTTTATTCTTAGAATAAGCTTTTCAGCTAAGCTTAGACAACACAACTACTACTTCAAATGCATCCGGCCGAGGAGCGACCAACATGGGGGGCTCGGCTTATCAGTCAATTGCATTCAGTGGCCTGAAACGCGTTATTGGTACACAAAAAAGAGCATGAGCCTTTGGAACTGTAATTCCGGATCTTTCCTGCATGTCAACAACAACATCTTGGCCATCCATTGACTTGCCAAGCGGTCCGACTACCTTAAAGTCAAAGCACTGGATCAAAGCTGCAAGCAGTGCAGGCACCTCTTGCATAACCAGGTTTACGCCTGGACACATCCTCCTCCCATATCCAAATGGTAAGTAATGAAAATGTCGTCCCCTAACGTCTATAGAACCGCTATCCTCGTCAGACGGTAAGAATCTCTCAGGCTGAAAGTCCAATGGATTTTTCCAATACTTGGGGTCCCTTGCCATGGCCCACACATTCACAAACACCAGAGTATTAGTTGGGATGACAAAGTTTCCAATCTCACAATCTTTTATGCATTTTCTCGGGATCAAAGGCGCTGCTGGATGGAGCCTAAGTATTTCCTTCATGATGGCTTGCATATACGGGAGATTCGGAATGTCTGATTCGTTAACTAATCTATTATTTTGTACAACACTATCAATCTCCTGACGAACTTTTTTAAGAACCTTTGGATTGTTGATAAGCTCTGCCACTGCCCATTATTGTATTTGCTTTTGTATCTGTACCTGCTGTGAAGAAATCCTACAAAAAGTTTGGACAAATAAACACTGGTGAAAATCATTGTCCGTGATTGTCAAAAGCAAGTGTTCATATTTACCTTAACATTGTAAATTAATCTACAACATAGGTCTAGTCAGAGAGTATTATTAGGACTTTTTGTTCTTCTTATGTTACTCTTTGCCAACAAAAACTCGTTCTTCTCCGGTAACCAAAACTTTTTTTAGCACTCTGCTTCACAACCCGATTTGGTTTAAAAAACTAAGCATTTCTTCTCTCTTATAAATGGAGGTCAAATAAAACAATGAGGACAACCTCCTTTGGGTTACAAGTACCTCGCTAAAAAGTACGTTATACTTTGAAGTGCTGTGAAAAAACAATCTGACAAAAAGTTTGGTTGCAAATATCGTTGGTTCTCGCTTGAGCCAAGGTCAAGTGGTAGTCAGGAGAACTTTTCTGTTAAGGCTTCGCTCGACCTAAGAGGCAAGCGGCTGGATTAGTCCAATCTGTAAATTATCCACGTCCTTCGCTCGAACCAGAGGTCAAGTCTTAGAGGAGCGACTGTGAAGTTTTGACAAACTTTGCTTAATCGAACACTCTAACCAAACTTAAATATAAAGAATGACAACTTAATTTGGACTTAATTTGGCAAGAAATTTTTCAATACACAAAATAGTAAGAAAGTGGAAGCATATACTTTTTTTTGTACTTGGAAGAAAACTGGGAGGGGCCGGGGGAAGGGAAGAAGAGGAAACAAAGAGAATCCAGTACTTACGACAAGAAGGGATTTTAAGTGAACCTTCTCAATTTCATGTCAGAATTTTCGTCACGTACAAAATCGAGCAACATGTCCATGAAATCCTTTTCTTGTTCACGCTCACAGTCCGCTTCTCCATTCTTCTTCTTTTTCCGCAACTCTTCTGCGCAATTGCATCAAACCTTACCGATGCCCTCAATTCTCTTTCCGAACTCCTGCAAATCTAAATACTTGCAAAACCATATATAATCTGCCAAATTAAACTGTCCAAGTATTTGTGTTATGTCACGTATGACTTCACCAGCCTTTTGGGAACCAAGTATCATTTGAGAAATTATGGTGTTAGTCGAATTTACTAATGCCTCAGACAAATTAACAACCTCGCCAGTCTCGGACTTCTTGTCGAGAAATCTTAAAAGTCGATGATATTCTTTCGCCCTCAGTGAGTGGAAGCTGTAGATAGTACGGCGGCTGCCTAAGAGCTCGTTCATGGTCAACTTCCTTACGAGGGTCCGTAGGGTGCAAATCCAGCTGAGTCCTTCATTATACGAGTAAAGGTGTTTTTTTTTTTAATCTGGTTTAAAGGTGTTTAAATGAGAGAAAATCTGATCGATTTTGGTTAGAAATAACTAAGACATTTTTCTGTCTAAAATAGAGGCTCAAATAAACAATGGGACGACCTCCTTAGGGTTACAAGCTACCTCGCAAAGTATTTAAAAGATACCTTAACTTTGAAGTGGAAAAACAATCTGAAAAGTTGCATTTGTATTTTGAAAATCGTTGCTATGTTTGGTTTGGTTTTGAAAACGTTTTGTTTTTTTTTTTTTTAGGTAGTATAGATTCTCTTAGAATTAATGAAAAGTTTGTTAAAATTTGTTGAGTTTGTAAAATTTCCTTGTGTTAAAAGTTGTTGAATTTTGTAAAAGTTATTGGAGTTTGAAAAATGCATTGATATTGATGAAAATTTTTGAAAATTTTTTTAGACCAAACAAAACATAGCCGTTGGTTCTCGCTTGAGCCAAGGTCAAGTGGTAGTCAAGAGAACTTTTCTGTTAAGGCTTCGCTCGACCTAAGAGGCAAGCCGCTGGCCAATTAGTCCAATCTGTAAATTATCCACGTCCTCCGCTCGAACCAGAGGTCAAGTCTTAGGGGAGCGACTGTGAAGTTTTGACCAAACTTCGTGAGAGACTCCTTAATCTATGGAACACTCAAACCAAACTTAAATATAAAGAATGACAACTTAATTTGGACTTAATTTGGCAAGAAAATTTTTCACAACACAAAATACAGTAAGAAAGTGGAAGCATATACTTTTTTTTGTACTTGGAAGAAAACTGGGAGGGGCCGGGGGAAGGGAAGAAGAGGAAACAAAGAAACAAGAATCCAGTAGAAAGACTTACGACAAGAAGGGATTTTAAGTGAACCTTCGTCAATTTCATGTCAGAATTTTCGTCATGTACAAAATCGAGCAAAATGTCCATAAAATCCTTTTCTTGATGTCGTTCACGCTCACAGTCCGCTTCTCCATTCTTCTTCTTTTTCCGCAATTCTTCTCTTTCTGCAATTATCTTCTCCGCAATTGCATCAAACCTCCTACCGATGCCCTCAATTCTCTTTCCGAACCCCTGCAAATCTAAATACTTGCAAAACCAGAGGTCAAGTCTTAGGGGAGCGACTGTGAAGTTTTGACCAAACTTCGTGAGAGACTCCTTAATCTATGGAACACTCAAACCAAACTTAAATATAAAGAATGACAACTTAATTTGGACTTAGTTTGGCAAGAAAATTTTTCAAAACACAAAATACAGTAAGAAAGTGGAAGCATATACTTTTTTTTGTACTTGGAAGAAAACTGGGAGGGGCCGGGGGAAGGGAAGAAGAGGAAACAAAGAAACAAGAATCCAGTAGAAAGACTTACGACAAGAAGGGATTTTAAGTGAACCTTCGTCAATTTCATGTCAGAATTTTCGTCATGTACAAAATCGAGCAAAATGTCCATAAAATCCTTTTCTTGATGTCGTTCACGCTCACAGTCCGCTTCTCCATTCTTCTTCTTTTTCCGCAATTCTTCTCTTTCTGCAATTATCTTCTCCGCAATTGCATCAAACCTCCTACCGATGCCCTCAATTCTCTTTCCGAACCCCTGCAAATCTAAATACTTGCAAAACCATATATAATCTGCCAAATTAAACTGTCCAAGTATTTGTGTTATGTCACGTATGACTTCACCAGCCTCCTGGGACTGACCAAGTATCATTTGAGAAATTATGGTGTTAGTCGAATTTACTAACGCCTCAGACAAATTAACAACCTCGCCAGTCTCGGACTTCTTGTCGAGAAATCTTAAAAGTCGATGATATTCTTTCGCCCTCAGTGAGTAGAAGCTGTTGATAGTACGGCGGCTGCCTAAGAGCTCGTTCATGGTCAACTTCCTTACGAACTTCCAATAGGGTCCGTAGGGTGCAAATCCAGCTGAGTCCTTCATTATACGAGTAACGGCCATGGTTACCCCTCGTGAAGTGAAAGAGAGTTCCTTGTTTTGCAGAAACTCTTTTGCATATTCTGCAGAAGTGACTACGACACAAGGGACTGACCCTAGGCGTAAGGAAACCAAAGGGCCATAATGAAGGGATAGCTTGTGGAAGGATCGGTGAATGAGGGGGCCAAGTTGATGAAAGTTGCCTATGATGGGCAAGCCCATGGGGCCCGGTGGGAGCTTTGATTTGATTCTGAAAGGTATGAAGAATGGGACAAGGAGCACCGAGAGGAGGAGAAGGCCGGCTAGAAGTAGGAGCTCTAGGATCATGGCTAGCTGTTAAGTGAGAAACTTACTATTCTGTATAAGTGTGAAACTTCAGTACAATAATCTTGCTTTGTCACTTAAAAAGAGGATCCTCTTTTGTACTCTAAAGTTTCTATTTCGGCTACAGCTTGAATTCTCTTAGTCTCTGATGCATGTTGCTCGGTGGGAGATCCAAATTTCTCATATCCCAAGAGTTAAGAATTAATCTCAATTTATACATTGTTAAAGTTAGTTCATACAACGATTAATCATGTCGAAGTTACCTACCCAGCAATCTGGAGACGGAAACTTAACCTGTCTAGCTAGCTAGTCCATAGCCCATAGGGATTCACAAAAATAATGCATGATTGAATTGACTGTGGATTCACAAAAATACTAAGAAAGTAATTAACTATCATGCATGATTGAATTAAAAAAAAAAACATTTATTTTGCTTATCATGAATAATTGAATTGACTGTGGATTCACAAAAATAATAAGAAAGTAATTAACTAATCTCTTAATATTTTCTAGAACTGAGGCCCATGTTTGAATCTCTAGTAAACCCTTAGACATACATATATGAATGGCAAAAGGAGTTCATGGCCCTCGAAGGAAGTTAAGGGAGTCAGCTACTCTATTCATGAAGACCTTAATCGAAAGGACTTGGCATCCACGAGGAGACTATGACCTGCAGCCGGCTTCGGGAAATTAGGTTTAAAGTGCCTAGGCAGTTTTAAAGTGCCTAGGCAGTACTTTAGCGGCTGTAGAGGGCCTCCAAATTTCAACTCTATTAAAATTTTGCCAATAACAAACAGAAACTAATAGTGATGATTGACAATATATTTTTAATTACTTTACGTACCTTCTACATGGAATACGCTACAAACTAGAACGTACTCTCCATACGTTCGCACAGCTCATGCGAACGGTTGGTCCTATGTGACGAAATGCATTTTGTCATAGACAATCAGTGCGCACGGTTGCATAACTTCGAGTACTTCGAGGAGTCTATGACAACCGTGCGCACAGAGCCAAAAGAACCTAAATCCACCTTATAGTTTTTTCATCTTTTTTCCCCTCATGAGACATTAATTAATGTCACTATCAAGGTCCTAGAGTCTATCTACTGGGTGCTTTTAATAACTAGATTGTTCTCCTCGCCCTTGGCCAAAGCATGAAGACAATGAATTTCTTTCTTTTCGTGAAATATCCGTTTGCATTTTAGGAGGTGAAAAAACAAACCAACCTCATTCTTCTCATTTATAGTGGGGTCACCCCTCTCACCGCTATTCACACATGTATAAATTCGAAGCACATAATTATTGCTTCTCACGCTACTCCAACACTACTCTTACACTAGAAGTCTCAAATGATCTTGTAATATTAGAGAAAAGATAATTATTAAATATATGGAGTTCCTAGCTCGCATCAAGCAAAAGTAATTGCTTAATTAAATCTTCGTACTTACTTTCGCCCACGGTCCACAATTTAGGCTTTATAGATAGGAAAATTGTGGTCGTATTAAACCTGGAGTGACATTCCATACCTAACACTCCCCTAAACTATGACTCGTTAAAACTCCTTGTGGAATCTATAGAGAGCCACAAGAACCTAATTCCACCTTATAGTCTTTTCCACTTTTTTCCCCTCATGTGACATTAATTAACGTCACTATCAAGGTCCTAGAGTCTATCTACCGGGTGCTTTTAATAACTAGATTCTTCTGCTCGCCCTTGGCTAAAGCATGAAGACAATGATTTTCTTTCTTTTCGTAAAATATCCGTTCGCATTTTAGATAGTGAAAAAACAAACCAACCTCATTCTTCTCATTTATAGTGGGGTCAACCCTCTCACCGCTATTCGCACATGTATAAATTCGAAGCACATAATTATTGCCTCTCATACTACTCTTACACTAGAAGTCATAAATGATCATGTAATATTAGAAAAAAGATAATTATTAATATATGGAGTTGCTAGCTCGCATCAAGCAAAAAGTAATTGCTTAATTAAATCTTTGTACTTACTTTCGCCCACGGTCCACGATTTAGGCTTTATAGATAGGAAAATTATGGTCGTATTAAACCTAGAGTGGCATTCCCTACCAAACACTCCCCCAAACTATGACTCGTTAAAACTCTTCATGGAATCTATAGAGAGCCACACGAACCTAATTCCACATTACATTTTTTTTCCTCTTTTTTCTCCTCAAGAGATATTAATTAATGTGACTATCAAGGTCCTAGAATCTATCTACTGGGTGCTATTAATAACTAGATTGTTCTCCTCGCCCCTGGCCAAAGCAGGAAGACATTGACTTTCTTTCTTTTCGTGAAATATCCGTTTGCATTTTAGGAGGTGAAAAAACAAACCAACCTCATTCTTCTCATTTATAGTGGGGTCACCCCTCTCACCGCTATTCGCACATGTATAATTTCGAAGTACATAATTATTGCCTCTCATGCTACTCCAACACTACTCTTACACTAGAAGTCTCAAATGATCTTGTAATATTAGAAAACAGATAATTATTAATATATGGAGTTGCTAGCTCGCATCAAGCAAAAAGTAATTGCTTAATTAAATCTTTGTACTTACTTTCGCCCATGGTCCACGATTTAGGCTTTATAGATAGGAAAATTATGGTCGTATTAAACCTGGAGTGGCATTCCATACCAAACACTCCCCCAAACTATGACTCGTTAAAACTCCTCGTGGAATCTACAGAGAGCCACAAGAACCTAATTCCACCTTATAGTTTTTTCATCTTTTTTCCCCTCATGAGACATTAATTATTGTCACTATCAAGGTCCTAGAGTCTATCTTCTGGGTGCTTTTAATAACTAGATTGTTGTCCTCGCCCTTGGCCAAAGTATGAAGACAATGACTTTCTTTCTTTTCGTGAAATATCCGTTTGCATTTTAGGAGGTGGAAAAACAAACCAACCTCATTCTTCTCATTTATAGTGGGGTCACCCCTCTCACTGCTATTCGCACATGTATAAATTTGAAGCACATAATTAGTGTCTCTCTCGCTACTCCTACCCTACTCTTACACTAGAAGTCTCACATGATCTTGTAATATTAGAGAAAAGATAATTATTAAATATATGGAGTTCCTAGCTCACAAGTGATCGAGCCGCATATATAATAACTACCATTCTATATATTAAATGCAATACCCACGTAAGAAGCTAGCCTTATATGCAACTCGTGTTCAAATTAATGTTCTTCTCTTGATCTCGACTAACCTAGCTAGCTACCAAAGCTGGTTGTGCGAGTAAAAGAAAAACTAGTTGGAGAGGTAATGATTATCAAGTATCTCTCCGATTTTTGATCTAGATAAGATTCTTGTCTGTTGAGTTAAGCCGGCCCAGCTATTCTTATAAATAGTCAGGCACACAACCCCTTCGTCGACTCACCTTAACATATCAACTCAACCGCAAGAGTACCTACTTGCAATCCAAAATGTTGTCCCAAGATTCAACCAAAAATGCCTTGCCAGCAATCAATCGTAGCTACGCAGATTTTGTTCCTAGCTTTTGGGGTGACCGTTTCCTCGCATATGAGTCTGAGTCCCCGGTAAAACACTTGCATGCTTCGATATATATGTCTACACTATATATGTCATCTAACATTAATAGATCTCTGTTTAGTTTATACTATTTTTCATCCTGCTCGTAGCTAACAGCTTCTTGTTAGAGATGACGTTACGTACAGTGCAGCTTTTTATTCTTTAATGGCGCGCAATTTGATTTTACAGGAACCTGATGAGAAAATAAAGCTACAAGTTCAAGAATTGAAGGAAAAAGTGAGGAGGATGCTAATGGCTCCAGTTGACAAACCTTTAGAGAAACTCAACTTGATTGATACCATACAGCGCATGGGCGTGGGTTACCATTTTGAAAATGAGATTGAAGACATTTTGCAGGAATTGCACAAGGCTCCGCACGGCCATGAATTTGATGGTGACCTTCATTTTATTTCTCTGCGGTTTCGACTCCTAAGACAACAGGGCTATTTTGTTTCATGTGGTAAGTTGTTATTTTCTAATTCCGTCCTTTTCTTCACAAGATCACCTTAATTTGTTATCCGTTAGTTTGTATAAAAAATTTCTTCCACTCCTTTCTCGGGAGATTGATGTTCTAGATGTCACATCTGACACTGAATTAGTACTAGTCTTTTATATGCTAATAGATAAAGTACTTAAATATTGCTACATCATATTCTTATCATGCATTGTCTCAACGATATCATGATTCATGTTATTGGATTGCGTGGTAGACATTTTCTCCAAGTTCAAAGACAGCAAAGGGAATTTTAAGGAATCACTACTCGATGATGTACAAGGAATGTTAAGCTTGTATGAAGCCACGCATCTCAGGGTGCACGGTGAAGATATACTAGAGGAAGCTCTTGTCTTTACTGCCACACATCTTGAGTCCATGGCATCTTGCTTAAGCCCTCCTCTTGCAAGACAAGTAACCCATGCCTTAGAAATGCCTATCCAAAAAGGAATACCGCGATTAGAGGCAAGGCGATACGTCTCTCTTTTCCAAGAAGATACTTCCCATAAGGAAGTTCTTACCTTTGCAATGTTAGATTTCAACCTTTTGCAGAAAGTGCACCGGAAAGAAATTGCTGACATTACAAGGTTCGAGACTAAACCCCTATAAGAGCCGCAAGTTTGAGTAAAGTTGACATTACTGTCTTACTGACGATATCATTCTGTCCAATTATGCTTAAAGGTGGTGGAAACACATAGACCTTGCGAGGAAGCTGCCCTTTATCAGAGACAGAATGGCTGAGTGCTACTTCTGGATATTGGGAGTGTATTTTGAGCCTAAGTATTCCCTGGCTAGGATGATGCTAACCAAAGTGATAGCTATGATCTCCGCCATGGATGACATATATGATGCGTATGGCACATTTGAAGAACTTGAGCTCCTTACCAAAGCAATCGAGAGGTTCAAATTATCTCACTTCCACATTTTGCTGTGTTAATTTGAGGAAATTATCACATGTTAATTGATTCAGTCTTCGAATTACTACCTAATTAAATTCATTAAATAATTATATAAAAAAAAAATGTCAATTGACACCCTGCATGCCCCTGCTCTACAGGTGGGATATTAGTGCCATACATCAACTCCCGGAGTACATGAAAGTGTTTTACCGAGCCCTGCTAGATATTTACGGCGAATTCGATCAACAACTAGGTGAAGAGAGATCGTACCGCGTCGGATATGCAAAAGAAATAGTAAGTATCGATCATACAAATAAATTGTCAATATTATTTGCAGGAGATCTGTAAAAACTTTCAGTTTTTGAGGAACCATGCATGTGGCGACAACAGAGCAAAATAAATAAAAAAATAAAATAGTGGCTACGGTGCAATATTGGTTAAATGTACTGTGACACAGTGAGAGTACATTTCTTATTGTCTCAGATGAAACGTCAGGCTAGAAGTTACTTTCAAGAAGCCAAATGGCTGCACCAGAAATACACACCAAAACTGGATGAATATATTCAGCTTGGAGCAATCTCCTCTGGCTACCCGGCACTAGCCCTCACGTCCTTTCTTGGAATGGGAGAAACTATTTCAAAAGACTCGTTCGAGTGGGCTTTGAGCAATCCCAGAGTTATGGAAGCATCAGCAGTGGCTGGCAGACTCATGGATGACATAGAATCGCACAAGGCAATAAGAGTTTTAATTTTTGTATAACCATAAGTTTTTCTAACATAATTTTATTACTTCAATATATATTAATATTTAAACCCCTTGTAACACATCATCATGATGCTGAATTATTAATGCCTGCAGTTTGAACAAAAGCGAGGGCACATTGCCTCGGCTGTCGAATGTTACATCACTCAACACTGCGCAACGGAAGAAGAAGCAATCAATGCATTCAGGAGACAAATTACAGATGCATGGATGATTATAAACAAAGAGTGTCTCCACCCAACTGCTGTGCCCAAGCCTCTTCTAATGCGAATTCTCAACCTTACACGTGTCCTTAATATCATGTACAATGGCGACGATAACTACACCCAGACTGGCCCTCTGCTCGAAGATTCTGTAGCATCTTTACTCCTTAATCCTGTGCCCTAATAAGCATGGACCATTGCGTCGGTGGTTCGCCATAGGAAGCATATATATAATTTGCGTTCCTATCAGCAGAATAAAATGAAAAAAATAAAATAAACAGATAGAGAAAAAGGAGTCCTCATGAATCTTCAGCCAAATAACAATGTACCAGTCCTCTAAGTTACAGGAGTACAGGCCTGGGAAGTTTCTCAAAATGAAAAAGTTCCTTTTCTTTTTTTTATTTCTTTTTTTTAAGCAATTGTGGTATTTGAGTTGAAAGTTCCAATTAACGACTGAATAAAGTCATGCTTACAAGTCGTCGAATACTGCTTTGCTTTGATCGCCTTGCTTTATTCTTATATATATATATTGTCAGTGTGGAATTCATAATATCGTTCGGGGGTTCATAATTGAGGTTGAATATGTCGTGTATCCGACATAGTCTTGATCAAAGACATCTTTAATGTCCCACGGTTTGCATGAATGCCATCATTTTCGATAATGCTCTTCAGGATGAAAAATATGGATATATAGAGGTGCCTCTTCGAGCACCTAGCTAGCTAGGCAGCCTTCGATCAACACTATTAGTGTCCTTTTGTTATTGGCAAAATTTCGTGTAAAAATAAATCTCAATGATTTGTTGGAGGCCACCCCAAAACTCTAGCGAGGATATTCTGTTGAAAATAAGAGACAAGGTAGAGAAAGAGAAGAATACTTTGTATATTCTGAGGTGTGTTAAACTATAAAAGGAGCCATCCTTTTATAGGAGGAGAAGACAACTATGCAAGGTAACCAATTGATACAGAATCAACTAATTAAGACTGATTACACAAATCTCAATCATCTTGATTTGAGGAGATCTTTTTCATTCAATAAGACATATCTTGAGGAGACGCTCCTGATTCAGGAAGATCTTGATTTGAGGAGATCTTCCTGATTCAAGAAGATATATTTGAGGAGATCCTCCTCATTCAGCAAGATATATAGACTACAACTCTGTCCACACTACAGGCCATGCATTCTAGCTAATTGCATGTGTAGAATTTTAATGTCCCTCATAAAATATATAAATCAATGCACTATCTAGTATGTAGTCTATTAACTACAAAAAAAACAGGTCTACAGCGGCGGTCACCAAAACCGCCGCTATATACCCTATATCCCGGCGGTTTACTTAAAACGCGACTGCAAATATGCCTATAGCGGCGGTCATAAACTACCGCTATAAACCCAATATAGCAGCGGTTTATATGGCGGCGGTCCCTATAGCAGCTGTGAGACCCCAACCTTATTTCTATCATTTTAAAGAATTATGACTCCCTAAGTTTGTATTGCTCTAATTATTATTATTACTCTAATTTTCGAGAGAGGCATGTATGGGGAGATTAATCTAAAGTTATGTCTAGGTGGAATTTTCCCCTAGCGTTTTTATGAGTTTTAAGCTAGGATTTAAATGTTATATTATTTGCAATTGTTAAAGTTTGAGTAATTAAGATTAATTAGGCTAATTATTTTAATTAATGGAATATGTCCTTAAGTTACAATATCCCAGCGGTTTACTTAAAACGGCGACCGAAAAATTTAGGGCGCCGCTATAACCCAATATAGCAGCGGTTTATATGGGCGGCATGCTTGGGAAATTTATAGCAGCTGGTCATGAAGTCGAAATAGATGACATGTAGCGGCGGTTTTTTGAAAACACGCAGCTAAGGCAATCTATAGCGAGGGATCAGCCTTGACCGCCCCCCCCCCCCCCACCAAAGCGCGTTTCACGCCTAAAATTCCTCCCTTTCCCCCATTTTTCATTTCCCCTTGCCCTAAAAACCGCACCTTTCACTTGCCCTAGACACCCAACCGAGAAGAAGAAAGGAGAAGAAGAAAGAAGAAGAAGAAGAAAAAGAGAGAAGAAGAAAGGAGAAAGAGGAGAAAAACAAAGGTAAATCCGGCCCTTTCTGCTGGCCGAAAAACACTACCCCATCTCTCCCATTTCTTCTTGTTTTCTTTTGATGGTTGGTAGTTGTTTTGATGGTAGTTGTCTAGGTTGTTTTCTCCTTGTGTTCATGGGTGTTTAGTGTAGATTTTGCAAGTATTTAAGGGTAGTATAGATCTTACATGAAAACATGGGGAAATATGGTTAGATCTGAAATGAGGGTTCAAGAGAAATCATTTATGTGCTCTAAGTGTTTGATAAAAGGCCTAAGAGAGATTGAAATCTATTTTGAGCATGTATGGCCGAATTTATTGGTTTGATATATTAGGTTTATGCATGTTAGTC
>CM025849.1:32704562-32721782 GCA_003952965.2 Morella rubra
CCAGAGGTCAAGTCTTAGGGGAGCGACTGTGAAGTTTTGACCAAACTTCGTGAGAGACTCCTTAATCTATGGAACACTCTAACCAAACTTAAATATAAAGAATGACAACTTAATTTGGACTTAATTTGGCAAGAAAATTTTTCAAACACAAAATACAGTAAGAAAGTGGAAGCATATACTTTTTTTTGTACTTGGAAGAAAACTGGGAGGGGCCGGGGGAAGGGAAGAAGAGGAAACAAAGAAACAAGAATCCAGTAGAAAGACTTACGACAAGAAGGGATTTTAAGTGAACCTTCGTCAATTTCATGTCAGAATTTTCGTCATGTACAAAATCGAGCAAAATGTCCATAAAATCCTTTTCTTGATGTCGTTCACGCTCACAGTCCGCTTCTCCATTCTTCTTCTTTTTCCGCAATTCTTCTCTTTCTGCAATTATCTTCTCCGCAATTGCATCAAACCTCCTACCGATGCCCTCAATTCTCTTTCCGAACCCCTGCAAATCTAAATACTTGCAAAACCATATATAATCTGCCAAATTAAACTGTCCAAGTATTTGTGTTATGTCACGTATGACTTCACCAGCCTCCTGGGACTGACCAAGTATCATTTGAGAAATTATGGTGTTAGTCGAATTTACTAACGCCTCAGACAAATTAACAACCTCGCCAGTCTCGGACTTCTTGTCGAGAAATCTTAAAAGTCGATGATATTCTTTCGCCCTCAGTGAGTAGAAGCTGTTGATAGTACGGCGGCTGCCTAAGAGCTCGTTCATGGTCAACTTCCTTACGAACTTCCAATAGGGTCCGTAGGGTGCAAATCCAGCTGAGTCCTTCATTATACGAGTAACGGCCATGGTTACCCCTCGTGAAGTGAAAGAGAGTTCCTTGTTTTGCAGAAACTCTTTTGCATATTCTGCAGAAGTGACTACGACACAAGGGACTGACCCTAGGCGTAAGGAAACCAAAGGGCCATAATGAAGGGATAGCTTGTGGAAGGATCGGTGAATGAGGGGGCCAAGTTGATGAAAGTTGCCTATGATGGGCAAGCCCATGGGGCCCGGTGGGAGCTTTGATTTGATTCTGAAAGGTATGAAGAATGGGACAAGGAGCACCGAGAGGAGGAGAAGGCCGGCTAGAAGTAGGAGCTCTAGGATCATGGCTAGCTGTTAAGTGAGAAACTTACTATTCTGTATAAGTGTGAAACTTCAGTACAATAATCTTGCTTTGTCACTTAAAAAGAGGATCCTCTTTTGTACTCTAAAGTTTCTATTTCGGCTACAGCTTGAATTCTCTTAGTCTCTGATGCATGTTGCTCGGTGGGAGATCCAAATTTCTCATATCCCAAGAGTTAAGAATTAATCTCAATTTATACATTGTTAAAGTTAGTTCATACAACGATTAATCATGTCGAAGTTACCTACCCAGCAATCTGGAGACGGAAACTTAACCTGTCTAGCTAGCTAGTCCATAGCCCATAGGGATTCACAAAAATAATGCATGATTGAATTGACTGTGGATTCACAAAAATACTAAGAAAGTAATTAACTATCATGCATGATTGAATTAAAAAAAAAAACATTTATTTTGCTTATCATGAATAATTGAATTGACTGTGGATTCACAAAAATAATAAGAAAGTAATTAACTAATCTCTTAATATTTTCTAGAACTGAGGCCCATGTTTGAATCTCTAGTAAACCCTTAGACATACATATATGAATGGCAAAAGGAGTTCATGGCCCTCGAAGGAAGTTAAGGGAGTCAGCTACTCTATTCATGAAGACCTTAATCGAAAGGACTTGGCATCCACGAGGAGACTATGACCTGCAGCCGGCTTCGGGAAATTAGGTTTAAAGTGCCTAGGCAGTTTTAAAGTGCCTAGGCAGTACTTTAGCGGCTGTAGAGGGCCTCCAAATTTCAACTCTATTAAAATTTTGCCAATAACAAACAGAAACTAATAGTGATGATTGACAATATATTTTTAATTACTTTACGTACCTTCTACATGGAATACGCTACAAACTAGAACGTACTCTCCATACGTTCGCACAGCTCATGCGAACGGTTGGTCCTATGTGACGAAATGCATTTTGTCATAGACAATCAGTGCGCACGGTTGCATAACTTCGAGTACTTCGAGGAGTCTATGACAACCGTGCGCACAGAGCCAAAAGAACCTAAATCCACCTTATAGTTTTTTCATCTTTTTTCCCCTCATGAGACATTAATTAATGTCACTATCAAGGTCCTAGAGTCTATCTACTGGGTGCTTTTAATAACTAGATTGTTCTCCTCGCCCTTGGCCAAAGCATGAAGACAATGAATTTCTTTCTTTTCGTGAAATATCCGTTTGCATTTTAGGAGGTGAAAAAACAAACCAACCTCATTCTTCTCATTTATAGTGGGGTCACCCCTCTCACCGCTATTCACACATGTATAAATTCGAAGCACATAATTATTGCTTCTCACGCTACTCCAACACTACTCTTACACTAGAAGTCTCAAATGATCTTGTAATATTAGAGAAAAGATAATTATTAAATATATGGAGTTCCTAGCTCGCATCAAGCAAAAGTAATTGCTTAATTAAATCTTCGTACTTACTTTCGCCCACGGTCCACAATTTAGGCTTTATAGATAGGAAAATTGTGGTCGTATTAAACCTGGAGTGACATTCCATACCTAACACTCCCCTAAACTATGACTCGTTAAAACTCCTTGTGGAATCTATAGAGAGCCACAAGAACCTAATTCCACCTTATAGTCTTTTCCACTTTTTTCCCCTCATGTGACATTAATTAACGTCACTATCAAGGTCCTAGAGTCTATCTACCGGGTGCTTTTAATAACTAGATTCTTCTGCTCGCCCTTGGCTAAAGCATGAAGACAATGATTTTCTTTCTTTTCGTAAAATATCCGTTCGCATTTTAGATAGTGAAAAAACAAACCAACCTCATTCTTCTCATTTATAGTGGGGTCAACCCTCTCACCGCTATTCGCACATGTATAAATTCGAAGCACATAATTATTGCCTCTCATACTACTCTTACACTAGAAGTCATAAATGATCATGTAATATTAGAAAAAAGATAATTATTAATATATGGAGTTGCTAGCTCGCATCAAGCAAAAAGTAATTGCTTAATTAAATCTTTGTACTTACTTTCGCCCACGGTCCACGATTTAGGCTTTATAGATAGGAAAATTATGGTCGTATTAAACCTAGAGTGGCATTCCCTACCAAACACTCCCCCAAACTATGACTCGTTAAAACTCTTCATGGAATCTATAGAGAGCCACACGAACCTAATTCCACATTACATTTTTTTTCCTCTTTTTTCTCCTCAAGAGATATTAATTAATGTGACTATCAAGGTCCTAGAATCTATCTACTGGGTGCTATTAATAACTAGATTGTTCTCCTCGCCCCTGGCCAAAGCAGGAAGACATTGACTTTCTTTCTTTTCGTGAAATATCCGTTTGCATTTTAGGAGGTGAAAAAACAAACCAACCTCATTCTTCTCATTTATAGTGGGGTCACCCCTCTCACCGCTATTCGCACATGTATAATTTCGAAGTACATAATTATTGCCTCTCATGCTACTCCAACACTACTCTTACACTAGAAGTCTCAAATGATCTTGTAATATTAGAAAACAGATAATTATTAATATATGGAGTTGCTAGCTCGCATCAAGCAAAAAGTAATTGCTTAATTAAATCTTTGTACTTACTTTCGCCCATGGTCCACGATTTAGGCTTTATAGATAGGAAAATTATGGTCGTATTAAACCTGGAGTGGCATTCCATACCAAACACTCCCCCAAACTATGACTCGTTAAAACTCCTCGTGGAATCTACAGAGAGCCACAAGAACCTAATTCCACCTTATAGTTTTTTCATCTTTTTTCCCCTCATGAGACATTAATTATTGTCACTATCAAGGTCCTAGAGTCTATCTTCTGGGTGCTTTTAATAACTAGATTGTTGTCCTCGCCCTTGGCCAAAGTATGAAGACAATGACTTTCTTTCTTTTCGTGAAATATCCGTTTGCATTTTAGGAGGTGGAAAAACAAACCAACCTCATTCTTCTCATTTATAGTGGGGTCACCCCTCTCACTGCTATTCGCACATGTATAAATTTGAAGCACATAATTAGTGTCTCTCTCGCTACTCCTACCCTACTCTTACACTAGAAGTCTCACATGATCTTGTAATATTAGAGAAAAGATAATTATTAAATATATGGAGTTCCTAGCTCACAAGTGATCGAGCCGCATATATAATAACTACCATTCTATATATTAAATGCAATACCCACGTAAGAAGCTAGCCTTATATGCAACTCGTGTTCAAATTAATGTTCTTCTCTTGATCTCGACTAACCTAGCTAGCTACCAAAGCTGGTTGTGCGAGTAAAAGAAAAACTAGTTGGAGAGGTAATGATTATCAAGTATCTCTCCGATTTTTGATCTAGATAAGATTCTTGTCTGTTGAGTTAAGCCGGCCCAGCTATTCTTATAAATAGTCAGGCACACAACCCCTTCGTCGACTCACCTTAACATATCAACTCAACCGCAAGAGTACCTACTTGCAATCCAAAATGTTGTCCCAAGATTCAACCAAAAATGCCTTGCCAGCAATCAATCGTAGCTACGCAGATTTTGTTCCTAGCTTTTGGGGTGACCGTTTCCTCGCATATGAGTCTGAGTCCCCGGTAAAACACTTGCATGCTTCGATATATATGTCTACACTATATATGTCATCTAACATTAATAGATCTCTGTTTAGTTTATACTATTTTTCATCCTGCTCGTAGCTAACAGCTTCTTGTTAGAGATGACGTTACGTACAGTGCAGCTTTTTATTCTTTAATGGCGCGCAATTTGATTTTACAGGAACCTGATGAGAAAATAAAGCTACAAGTTCAAGAATTGAAGGAAAAAGTGAGGAGGATGCTAATGGCTCCAGTTGACAAACCTTTAGAGAAACTCAACTTGATTGATACCATACAGCGCATGGGCGTGGGTTACCATTTTGAAAATGAGATTGAAGACATTTTGCAGGAATTGCACAAGGCTCCGCACGGCCATGAATTTGATGGTGACCTTCATTTTATTTCTCTGCGGTTTCGACTCCTAAGACAACAGGGCTATTTTGTTTCATGTGGTAAGTTGTTATTTTCTAATTCCGTCCTTTTCTTCACAAGATCACCTTAATTTGTTATCCGTTAGTTTGTATAAAAAATTTCTTCCACTCCTTTCTCGGGAGATTGATGTTCTAGATGTCACATCTGACACTGAATTAGTACTAGTCTTTTATATGCTAATAGATAAAGTACTTAAATATTGCTACATCATATTCTTATCATGCATTGTCTCAACGATATCATGATTCATGTTATTGGATTGCGTGGTAGACATTTTCTCCAAGTTCAAAGACAGCAAAGGGAATTTTAAGGAATCACTACTCGATGATGTACAAGGAATGTTAAGCTTGTATGAAGCCACGCATCTCAGGGTGCACGGTGAAGATATACTAGAGGAAGCTCTTGTCTTTACTGCCACACATCTTGAGTCCATGGCATCTTGCTTAAGCCCTCCTCTTGCAAGACAAGTAACCCATGCCTTAGAAATGCCTATCCAAAAAGGAATACCGCGATTAGAGGCAAGGCGATACGTCTCTCTTTTCCAAGAAGATACTTCCCATAAGGAAGTTCTTACCTTTGCAATGTTAGATTTCAACCTTTTGCAGAAAGTGCACCGGAAAGAAATTGCTGACATTACAAGGTTCGAGACTAAACCCCTATAAGAGCCGCAAGTTTGAGTAAAGTTGACATTACTGTCTTACTGACGATATCATTCTGTCCAATTATGCTTAAAGGTGGTGGAAACACATAGACCTTGCGAGGAAGCTGCCCTTTATCAGAGACAGAATGGCTGAGTGCTACTTCTGGATATTGGGAGTGTATTTTGAGCCTAAGTATTCCCTGGCTAGGATGATGCTAACCAAAGTGATAGCTATGATCTCCGCCATGGATGACATATATGATGCGTATGGCACATTTGAAGAACTTGAGCTCCTTACCAAAGCAATCGAGAGGTTCAAATTATCTCACTTCCACATTTTGCTGTGTTAATTTGAGGAAATTATCACATGTTAATTGATTCAGTCTTCGAATTACTACCTAATTAAATTCATTAAATAATTATATAAAAAAAAAATGTCAATTGACACCCTGCATGCCCCTGCTCTACAGGTGGGATATTAGTGCCATACATCAACTCCCGGAGTACATGAAAGTGTTTTACCGAGCCCTGCTAGATATTTACGGCGAATTCGATCAACAACTAGGTGAAGAGAGATCGTACCGCGTCGGATATGCAAAAGAAATAGTAAGTATCGATCATACAAATAAATTGTCAATATTATTTGCAGGAGATCTGTAAAAACTTTCAGTTTTTGAGGAACCATGCATGTGGCGACAACAGAGCAAAATAAATAAAAAAATAAAATAGTGGCTACGGTGCAATATTGGTTAAATGTACTGTGACACAGTGAGAGTACATTTCTTATTGTCTCAGATGAAACGTCAGGCTAGAAGTTACTTTCAAGAAGCCAAATGGCTGCACCAGAAATACACACCAAAACTGGATGAATATATTCAGCTTGGAGCAATCTCCTCTGGCTACCCGGCACTAGCCCTCACGTCCTTTCTTGGAATGGGAGAAACTATTTCAAAAGACTCGTTCGAGTGGGCTTTGAGCAATCCCAGAGTTATGGAAGCATCAGCAGTGGCTGGCAGACTCATGGATGACATAGAATCGCACAAGGCAATAAGAGTTTTAATTTTTGTATAACCATAAGTTTTTCTAACATAATTTTATTACTTCAATATATATTAATATTTAAACCCCTTGTAACACATCATCATGATGCTGAATTATTAATGCCTGCAGTTTGAACAAAAGCGAGGGCACATTGCCTCGGCTGTCGAATGTTACATCACTCAACACTGCGCAACGGAAGAAGAAGCAATCAATGCATTCAGGAGACAAATTACAGATGCATGGATGATTATAAACAAAGAGTGTCTCCACCCAACTGCTGTGCCCAAGCCTCTTCTAATGCGAATTCTCAACCTTACACGTGTCCTTAATATCATGTACAATGGCGACGATAACTACACCCAGACTGGCCCTCTGCTCGAAGATTCTGTAGCATCTTTACTCCTTAATCCTGTGCCCTAATAAGCATGGACCATTGCGTCGGTGGTTCGCCATAGGAAGCATATATATAATTTGCGTTCCTATCAGCAGAATAAAATGAAAAAAATAAAATAAACAGATAGAGAAAAAGGAGTCCTCATGAATCTTCAGCCAAATAACAATGTACCAGTCCTCTAAGTTACAGGAGTACAGGCCTGGGAAGTTTCTCAAAATGAAAAAGTTCCTTTTCTTTTTTTTATTTCTTTTTTTTAAGCAATTGTGGTATTTGAGTTGAAAGTTCCAATTAACGACTGAATAAAGTCATGCTTACAAGTCGTCGAATACTGCTTTGCTTTGATCGCCTTGCTTTATTCTTATATATATATATTGTCAGTGTGGAATTCATAATATCGTTCGGGGGTTCATAATTGAGGTTGAATATGTCGTGTATCCGACATAGTCTTGATCAAAGACATCTTTAATGTCCCACGGTTTGCATGAATGCCATCATTTTCGATAATGCTCTTCAGGATGAAAAATATGGATATATAGAGGTGCCTCTTCGAGCACCTAGCTAGCTAGGCAGCCTTCGATCAACACTATTAGTGTCCTTTTGTTATTGGCAAAATTTCGTGTAAAAATAAATCTCAATGATTTGTTGGAGGCCACCCCAAAACTCTAGCGAGGATATTCTGTTGAAAATAAGAGACAAGGTAGAGAAAGAGAAGAATACTTTGTATATTCTGAGGTGTGTTAAACTATAAAAGGAGCCATCCTTTTATAGGAGGAGAAGACAACTATGCAAGGTAACCAATTGATACAGAATCAACTAATTAAGACTGATTACACAAATCTCAATCATCTTGATTTGAGGAGATCTTTTTCATTCAATAAGACATATCTTGAGGAGACGCTCCTGATTCAGGAAGATCTTGATTTGAGGAGATCTTCCTGATTCAAGAAGATATATTTGAGGAGATCCTCCTCATTCAGCAAGATATATAGACTACAACTCTGTCCACACTACAGGCCATGCATTCTAGCTAATTGCATGTGTAGAATTTTAATGTCCCTCATAAAATATATAAATCAATGCACTATCTAGTATGAGTCTATTAACTACAAAAAAAACAGGTCTACAGCGGCGGTCACCAAAACCGCCGCTATATACCCATATCCCGGCGGTTTACTTAAAACGCGACTGCAAATATGCCTATAGCGGCGGTCATAAACTGCGCTATAAACCCAATATAGCAGCGGTTTATATGGCGGCGGTCCCTATAGCAGCTGTGAGACCCCAACCTTATTTCTATCATTTTAAAGAATTATGACTCCTAAGTTTGTATTGCTCTAATTATTATTATTACTCTAATTTTCGAGAGAGGCATGTATGGGGAGATTAATCTAAAGTTATGTCTAGGTGGAATTTTCCCCTAGCGTTTTTATGAGTTTTAAGCTAGGATTTAAATGTTATATTATTTGCAATTGTTAAAGTTTGAGTAATTGAGATTAATTAGGCTAATTATTTTAATTAATGGAATATGTCCCTAAGTTACAATATTTGGAAGAATTTAATTAGGGCTTTAAAAGAATTTAATTAGGGCTTTAACCTTGAAAATGTGTGAGACTTAGGGTTTAAAATGGGAAGGCATGATTGGGGAAATTTATATGGTAGCTGGAAATAAAAGGAAAAAAAAAAAAAAAAGTGAAAGAGGTGGAAATCACGTGAAGGAGGGGAAGAAGGGAGGGGGGGGCAGCCTTGTCTTCCCCCCCCCCCAAAGCAAATTCACGCCTAACACCTTTCCCCCCTCTCTTGCCGCATTTTTCATTTCCCCTTGCCCTAAAAACCGCACTTTCACTTGCCCTAAGACACCCAACCGAGAAGAAGAAAGGAGAAGGAAGAAGAAGAAGAAGAAGAAAAGGAGAGGAAGAAGGAGAAGGAGAAAGAGGAGAAAAACAAAGGTAAATCCGGCCCTTTCTGCTGGCCGAAAAACACTACCCCATCTCTCCCATTTTCTTCTTGTTTTCTTTTGATGGTTGGTTGTTGTTTTGATGGTAGTTGTCTAGGTTGTTTTCTCCTTGTGTTCATGGGTGTTTAGTGTAGATCTTGCAAGTATTTAAGGGTAGTATAGATCTTACATGAAAACATGGGGAAATATGGCTAGATCTGAAATGAGGGTTCAAGAGAAATCGTTTATGTGCTCTAAGTGTTTGATAAAAGGCCTAAGAGAGGATTGAAATCTATTTTGAGCATGTATGGCCGAATTTATTGGTTTGATGTATTAGGTTTATGCATGTTAGTCTTGTTGAGAACCACCAAGCCCTAAGTGTTAGATATATGTTCAGATCTGAAAAAAATATGCAAGAGGATCAATAATGCACCCTAGGTGTTTGATATAAAGCCCAAAAGATATGGGTAAATGCAATAGTTTTAGCTTGATGAAGATGGAATCATGATTTTTGTTGTAAACTTTGAATTGGAGTTGTAAAAGTGGGAAGAATGTGAGAGAATGGTTGCTGTTATGGAATGTTAAATTAGCCTTGGATGTTGGTTGTGACATGAAGAGATTGGAGGTTTGGAAGGTTGAGAAGATCATTGTTGTTGCTGAAATTTAATCTCTGCAGCTTTCAAGGCTCGAATTTGGAGTGTGTTCTGATGCACTTGTGCTTATCCCTTGATCTTAAGAGGATCCTAGATCGTAGGCCTAGGAAATAGGAAGATTTTAAGCCATACCTTGGATGATTCCGATAACTATCGAGTGAGATATTGTTATTTCGAATACCTTTTGAGGATCATTTTAAGTCCAAATTTTACGAGGTTGGTCTTGAATTTTAAGTTTAAGGAAGAGAACATTTTAAGATAAATTTCGTGTGATTTAGAGGTAAAATGAATGAGTTGTAGTATTTTGAAAATGGAGGGCCGAGCTGGAATCAGCGACAGCGTTGTTGTAGGATTTTCGCCTGATAAGAAGTGTTTGTGAAAATGTATAGTAAATCCTGCTGTTGTGAATTTTACCCCCAATCTTGACCTATGAGAGCTGAATCTTTCAGAATAAATTTCATGTAATTTGGAGCCATGATTTTGAAGTTATGAATTTTTAAGTTGGAGACGTCGGGGCTGCCCGTTTGGACGTCCTCAGCAGCTTGTATTTTCGGGTGAAGGTTTTGAGTAGCAAATGAGCTTCAAATTCTTAGAATTTTGATATGTTATGAAAATTTGTGTAAGGATCAGTTTAGAATCCAATTCTTATGGCTTCGGCATCCTTAGAAGAACATTTGTATTATAGGGTCACATTGATAAGTCAAACAATATGGGTGGTGATTTTGTATGATGAGTTGTGAATAATTGAGTGACTACTCTATACATTTAGTAAGCCTATGAATAACTTTAGTATGAATCAATTGTAGGCAAGGTGCTGCCATTCGCTCAAGTGGACGGAGGTAAGTGGAATTTGTAAGTAGAAACTTACGTTTTTCCGAAAACTGGAATGATACACAGCATGAAAAGTATTATGAATAAGCATATCAAGCATGGCATGACACGAGCATTTGCATGATTTTCTTGAATGAAAAAGAAAGTTTTGTGCAAATGAAAGCATGAGGAGTATTATGATTTCTCATTATCAAGCATGGCATTATCAAGCATGACATGACATGAGCATTTGCATAAGTTTCTTTGTGCAAATGAAAAATGATAAGTATGTTATCACAAGTCAAGTTAAAGGGCTAAATAAGATGGTCGGTACCGTACCAATAAGATAGGACATCCACTCCGAAGGACGAATGCGAGAAGGATGGATGATTCCTAAGGGGCACCCACTCCGAAGGACGAATGAGAGAAGGATGGGTAGTCCCGAGGTATGTGCAATCACACGAAGGATGCTTGCAAGAAGGTGTGAACCTCCAAGGGTTGAGTCTAGCCATCAGGCCTGGGGCCACAACAAGGGCTAGCTCAACCAAATGATGTGTTCCCAAGGGAAAAAGGGAATAGTTCCGAAAGGAACGCACAACCCTGACTTCAGGGGTAAATGGAGCGTGATAAGTAGCCAAATCAAGAAAGAAAGGTTTTCAAGAAAGAAATATTTTCAAGCAAGAAATGTTTTTTTTCAAGATCAAGTACATTGTCTCATGCATATGCAAGCATCAATATACATTCATGATTTATGCAAGACATGCATTATTTATTGCATATAAACCCTTACTGAGTCTTTCGACTCACAGTTTTAAATTGTACCATTCCAGACAACATTTCAGGTGGGAAACCTAGAAGAGGGACCGACGAGGATGTCCTCTTCCCTTTTTGTTGTTTCATTAAAGGATTAGATATAATTTTTGGAAGAGCCGACATGAGCCTCCGTTGTGTGGTGGTCATGGGTTATTCGGCCTAGTAAAGTTTAAGGTTTTTTTTTAACCGATTGGTATTTTGAGACTGTGTTGTAATTAATTACTTCAAGTTATTGATCGAGATGCAAATGTTAGAAATAGGTTCTAATGTTTCGTATGCACGTTAATCGCTAGCGATATAAAGCAAAAAAAAAAAAAATTTAGTAAGTACGCTGGAGTGTTCCTTGTTGGGAATGCTCGCGGCTGTCATTAGCCTCGTGAGCTAGCGTTTGGGGCGTGACAGTTAAGTGGTATCAGAGGAAGTTAGGAGAGTGTAGTGAACTTAGGACTCGCTACTCGTCTCCTGGATTTCGAGTATGCTAGAAATTTCGTGCACCTCAATTAGTCGTTAGGATACTTACGAAGTAATGACGTTATAGTGCAGGATGCCACCTAGAAGACAACCCAGGTATAGGAATATGGAAGGAGAGCCCGAAGAACCGGGTGTCACTACCGACGATGTCCTAAGGCACATGGCTCAGCTTGTCGCTGAGCAGGTGCAGCAAGGCAAACGTGCATGGGGCAAGAGGACGCCCTGAAGGATGCACTTTCGACCAGTTCAACCGCCAGCACCCGCCGGTGTACAACGGCAAAGGGGATGCCGTTTTAGCAGAGAACTGGCTCCTTGAGATCAAAGAGTTGCTGGAAGTCATGGGGTGTACCGACGCCCAGCGATTGAGCTTTGCCACTTTTAAGCTACAGGGAGATGCTAAGAGATGGTGGCTATCCAAGAAGCTCCTACTGAGCCAGGAGCTGGGGCAACAACCCATAACCTGGGAGAGGTTTCAGCAAGAATTCTTGGATCGCTATTTTCCAAGGACGACTCGGGAAGCAAAGGCGAGAGAGTTTGCCAATTTGACTCAGGGGACTATGACCGTCGAGCAATATTCTGGCCGATTCATGGAGTTGGTAAGGTTTGCTCCGTACCTAGTGCCCGATGAGGAGAGGAAGGCTAGGAATTTGAGGAGGGACTCCATCCCCGAATCTTTGACAGGGTCATGGCCCATAACTTGAAGACTTTGGCGGAAGTCATAGAACGGGCCGTAATCGTGGAGAGAGGGCTGCAAAGGACAGCAGCATACTACGACCAGCAAAAGAGGAAGGCTCCTCCCAAGCTGGAAACGTCACAGGCACCCTGGAAGAAAAGTAAGCAGGGTTCATCACAGGGCCAGACTCAGAGACAGACTCCCTGGAGCCCAGACTCAGAGGCCTGGTGGGGCCCAGTTCGCCGGAGGGAATCAATTCCCAATATGCAACAAGTGTGGCAAGAAGCATCCGGGGGAATGCAGGCAGGGAGTATGCTTCCAGTGCGGGAAGCCAGGTCATATCGCCCGAGACTGTAGGGCAAAAGGTAACTCGAGCCAAGCACCTCGACCCGCACCGCAAGATAATTCGAGAAAGCAAGGTGGTCCAACGCAAGCAAGACTGTACGCTCTTACACCGAGAGATGCGGAGAACCAAGCCAGAGTAGTGGCAGGTAAGTTGCCCTTGCCTCAGGGAGAAGCCCTTGTTTTATTTGATTCAGGGGCCACGCATTCATTCATTGCATCAGCATATTGTAAGGCAAGAGTATAAAAAACGAACCGCTGGAATGTCATGTGGTAGTGTCGACACCTACGGGTGGAAGGATCAATTGTGATCGAATAGTGAGGAATTGTCCAATAGAAGTAGAGGGACAAATAATGTTGGCTAACCTGATAGTGATGGAGATGGGGGGATTTGACCTTATATTAGGTATGGATTGGTTGGCCACACACGGTGCTAGCATAAAGTGTTACGAGAAGATGGTCGTGTTCCAAAAGGAGGGGAGACCAGATTGTTGTTTTGTAGGCATGAGGAAGATGGAGCGAAGGCCAGCAATCATCTCGGCCATACAAGCCAAGAAATTGTTACAAGGAGGACATGAGGGGTTCCTAGTTTGGGCGAATGATACCCAGAAGGAGGCTGCCACGGTAGAGCAAACCCCGATAGTGAACGAGTTTCCCGATGTATTTCCGGAAGAATTGCCTGGTTTACCTCCAGATAGAGAAGTGGAGTTTGGCATCGAGTTGGAACCAGGGACGGCTCCAATTTCTAAAGCACCGTATAGATGGCACCAGCAGAGCTGAAGGAATTGAAGATTCAGCTGGAGGATCTATTGGATAAAGGGTTCATTCGGCCGAGTGTTTCACCTTGGGGAGCACCAATTTTGTTCGTGAAGAAGAAGGATGGAAGCCTCAGGATGTGCATCGATTATCGGGAGTTGAATAAGGTGACAATCAAGAACAGATACCCGTTGCCTCGCATTGATGACTTATTCGATCAATTGCAGGGGGCACAGGCATTCTCGAAGATCGACCTGAGATCGGGATATCACCAATTGAGGGTGAAGGAGGGAGATATACCGAAGACGGCATTTCGAACGCGATATGGCCACTATGAATTCTTGGTGATGCCTTTTGGGCTAACCAATGCTCCAGCCGCATTTATGGATTTGATGAATAGAGTGTTTCGGGAGTTCCTTGACAAGTTCGTAGTTGTCTTTATTGATGACATACTGATTTACTCTCGAAATAAGGAGGAACATGAGAAGCATCTAAGGACTGTTCTACAGATTCTTAGGGAGAATAAGTTGTATGCCAAATTCTCCAAGTGTGAGTTTTGGTTGGAACAAGTCCGATTTTTGGGGCACGTGGTGTCCGGTGAAGGGATTGCCGTGGATCCCGGGAAGGTAGATGCTGTATCCAAGTGGCCAAGGCCTACAAACGTGAAAGAAATAAGAAGTTTTCTGGGGTTAGCAGGGTACTATCGGAGATTTATTGAGGGATTTTCCAAGATAGCCATGCCTTTGACTTCGTTGACGAGGAAGAATGTCAAATTTGAATGGACGGAGGAATGTGAGCGGAGTTTCCAAGAATTGAAGGCTAGCCTGATTACTGCTCCAGTGTTAGCACTACCCTCGGAACATGGGGAGTATGAGATCTATAGTGATGCCTCAAAGCAAGGTTAGGTTGTGTTTTGATGCAAGACAAAAGGGCCATAGCCTATGCGTCTAGACAGTTGAGGCCCCATGAGGTGAATTACCCCACGCATGACTTAGAGCTAGCTGCAGTAGTCTATGCGTTGAAAATATGGAGGCATTATTTGTATGGGGTTAAATGCGAGATATTCACTGATCATAAGAGCCTCAAGTATTTTAATACCCAGAAAGAGCTGAACATGAGGCAACGACGATGGCTAGAGCTGATTAAGGATTATGACTGTACAATTAGCTATCACCCCGGGAAAGCCAATGTGGTGGCCGACGCACTAAGTAGGAAGTCGGCAGAGACAAGTTCAATGGAGGTGGTGCCCGAGGGAATCATGAGAGATTTGGAAAGGGCAGAGATCGTGCTTATCATTGCCGATCAGTTCGTCTCAATAGCAGGGCTCTCGTTGCAACCTACACTGGAGGAACAGATTCGCGAAGCCCAGAAGAACGATAAGGTGATTGAAGGAATCAGAGAGAGGATTGGAAAAAGGGAAGACCCTGATTTTGAAGATAAGGATGGTTTGTTACGATATCGTGGCAGAGTTTGTGTGCCTAGTACAGGGGGAATCAAGGACTTGATTCTAGCAGAGGCTCACACTACTCCTTATACTATCCATCCAGGAGGCACAAAGATGTATCGGGATATCAAGGAGGCCTTTTGGTGGCCTAATATGAAGCGGGAGATAGCCGAGTATGTTGCTCGATGTTTGACTTGCCAGAAGGTGAAGGCAGAGCACCAGAGGCCAGCAGGAACATTGAAGCCTCTAGAGATCCCTGAATGGAAGTGGGAAGGGATAGCCATGGATTTTGTAGTAGGGTTGCCCCGAACTACTGCGGGTTATGACGCTATATGGGTAATCGTGGACCGATTAACCAAGTCGGCACACTTCTTACCCATTAAGGTGAAGTATACCCCGAAGAAGTTAGCGGAGATTTATCTCCAAGAGATCATTAAGCTCCATGGAGTGCCCAAAAGTATAGTGTCGGATAGAGATCCGAGATTTACTTCGAGATTCTGGAAACAATTGCAGGAATCGTTGGGTACTCGGTTGAATTTTAGTACCGCCTTCCACCCACAGACGGACGGGCAATCAGAGCGGACTATACAGATTCTGGAAGATATGCTCAGAGCTTGCGTCATGGATTTCAAAGGAAGTTGGGCTCAATACTTGCCTTTAGCAGAATTTGCTTATAATAACAGCTTCCAGGCGAGTATTGGTATGGCACCATATGAAGCATTGTATGGGCGGAGATGTAGATCCCCATTGTATTGGGATGAGGTAGGGGAAAGAAGATTGTTAGGGCCAGAAATAGTCTTGGAGACACGGGAAAAGATTCAAATAATCAAAGATAGACTCGGGACAGCCCAAAGCCGACAGAAGAGCTATGCAGACAACCGAAGAAGAGAGCTCGAATTTGAAGTCGGGAGCAAAGTATTTCTGAAGATTTCCCCGAAAAAGGGTATAGCACGATTTGGGAAGAAAGGTAAGCTCCAACCCAGATTCATAGGACCCTTTGAGATCCTGGACAGAATTGGACCCGTGGCGTACAGGTTGGCTTTACCCCCTTGCTTAGAGGGAGTCCACAACGTGTTTCATGTATCGCTCCTAAGGAAGTATGTATCTGATCCTACCCATGTCCTAGAATATGAGCCATTGCAGGTTAAGGAGAACCTCACATATGTAGAGGAACCGGTAAGGATTTTAGATAGAAAGGAGCAGCAGTTAAGGACGAAGACCATATCACTTGTTAAGGTTTTATGGAGAAACCACGGAGTAGAAGAGGCATCGTGGGAATTAGAAAGCGAAATGTATTCGAAATACCCACACTTGCGGGAAGAACAAAGTTAAGAAGGATAATGTTCTATCGACTCTTGTTTTGTGATAGAATTTTGATATGACTTGCGTGATCTTTTGTTTTTCCTACTTCGATTGCACCTTTATGTTATATGACTGGGTGCTAAATTGAGGGTATATATGAACTTTATAGTTATGTTGTAGCATATATATGATTAAATGTTGGAATAGAACTAACCATTTTTACCATGTATCAGATGTCATCGAGTCGCCGACCCCCACGCTCTCAGTCCGTCTCTTCCCCGCACTCTCCCCCGCGTAGAAGAATGACCGCACGAGAATATCGCGGTCTGTTCCGTGTGAATCCAAGGCCTCTTAACTCAGTACCGCCTCAGCAACCGCAGTTGCCGGAGGTTAGGGAGGGGACTCAGGAGCCCCCGCCCCCTCAAATGAATATCTGGCCCAGTCCTGTTAGGGGGAGTTACCCCACATTCCCTGGACACAGAATGTGGTGGACTGACTAGATAGGATCCGGAAGAGGATCCGGAAGAAGGATCCGGAAGAGGATCAAATGGAGGAGGACCCTTCACCTAGGATGATAGGGAATGAGTGCAAAGAAAAGAGTTCGTCAAGGAGAAAAGATTCCTGGGAGTACATTAGAAAAGAGTTAGGAAGAGGACGAAGTATCCTCTATGATTCTTCTGAGAGCTCATCTCAGGAAGTGGACTTTGCTCCTAGTCACCATGAGCCTTCGGGTAATGTAGTCCATGACCCCAGTAATGCAAGTCGGAGTTACGTATCCATGTCCCACTCTTGGACGGGTA
>CM025849.1:32729718-32775700 GCA_003952965.2 Morella rubra
TTAAAAAACCATTGTTATAAGTTTGGAATAACTAGGTTCCTTTAAAATGCTGTTTAAATGATCGTTGTTGTAAGTTGGAAATTATCAGTGTTCATAAAAACGTCGTTAAAAAACCGTTGTTGTAATTCGAAGAAATACTAGCGTTTTTTAAACACATAGCTATTAAACCCATAGCTATTAAACTGCTGATATAATTCGGGAAAATGCCATTGTTTCTAAAAGTGTTGCTAAAAAAATGTTGTTATAAATTATAGAAATGCCGGCGTTTTTTTTTTAAACGTCGTTAATCTGGGGAAACGTCAGTGTTTTCTACAAATGCTGCTAAAAAACCGTTGCTATAACGGGGAAAATGCCAGCATTTTCAACAAACGTTGCTAAAAAACATCGCTATAAGCAGGGAAAATGTCAGTGTTTTTAAAAACATCGCTAAAAAAATGCTGTTGTAAATCAGGAGAAATGCCAGCGTTTTATACAAATGCTGCTAAAAACTGCTGCTATAAGCAGGGAAACACCAATGCTTTTCTAAAAACGCCACAAAAAAACGTGGTTGGAAATCAGAAGAAACACTAGCGTTTTTACAAACACTGCTAAAAAACCTCTCTATAAGCGGGGAAACGCCATCGCTTTTTTAAAACGCCACTAAAACCTATGTTGTAAGCTGGGGAATTACCAGCGGTTGGAAAACGCCGCTAAGTGACCGTTGTTATAAGGTAGGGAATCACCAGCGTTTCTGAAAAACGCTATTGAAGACATTCCCGACGGAGAAAGGACAGCGGTCGAAAAATGCCGGTAAAAACCCGTCGGTAAAAGCTTAGCGGCGCTTTTTGGGCTTTTGCCATCGGTTTTCCGACCGCTGTTGTATCCCCTTTTTTTTTGTAGTGAGGCCAAAATTAGCCAAGAGGGTGGGAGAGCACCAACCCCATTAAGGATTAAAAGTGAACTTAGGACTCGTTACTCGTCTCCTGGATTTCGAGTATGCTAGAAATTTCGTGCACCTCAATTAGTCGTTAGGATACTTACGAAGTAACGACGTTATAGTTGGAAGCCCGCAACCTAAGAAACAGGTTATAGGAATATTTGGGGGACCCCCTAAACCGTGGTCACTACCGACCAAATGTCCTTTGGCTTGCTGATGTCAGCATAAGTCGTTGTGCAGCAAGGAGCAAACGTGCAGGGGGCAAGAGGACGCCCTGAAGGATGCACTTTTCGACCAGTTCAGCACCGACAATGCATTCATCCGCCGGACTATTGCCGGCAAAGGGGATTTGTCATTCAACAAGCAAACTGATTGCCCCATCTTGAGGAAATTAGATCGGGTTCTTGTTAATCCTTAATGGGTGGTGCTCTTCCCTCCTCTTGGGCTAATTTTGGGCCTCACTACAAAAAAAAACAGGCTACAACAGCGGTTTGAGATCCTCCCAAAGCTTAAGACTAGAATCTAATAGCATTAAAGTCTCCAAGGGCAACTCAAGGAGTGTTAGAACAAGAGGCTTGCAAGTTGGAAAGATCCTTCCAAAGGCCCCATCTCTTATCACAGTTATTGGACCCATAGACGCAAGAAAAATAACAACCCCACTTATCTGAAACATCAGCAACCCAAAGGTGGAGAATTTGGTTTGAGTGGCGGAGTAATCTGACCATAATAATAAAGGGGTCCCAGCCAAATGTTTGGGTTTTTTCCTTAATAAAAGATTGTTTAAAAGCTATAACTACGAAGTTGCGGGATTTCTTCCTTTAATTCTTGTGGAATGCATTGGGTGGAAGTTCCCCTAATTGCTTCAGCATTGAATCAACAGATTCATGCCCATCAAGAGTCATATCATGAGTCATCTTATTGGGGAATGACCAAATTTTAAAAGTCATAATTCTGTACTAACAAAATATTACTACTTTATGGGCTAATTTGCTAATTCATTGCGCTTGGAATAGGAATTTTACCCTATAAGCAAGTTTCTGTTGGGAGAGAAGCGATGGTTAGCAAATCTATATTTAGAAAAATTTATGGTTCTGTTAATAAAGGTATTTATCTTTACTCCCATGGCAGTGCAAACTAGTGACGTTGTTGTATGTTCTTGCTTATCGTGATCTTCACTTGACGATAAACCTAATTATAGCTCAATAGCGGATTTTCTTAGAAAGGAAATTCAGATTTGTAATGAAAAACATGATTACCTTGCCATATTCACACACTACAAGAAATTTAAATTTTAGACGTTTTTTTTTTTTTTTGGACATTTAAGAATTCTTTTTTAAAAAGTACTCTTTCAAAACGTATTTTGCTATCTGTCCCGAAAGATGTGGCTAGTTAATTTTTAGAGAAAGAAACTAAATTCATCCCAAAACCTATCGATTTTATAGGAGGAATTTACCACGGATTTACGCTGTCTCCAACAATATCCGTATTTTTGCGACGAATAATTTCGTCCCAAAAAAAATTTTGACCTTTTGTTACAAACAGTTCTATCCCGTCCAAACTGTCCATAGGTAAGTGGTGATGTTGGAACAATGTTTCTATTTTCTAGGGCATGGTGACGTTCTGTCCCAAAAGTGCAAAGGCGGAAGTAGGGGGTAGCGAACCAGGGTGGCCGCCACCCATTGCTCCGCCCAAAAAAAAAAATATTACATGTTTTTTTTTTTTTTTTATAAGTTGGCCTGGGCCGACACCCATTAGGCCCAAGCCAACTAGCCACTCTTAGTGATTTACTATTAATCTTAGTGAATCAAATTTGTAATTCATTATTTCCTAATAATTAAAACTATATAAAACTTGTTTTCTTTTTCCTTTTTTCCTAAGCATATAAAACTTGTTTCCAATTTATCACTGCTACATCTTTGATACTAATTAATGAATAAACCCTTTTCAGTTATTCACCTTGAATCCAGTTTCACCAGATGCATGGATAACTATCTGAAGTTATTTTCAATTGACACCTTTAGATAGTCTGTCAACTTCAAAACCACTCGGTACCTCTGAGACATTGCCGTTCACCTGAAAATAATTTCTATTTTAATTCATAGCATGTTGTGTGTCAAGAGTGCCTTCACTTGCTGTCATTATATGAATTATAAGAGACACAGAACTTTGAGACGTAATTATTACTCCAAACTATACTCATGCTATTACCACTATTGACATCATGCTATTACTCCAATATTTTTAATTCTTTTAGTTCTTATTTTTTTATATTTTAACTATAAGACATTTTTTGTATTATGTAGGGAAAAAAAATTGTTATTTCGCCTTAAGACTTCGCTCCCTTCAAAATGTGATTCTAGTTCCGCCACTGGTTAGGACCGTAACAAATACTCCATTGGAACAGTGTTTGTACTATCTGCAACATGACATCATTCCAATGAAGTACTAAATAAATCAACCAAGTGACAACAATTAACCATACTCGAAATAATTACTTGCTTTGTAGCTTCCACCTGCGAATGGGGGATCTGCTCTAACATTCTCATATGTGGTCCTATATACACTACAACAAATTTAACTTTTTGGGACAGATCCGTCCTAAAAAATACTTTTTGGGGACGCTTACGAAACATAGGAGTAGAATGTTTTTCAGACAGAAAACAAAACTGTCTCGAAACGTTTTTTTTTTCTTTTTGACTGAATTTTGTTTTTCTTTTGCAACCGAAATTTCCATCCCAAAACAAAAGGTTGATTACTTGGGACAGAAAAGTGTCGTTCCAAAAACACAGATTGATTATTAGTATTATATTTTGTTATATAATAGTACGATGTCTTTCTCCTTATAATATCTTATCTGTAAACGATGCTGCTGGACAAAATTCAAGGATAATAAGTTTGAGGAGTCAACATCAAGGGACAAGTTTTCCAAACTTCACAGCAATGAAAATCGTCAGGTGAATGCCCGATATTATCATTCAACTCTCAATTGATGATCACTTTTTGGCTATTGTGGAATTGGAATTGAAGTTTGGTCCAACAATAGTATATGATGGGAACGGAATAAATTGGCTCAAGTGGCCCAAGCCCAACCCTTGGTAAAGAACAAGAAACCCACGCTGAGGGGGTATAACGAAAGGACAGGGACCAAAGGGCTCAACGAGGATAAGG
Source organism: Morella rubra (assembly GCA_003952965.2). NCBI lineage: Eukaryota > Viridiplantae > Streptophyta > Magnoliopsida > Fagales > Myricaceae > Morella > Morella rubra. Next base: position 32,733,803 of record CM025849.1, read on the forward strand.
GGAGAATGCGATCCAACAGCAGATTCTCCCCAAATACGATGGTCCTTGGGAAAACCCTCGAGGTGGACCGCCTCCCATATGCAGATCTCCATAATGATCTTCCCTCTACACACGTTATGTTGCCTCAAATAATTAACCAGCCGAAAAGTTGGACACTTGGACTGGTCCAAAGTAACGAAAAGCTACCCATGGACTGACTGACACCCACCTGTCAGCCCCCTAAACAAAAGGGAGGAGACACGAAGGAAGAAGGTAAGTTCTTCCCTAACAAAATGTACTCCTCCTGTTACGACCACAAAAGAAGCTAACTTCATCATCGGAGGTTATCCCTAAAGAGTCCCCTTTTCTCACATTGTCTTTGTGCAGGCTGCAGCTCGTTGCAAGGGGCTGAAATTTCTTGGCTTCAACAGTATATTATTTTCAACTGGTGAATTTATGGTAGCAGACTTTCTAATTTCTTGCTGTACTTGTTGAATACGGGAGTAGTGTCTTGGAGTGGATTAAATGAGCTTAAGATAATGGAAGTGTAACCATGGATGTAGTTAAATGCATAGATTTTGTTAGTCCCTAACTGTATATGTGTCTTAAAGTTTCAAACAATTTGAATTAGCCAATTTTTAAACTAGGTTGTTGAGTTTTTTGGGTAATTGAGTAAGATCTTGTATTGAAAAAAACAGAAGATACACGGGGAACAACCCCACCACAGGTATGGTGCACAAGAGCAAGCCAACCAAACCAACTAACAGAAGAACCTAGCCCGGTTCAACACAAAAAAGGTACCAAATGCCAAAACAGAAGTCAACAAGAGTATACATTCAGCAAAATAAATTAATCAGTATGACCACTCCTAAAAACCAGGTCTGACAGACCCCATCGTGCTGCAATATCACGATTAGCAGCTGAAATGGGATGTTTTGCAGCAGGTTGATTCTAGCTTGAGCAAGAAAAGAGACTTCCTTCAGAACAAGAACCAGCTGCTGCTTCTCACCACCATACAACCTCAAATTCCTTTCTTTCCACAAGGTATAAACCAGAGCTGCCAGCAAAGTTCTTCTAAGGGTAGCAGTTAAGGAATTGCCGATAAACTCCATAGAGGCCCAGTCAATAGTTTGTTCCCAAGATCTAGCTTGTCTTGGTAAGCGGCATTTATCCCCTAACAGAAGCCAAATTCGTGAGGAAAACCTGCAATTAAAAAACAAGTGGTGCACCAATTCCTCAGGGTCACCACACAGTTCACAAACCATGTTTTGTAAAAGTCTCATAGCAAGCAGCTTGTCCATAGTCACAAGCCGGTTCCGAATAGCCAACCATAGGATGAAGGAGTGCTTGTGAATGCAGCCCTTACCCCATACCAACTGGTGCCAAGGGACTTCTGGTCTGTTATCCCTTATGACCTCATAAGCCGTCTTGATGGAGAAGAGACCTGTAGTGTTATGCCTCCAGGTTACTAGATCAGCTCTATCAAGATGAGGCACAAGAGAGGAAGGGGTAGCATAACTAACCGCTGTCCAAAAGAGTTCATTTCTTGGCCATACCCAATCATGTCCATTGCAAATATCCATGATTTTTGCAACTGAATTAACCACAGATCTGCTCATATCATCACTACTAGCTAGAAGATGGAGGGGGCCCCAAGGATGCCTATTGTCCCACCACACAGATATTGTAGCCCCATCACCTAAAATATGCTTAGTTGCAGTAAGTGCTTCCAATTCCAAGAGCACACCCCAGGTGGTTTAGCTGCCCAGAAACTTTTCTCCTTAAGAAGGTATGTCCTCACCCAATTGGTCCAGATAGATTTGTTAGTGTCTGTAAACAGGTGCCAAATGTGTTTAAGCATCGCAGCACAGTTCCAAGTAGCAACATCACATAAGCCCAAACCACCCTCTTTCTTTGGAAGACAGACCTCGAACCAAGCAACTTTGACACCCCTTTTTCCCAACTCGCTACCTTGCCAAAGGAAGGCTCTAAGAGTGGCAATTACTTCAGTAATAACACCTTTGGGCAAAAAAACCATAGCTGACCAGAAAGATTGGATTGCAAAGAGAACTGACTTGATCAATTGAACCCGACCAGCATAAGACAAGTGTTTACTCAGCCAAGATTTGACTCTTGTCGTAATATGGTCCACAAGCCGCTTACAATCACTATTTTTCAGTTTAGAGGATATCAAAGGGATACCAAGATACCTCACTGGAAGTTCCCCTTCAGTAAAACCAATAAAATTAAGGATATCAGACTTAATGGCCGGGTCCACCCCACACAAGAAAATATTACTCTTGGCTGCATTAGGAAATAGACCAAATTGGTTGGAGAAGATACTGAGATAGTCCTTTGTAAGCTTAATAGAATTGAGTTCCCCTTTACAAAACACCAGCACATCATCTGCAAAGCATAACTGTGAAATACCCTCCTTTTTGCACCTCCAATGGAACTTGAACTGCCCATTAGTTGCCATCTCAATCATTAATCCAAAAAATACTTCCATAACAAGAGAAAAGAGATACGGGGACATGGGGACAGGGGGCCCCCTTGTCTCAATCCACAGCTCCCGGTAAAATAACCACACAGCTCCCCATTTACAACAATGGAAAAAGATGGTGTAGAGAAGCATTCTTGGATCCAGCGAATAAAATGGGAAGGAAATTGCATCGTTTCCAAAGTTGCCGTCAGGAAGTTCCAGCCAACATTATCATATGCCTTGCGGAGATCAACCTTTAGAGCACACCTTGGAGTTCCAACATCACGGTGATAATCACGGAAAAGCTCCTGAGCCAACAAAATGTTGTCACCCATTCTTCGACCATGGACAAATGCAGTTTGAGTAGGGCTCACAAGTCATGGCATAACATTCTTCATGCTGTTGGATAGAATCTTTGCAATACATTTATAAAGAACATAGCAGCAGGAAATGGGATGAAAATCTCCGAAATAGGTAGGATTGGGAACCTTAGGAATAAGCGAGACCGCCGTGTGGTTGATTTCCTTCAAAATTCTTCCACCAGCAAAAAAAGACTTGATGGCTGCAACAACAGACCCCCCCAATGATGTTCCAAGCACGTTTGAAGAACAAAGCATTAAAACCATCAGGCCCGGGAGCCTTATTATCATTTATAGAGAAAAGAGCAGTTTTGATTTCCTCAGTAGTGACCTCATAACCCAAGATAGCTTGCTGATCATAGTCAAGCTTCCTAGAGATGACCCTACCAAGCATTTGGGTGTCAATGGGAGGGGAAACTGGTTGCTGCCATACCTTTTTAAAACACTCTATGACCTCCTCGTTTATTTGCTCATGCTCCACAATTTTAACCCCATCTTTTCGAGTAATAGCATTAATTCTGGATCTGCTTTGATGCGATTTAAGGGCCTTGAAGAAATAACTAGAATTAGAGTCACCCAATTTGAGCCAATTGTTCGAGGACTTCTGTTGCAGGAAGAATTCCTCATCCCGCCGCAGAGTAGAGTATTCTTGGACCAACTCCTTTTCCAATTTCATGGCACCTGAATCAGAGGGGTTTCGTTGCAGAAGGTGCTGCGCTTCAACCATTTCCAACCTAGCCATGTGAACTCTATTTGAGATGTCAGAAAAGTGAGTAGTGTTCAGCTCCTTTAGCTTCCTCTTCAATCTTTTCAATTTCGTGACAACCAGGAACATTGGAGAGCCCTCAACCTGCTAGTTTCACACCCTTTCAACGATAGGAAGAAATTGAGAATGCTCAGCCCAGAAGTTAAAAAACTTGGAAGGTTTTCTAGTTCGAGGAAGGTTACCCAATTGCACAACCATAGCAGAATGGTCGGACACCCCAGCGGGAAGAAAAGAAGCTTGGCCAACTGGGAACAGATCTCCCCACACTTGATTAACAAGCACACGATCCAATTTCCGAAGAATTGGATAGTCCTTCCTACGATTAGTCCAAGAGAAAAATTGGCCACAAACTTAAGGTCATCCATCTCAACCAGGTTCGCAAAGGAATTAAAATCGTCCTTCCATGGCGGCCAACGGGTTGAACCACCACATGCTTCATCAGGTTTACGAATGGCATTAAAATCTCTCATAATTAGCCATGGTTTTCTGTGATCCACCATACAGTCAGCAAGGTCAACCCAAAGCTCTTTTCTCAACCTATAACAATTCTGGCCATATACGATAGCTACCCCACAGCTCCAAACTCCAGCTCTGTCAGCCACCTCACAAAGCAAGAACTGGTCACTAGTAGCCACAAAATTTACATTCAGGAGTTTGTCATCCCAGCCTACCCATATTCTGCCTAACTCAGCATTCGGATAGTTGTTTAAGAATTTTCAATCCTTGGCAATCGCATTCTAGATTCTCAAATGATTAACCTCCTTGACTCTAGTTTCAATAATACAAGCAAAAGAAATCTGGTGCTCACGGATATATCTGCGCACCTCAGCCTGCTTGATGGGGTCGTTAAGACCTCTAATATTCCAACATCCCAATTTGATCATAAAAAACAATGGGGGTTACAAAATGCAAAAGTGGGGGAACCCAAGCACCACAAGAGTTATTTCCTCCGACCCCCAAAACTAGAGGGGGAGTTCTTATTTTTCCCACGAGGGATTTTCTTCCCGAGAGTGTCTTTCGCTAAGAGAGCAAGAAGGCTAGGTTCGGGAGAGGAAAATTTCATAACTGGATCAAAACTACCAGGCACCACATTAGGGATGGGGTTAGGAAGGTTCGGCGCAGGAGGAACCACAGCTTCCAAAGGGGGGATCTCAGATAAAGCCACAACTGGTTCCAGTGAAGTGGCCTCAATGGAAGACACCACCTTCTTCGAGCTGACAACAATCCAAGCCTCAGCATCCACGTCTTTGTCCTTTCCTATCGCCTTCTCAGGCATGGGCACGTCATGGGCCTGTTCTTGTTTTTATTCTTGTAACACTTTGAAGTGGAATGCCCAAAACAAGAACACTCAGAGCACATCTCAGGAGCCCAATCGTATTCAGCAAAAACCATGAATGGCCAATTATCCCCCACAACCTCAAATTCTTTAATCAGACCAGATTTTGCTTCAACTTCAATGCAAATTCTAGCGAAACTAATCCTAGCTCTCTCAGTGGTTTGCCAATCCGCATAGAGAGGCTGACCAATCCCACTGGCAACATAACTCAATCCTTCGTCATCCCAATACTCCATGGGAATTCCATAAAGTTTAACCCAAAGAGGGACCAGCTCTAACTTTTCTCGTAGCAAGGAGATGTTTGGCTGCCATCACTTCAACACCATTTTCTGACGATAGCACCTCTAGCAGCCCATAATTTCCCCAAATCTTCTGAGCAATATTATTAACAGCGTGAAAGTTTAGCCTAGCTCCAATAAAATGCCCAACAATCGTGGCTTCCCACTCCAAACAACCAGTAGTAGTGATGCCCGAAGGGGCTTGACAATAAGTCTACCATTCTCGACAAACAGTTTATGGAAGTTCAACTTCACAATGTTCCTCTTAGGGAGGTTAGGCTGGATGCCGGGTTTCAAACCCGTCACCGCATTAGCATACGAGACGGGGATTTTATTAGGACCCACTTTCAGCTGTCCAGAATCACAAGGGGAAGGTGAAGAAATACCTTCCGTCCTAGGCTGAGGCTTTGGAGGGCTGAACTGGTCCTTGCCCCTTCGGTACCGACTGCGTCTCCTGGACCTGCGGCCTCTGCGATCAGGCGGTGTGCTAACAAACCTGAATGGCCTGTTCACAAGCGAACGGCTGTTCGGCAAGCTTTCACCGTGCCTAACTCCCTCTGTACGGTCATGGGCAGGCACCCTTCCTTTGAGAGCTGCCAGTTCACCTTCCAACAATTGGGCTTTATGCTCTAGCAATTTCCACGCCTGAATATTCACCACACCAAGTGCAGTTTGAAGTGAATCACCCACCAGGGATTCGGGCACCATCGACCCGGTGAATTGGTTGGTCACCGGGGATTCAGCCACAACACCGGCCTCCTGGGCCGAACAAAAGTCACCAGCCGAGCTAGCAACCACCAAAGAGAGATCAGAACACCCACCCATCGGGGGAGGAAGCTGACGAAGGGTCAACATATCTGAAGAAATTTGGGGGAGGGGTGGAAGAGAAGGAGCCAGAGAGAGGGGAAGGGGAGAGAAAGAGGGGAGGGGGGAGGCCATTTAAAATTTTTTTAATTTTACTAGATCAACTTTTTTAATAAGGAACTTTCCTTAATTATTGGGTCACAGGCCTACAATTTTTAGCCGCCCCTCGCCAGATCCAAACTCAGCTTGTCTGCCTCCACAGCCACATATCCGCCCACGTTCCTCCCAATTAGCTGATCGAATGCTCCTCATCATCTGAGTCCGGATTGTGCACACTCAGCAGATCCGGTTCACCAATCAGGGAACCAAGAGCCGGCATAGTTGTAGCAAGAACCTTAGACGAACGCAACAAACTCCTTACCGGAACAAATAACATTATGTACGTTGCTTCCAGGATGGGACAACGGCCAAAATAAATAGGCATCTAGAACAAGATTACAATTAATACATAAAAGCATCAAGCTAGTAAACAACATGGATAATTTATAAGTGCCATAATGAGGTGCACTGCAATAATTCTTTTAGTGTTCTAAACCAACTGATCTACTTTGTACTTTAGAATCCTGAAACCTCCAACAGTCACTTTTACCTCTGGACTAGCACCTGACCATAGGATTTTTACCTAGATAGGCAGAGTAAGATTTTTAAGGTAGCTAGGTTTTCGATCCTTTTATGTTTTACAAATTTTTAATTATTTACCTCGGGATGAGTTCGTTTGTCAGCAAGAAGCAAACCCCAAGTGGCTTGTAATACCTCGGGTCTTTCAAGGGTAGCAAAGAAGAGATACCATACTAATATAAGATGATGAACTACGTAGAAAAATTAATTTTTAGTTGACAAAATTATTACGAGACGAAATGAATTTCATTTTTAATAGAAATTTTTAATATTTTGACAAAATTCAATTACGAAATTTTTTGACATTTTTTTTGTCACCAATTTCGTCACTAAATATTTTATTTGTGTGAAAAAAAAAATTGTCGTCACGAAAAGTTAATTTAAATTTGGTGAAAAGTTTTCACACACCGATCAATCGGTACCTATCGATCGATCGTTAATTTTGTGACGAAATGCTTCGTCACTAAATGCAAAGAGTTTAGGCGATGAATTTACGTCGTCACTCTAACCGATCGATCGTTGTTTATCTACTGATCGATCGGTTGGCAATAAACACATGGCTTTAAAGCAATCGATCGTTCATCATAACCGATCGATCGGTTAAAGTAACCGTCTGCAAATGCAAAACGTCGATCGATCGGTAAGCGAAACCATCAATTGCATGAAGAGACGATCGATCGGTTAAAGTTACTGATCACAGTCACCGAATCGACGAATGAGTGATTGCCACATTTTTTAAAATAACCGATCATTCATTACGATATGACGAATCGATCGGTAAGCGTAACTGTCACTTTTTCAAATCGTCAGTTCGATCACTGGGAGAAGATTCGATCGTCATTTCAACAAATGATAGTACACACGTGTTAAAAGTATAGTGATCGATCATCACGTAACTACTGATTGATTGCCTTATAGGTGCTGAGTCCAACGATCAATCGGCTAAATTAACCGATCGATCGTTGTATTTGATTAGTAATCGATCGATGGTTTACTGAGCGATCAATCGGTCCATCTAAACTGTGCATTTATATGTAAGACCGATCGATCATTTATTTTGACGATCGATCGGTATATTATATCGTCCGTTCTAGAAGTGGTGATCGATCCATCGCTTACACCTAAGCGATCGATCAATAAGCTTTAATGTGAAGCGCAGCGTTCATTAGCGAGCATCGATCGTCTGTGCACTGAATGCATCGTTTTACCTTTCGTGTTCGATCGGTCAAATGGACTGATCAATCTCCATGTCACGATCGATCGCTTAGGTGTTATCGATCGATCACTGTTTTCATCAACGCACCGTTTTCAATTGTAGATCGATCAGTTACCTAGCCGATCGATCGGTATATGTTCTAATCGATTGCTTTGTATGGCGATGGATCGCCTTTTTATTGCATCTTCATTAATACTTTTATTACATTATTGTGATTACTTACTAACACATATTTATATATAATTTTTGCAGCATACCTAAAATGTCAGGAGTTAAGCGCGCGCGCACATCGAGGACCGGGACGGGATCGTCATCCCAAGACCAAGAAGTCGTTGATTTGATGATGACGTTGGAGAGGCGAATAAAGTACCTGAGGGGACGGTTGGTGGCCAAAGAGCATCCACCGACCGTCCAATGACGCTCGCTGATTTTGACCACTTACTATACGAGGAGTACTCCCTCTACCAACTCTTCGAGTACCAGAGATTTCTGCATCAGCTCTCGTGGGTTGAGGGGTTTTATGTCGACACACTTGTGCACGATTTCTTCTGTGCACTTGTCTCAGTAGATAGAGCACCTGAGGTGTAGCTAGAGGTGCGAGGCGTGCAGCTCTTATTCTCGGCAGACGTCATTGCCAATTTCTGGCACTGCCCCCGGCCCGAGACCCCCTGCTTCCCGGTGGTACCCCTAAAGGATGAGCAAAGGACATCAGAATAAGACTTGTGGACGCCGATGACGGGGAAGACCTCTGTGGTGGTGGGCAACATAATCAAGCAGAGTGAGTTCAATACGTTTTGGCAGATTTTGCACCTTATCTAGACGCCGAACGTCGATGGCAGAAGTCATTCTACCAAGTGCCCATTTACTAGAGCTCAGTGCATGCTTTACTGGGCCAGCAGACGTGGATAGATTTCCACTCTACATGTTCGAGTTGATCATGGATGACGCTTGGGGAATTAAGGATAACAACCTCCCGTACGGCGTGTTTCTGACGCAATTTCTCATCCAGCAGGGTGTCGCGATTGGTGACGGGGAGACCCGTAAGGAGGTGATGAGCGCGTTGAACAAGTTCACCTTATCCAGGAGCAAGGGGCTCTGACTCAACGGTTCGCTCATAAAGCCACAGTGGCCGTAGAGGAGGCAGCACGAGCATCGACCGACACCTGACAGACCAAATTAAAGGCACCTCTTGAGATGGGAGAGCCTACAGTGCCTCCTCCCTGGGTGGCCCAACTTTTTGCGGATCTCGACAGCTGTGTCGGGGCTACTGTGAAGACCGCTCTACAACCTCTTCAGGAGCAGGTGGATAAATTGACTAAGGAGGTGCAGGAGCTCCGGGATGATCAAGAGAAGCTCCGGACCGCCTTTGAAGGGGAGTGCACTGTTACGTTCCTGTGCAACAAGGCGGTCGTGGCTCATATGAAGGGGGTCAACAAACAGCTAGAAGAAATCAAGAAGACTCTAGATGATTTCAAGACAGAGGTAGATCCACAGAAGATTCTCGAAGATATTCCAGATGACGTGGTGACTTTCCGTGATGCTGTTCAGCCTTGATATTTTTATGATATTTTTACTATCATTTTAGGACATACATTGGATTTATGTTTTTATTTATTTGTTTCAGACATATATTTTATTTGGATTTGGGTTTTTATTTACGTATTTAGGATATTTATGTTTATTTGTGGATATGTAGTGACTTTGATTATAACTTATGTGTTTTTAATTTGTATTTTTTTCCTAACACTTACATATGTAAATTGACCAAAATGAAAGATCATATATACATTAATGGGTTTGATGTGAGCTATAAGTTATGGGTATTTCACGGGGAGGGTATTCAACTTGCTTCAAATTGAGTCAAGAGTCCGGTGCAAGCTTGCCACATATTGATGAAGATTTAGAGAGAGATAGCTCTGATGGGATGGAGGAAATGTTAACCGATATTCGTGCAGAGTTAGAAGGTGGGGCGGCAGGGGTTGAAAAGGAGAACCCTGATATTAGGGAAACCCCCACTTCGACACCGAAGGCTTCAACACCATTTGATAAGTTATGGGAAGAGGCGAATGTGAATTGTATCCTAGATGTACCAAGTTTACGGTCTGGCATAGATAGTAATGATGTTTAAGAGGGGGATGAAGCGGACATTGAAGAAAATAGCGAAGAAAATGGGGACGAAGATTCGTTCGAAAGTGATAGCGACTCTACTGAGGATGAGGCATCGGGTGATAACGTGCAAGAATCAAATTCTGATTAATAATTTCTTTCAAGTATATTTTCTTTCTAATGTTGATGTTTGCTGAACTATTTTTACTGTTATTGTCTCTTTTACCATATCTTTATCGTTTATTTTGTTATGTCACAGCTTGTACGGTGAAATGAAGCGTGGACAAGAATTTCCTTCAGTTACTTCTGGATAGTTACATAGCGCAGTTACTCCGCTAGTATGAGTCCGATCCCGAGCTCCTTCTCCGAGAGCAAATGAAGCCATGAGTCAAGGCACGCCAGCTTGTCCTAGTAGTTGTGCATGTAAGAAATTATTCTAAGTTATATTTCAATTTTTTTAAGTTAAACGACCGACTAACTTTGTTAATTTTATTTTATGTAGCGACATCTGCTTCTAAGCGTGGGTGAGGTAGGACACATGGGTCGTTTGGAGAAGAGTTTTAGGTCCGGTCCGGGTCCGGAAACTATCGGTGCATATCCCGGAGGAGAGTGTGGAGGAGTGTCTTCCACTGCTGCCACCCTATCGACGAAGATTGGAATGTTGGTCCGAGGGCTGATTCCGATCTCCGTTAACAAGTGGGCTGATGTTCCTGCAGAAGTGAAGGAGTACATTATGGATCGGGTGTTGGTATGATTAAACTTGTAAACATAGAATTTTTGGTTAAGCATTTCTTTTATCATTGTAATATTGTATGTTTTGGTACTTATGCAGGACCACTTCGACCTTGACTACACCCGTCATGAGGACGTGAGGACGGTGGTCGAGACTATGATGACGGCACGTCGAACGCACCGTAACTGGATGCATGCGTATTTCAAAAAGTTCCCGAGTAAAGAGGCGGCATTGCTGAAGCCGCACCCTGATACCACAGAAGAACAGTGGAAGGAGTTATGCGATCTGTTCACCAGCGAAGCATTTATGGTACGTGATTACAAAAACCCGTTGCTTAAATATTACATTATTTTAATATTTAATTACTTAAAATATCGCAGAAACAAAGCAAGCAAAATAAGAAGAATAGATTAAAGTTGACTGTGCTGGTTCGCGCTCGTTCCAGCGCACACGAGCTTGCATGGTAAGTTAAGTACTAAATCTTAGACTTTATTGATATTGTTTGTCAATAACGTTATGCTATTGCCATGTAGAAAAATCAAGAAAGCGAAATTCAATCCTGCAGAGCTGTATAAGAAGAATTATACAAACAAAGATGGCATTTGGACCTCGGAAGGAGCGAGAGAAATTTATGTAAGTCGCTTTCATTTTAATCTACTTTATGTAATTTATGTATAATCTACTTTAATGTTTCTGGTAATTATTGTCATTTTTTCAAGGAACGGATGGATGCCTTCCAGCGCCAGTGCGATTTAGAAGGGAAGAGTTACACTGAAATTGAAGTATATTCCGAGATATTGGGCAAGAAGTCAGGATATGTTCGGGGATAAGGACGCGCGGTTAAGCCTCCGCCTTCATCAACTTTAACTACACAGTCTTCTGATCTACAACATCAGCTAGCGAAGGCAAAGGATGAGATAGAAGCGATGGAGCTGTTAGAGAAAAAGATTCACAAGAATTTGCGAAGAAGCAAGCTGAGATGGAGGCCACGCTGAGGGACCACCGTGAGGAGTAGCTGGTGGAGCAAGAGCGCATCCAGTTGGAGCAGGAGGAGCGCATGAAAAGGGAGCAAGAGCGCATGCGAGTGGAGCACGAGGAGCGCATGCAAAAGAATAAGAGCGCATGCGAAAGGAGCAAGAGTGCTTACGGGGAGAAATATCGAAGGAGCTGGAGAAGAAAATGTCCTCTGTAATGGAGAAGAAAATGAGCGACATGTCAAAGTGACTATTCAGCCAGTTTTGGGGGTTCAAAAAGGTAGATGCATGTATGTTGTAATAGCTTTCTGATTATATATTATTACGATGTTATTTTCGATTTAATTACGGATCACTATTTGTTATTATTGATGTTTATTAATGTGAGTATTGTATTGTTATTATAATAGTATGTGTTATATAATATTTTCTATTATTATTGTTTTAAAAAAAAACTAATTCTGTTATATCGTTCGATCGGCATCTTCAGTGATCCATCAGTTGTTATTAAATCGATCGATCGATCAATACCATTGTTCGATTGCCAATATTAAAAAGACAAAACTACTGATCGATCAGTAATGTAAATGATTGATCGGCAACGTGCAAGTGATCTGTCGGTACTATAAGCGACCGATCGGTGGAGAAGTACACGATTGATCCTCTAACTTAAACAATCGATCATCAGATTGCACCGATCGATTAGTTATTTAATCAACGTTCCATTGCTGAAATAAACGACTGATCGGTTTTGGCATGACGATCGATTGCTTGTATAAAACGTCCAATCGTCGTTACTGAAACAATCGCTCTCCTATTTCCTACTGTGCGATCAGTTCAATTTGTCGATCAATCACCAATACATAACCAATCGATCATCAATACGTACCTGTTCGATCATCCTAGATATGACGATCGATCGGTATTGGTACCGTTCGATCATTGCAAACAAATACCGATCGATCGCTGTTTCAACCAATCCATCACTTCGTTTTCACCAACCGATCTGCAAAATTACCGATCGATCATTAATTTAGTGACGAAAATTTCCATCACTAAAAAATTTTCGTGACGAAATTCGGGTTTCGTCACGAAATACATTTCGTGACGCTCTTTTGCTGACGAAGCTCATGACGAAAAAAATTTGTCACTAATACTTTTAGTGACGAAATTTTGACTTTTAGTGACAACTTTTTTTGTCACTAAAAATCAATTTTTTTGTAGTGTATTGTTCGCCCTATAAGTATGTGTCAATTATATTTGCGATTCCTTAATTTTTAAAACTATTATTTACGTCCTCTAAATATGAAACATTTGCAATTTTCGTTCATAGTCAAAATTTCTGTTAAACTTGACGGAATTCGGCATTAAAATGACCAAAATACCCACATTACGATGTTATTTCGATTTAATTACGGATCACTATTTGTTATTATTGATGTTTATTAATGTGAGTATTGTATTGTTATTATAATAGTATGTGTTATATAATATTTTCTATTATTATTGCTTTTAAAAAAAAACTAATTCTGTTACTATCATTCGATCGGCATCTTCAGTGATCCATCAGTTGTTATTAAATCGATCGATCGTTCAATACCACTGTTCGATCGCCAATATTAAAAAGACAAAACTACTGATCGATCAGTAATGTAAATGATTGATCGGCAACGTGCAAGTGATCTGTCGGTACTATAAACGATCGATCGGTGGAGAAATACACGATCGATCCTCAACTCAAACAATCGATCGTCAGATTACACCGATCGATTAGTTATTTAATCAACGTTCCATTGCTGAAATAAACGACCGATCGGTTTTGGCATGACGATCGATTGCTTGTATAAAACGTCCAATCGTCGTTACTGAAACAATCGCTCTCCTATTTCTTACTGTGCGATCAGTTCAATTTGTCGATCAATCACCAATATAACCAATCGATCGTCAATACGTACCGTTCGATCATCCTAGATATGACGATCGATCGGTATTGGTATCCGTTCGATCATTTCAAACAAATACCGATCGATCGCTGTTTCAACCAATCCATCACTTCGTTTTCACCGACCGATCGTGCACAAGTACCGATCGATCATTAGATTTAGTGATGAAAAGTTTCCATCACTAAAAATTTTTCGTGACGAAATTCGGGTTTCGTCACGAAATACATTTCGTGACGCTCTTTTGCTGACGAAGCTCATGACGAAAAAAATTTGTCACTAATACTTTTAGTGACGAAATTTTGACTTTTAGTGACAACTTTTTTTGTCACTAAAAATCAATTTTTTTGTAGTGTATTGTTCGCCCTATAAGTATGTGTCAATTATATTTGTGATTCCTTAACTTTTAAAACTGTTATTTACGTCCTCTAAATATGAAACATTTGCAATTTTCGTTCACAGTCAAAATTTCTGTTAAACTTGACGGAATTCGGCATTAAAATGACCAAAATACCCTCAAAGACAATTTTAAAAAATAAATAAATAATAGAGAAATAAATTAAAAATATATAGATTACTAAAATAGAGTTTCAATAGTTTTATTTAAAAAATATTACCTTTTTTTAATATCATTTTTTTATTTTTTAATGAATTTTTAATATTTTTAGTAATTTGTCTTGGAGGGTTATTTTGGTCATTTTAATGCCGAATTCCGTCAATTATAACGGAAATTTTAACTGTGAACGAACATTGCAAATGTTTCATACTTATAGGACGTAAATCGCAGTTTTTAAAGTTAGGAGGCGGAAAATACAATTTACGCAAATTTATGGAGGGAACAATGACATTTCCCCTATATTATAACTCATTGGCCATTCACCGGTATATATGTGGGACTGGAATCAAGCTGTGTTATAATTCCCCGCGTTATAAGAATTGGGAACGACCCTCCATATTAACCCGTTTGGTGGGCTCTCTGTGAACAAGTTGAGACTCCTCTCAAGGAGTTCTGAAGCCGCGGGTACAGTGCTCTGTAGTTAAAATACCGACTCAAATAGGGATCCCAAGTCTCTCTCCTCTGTGCCATTATCCATTAGTTAATCTACAGAGCACTTTATTCAGGCCTCATCCATTAGAAAGCTGAATAAAGACTCATCTCCATCTTATTAGATGGCCTAAAATGATTGAGTCAATTGGTAGACTTCATTTACTTTAGCAATAGTTTTTGAGCCAACTTTGGGAATATATGCTTTAAGATTGCCAATGGATGTTTTGATTCAATATTATATGATCGGATCGATGGTCATTGCCTCATAGCTTTTCATGATATTAACTGCAATATTATTGCTACTATTTTACTCGACCTTTGCTAATTAGAAAGCTTAATTATATATGACCCCAGCCCTTATATATATAATACTTAACACAAGAGTCATTTTATTGAAGAATGACCATATTAGAACTTTAGACGCTAATTCGCCTCTAGTTTAAATGTTTTCTCATACAATGTGTGTGTGTGTGTGTGTATATAAGAGTAGTTCAGATATCAAGACTTCATTGCGCTTCAAATAGAAATTTTATTGTAAGCTGAAAGTTTCTGTTGGGAGAGAATTAACGAATATGGGTAGCAAATCTATTAGAAGATGTATCGCAGTGATCATAATGGAGGTGTTGATCGTTACTTTCATTGCAGTGCAAACTTGTGACCTTGTTGTATTTCTTGTTTGCCGTCTTCACTTGCCATCCCACTTACTCATTCCTATGGTCATCTTGATGATGAACCAGCACATCATGATAGCTCAATTGCGGCTTGTCTCATAGAGAAAATTAAGATTTGAACGGAACAATACCCCCCTTACCGTCATGTTAAGAAATATGAAAGTCGTATCATCAAAGCTTTTGAAGACTGTAGGAATGTTCGCAAGGATAAACCTAAAGAGACTAAAGACCCAAAAGCACATAGAGACCCAAAAGAGCATAGAGACCCAAAAGAGGCTAGAGAGCTAAAAGAAATTCACCTTGTACGCTGCATTGATACTTGCTTTCATAATAGTGCAAAACGTACCGGAGGCACAAGCCGTCGTGGTAGGCCAACACATTTTCTCAGCCTTCCAAAGTGTTTAATGGATTGTTTCGACCGGCATCAAAGGGGTGATCACTCAGACGTATTCTATACTCAACATCCATGAACGCCTATTTTAGAAGGTAAACCGTTAATCTTAAGTTGTTCATTGGATGAAGATCAATATAGATCAGAGGCACTAGTACAATATGTTCCATATATATTAATTGGTGGTCCAATTATATATATCTTAAATTTTGTATGTTCACTCATTTTAAATGTAGAATATTATATTTGGTCAAATGTTCTCATCTTCAGTTGTTAATTACTAACGTGATGCAAATTAAAGAAGTTTTTATCTTTTCATGAACAAAGATCGTCATGATTTTCTTTCCTTAAACAAACAAAGATATTGCACACAGATTTCTATGATAAATGTTAGACTGACATATATATGTCACATAAATGATGATCAAGATTTAGTGAGTTTTATTTTGTTTCCTAATCAGTTTCCTTTCTTTCATATGATCAAGCCCATATTGTAGCGGCGTCGAATAATCAGGAGATATGCTCTTTCAGTCAAGTTGGGAGCCGGCAGTTCTTGAAGAATTTGTGAAGTTTCTCAATTGACTGCTACAATATGCTTCTCTTTTACATTTACTGCTGAATAATGGTGTTTTCATGTGTTCTGGGTAATAATGCAATTATATTATTGCAGCTAGTAGTTCCAGATGAGTACTACTGTGTCCATCTATGCAATGAAGCCAATTACCATAGTTTACATGTATATATATGAATGTTTGGGTTTTTTCCTTCTTGAATAAAAGATTTTTTCTTTTAAAGCTATAACTACGAAGTTATGGGATTTCTTCCTTGAACTCTTGTGGAATACGTTTAAGTGTTTGGGTGAAAAAAAGATGAAAATGGTACAACTTAATCAGTGTCTCACGGAAAGAAATCAGAAAAAAAGAAGAAGAAGAAACCCACATATATAAAAAGAGAGACCGCGGAAACAAGATTTCAAGTAGTACGCCAACGTCACTAACCACATTGATTTTATTTTCTTTCTCTTTTTTATACTCGGTGTGCAAGTCATCTTTCGCACACTTTGATTAATCACGGAGCTTGTGCAATCACTTGTTCCACATAAATTGGATAATTAAAATCATGTCTAAAATGTACCAAACAATTAACAAACAGGACAGGATCTCTGCCTTATGACTATCATGCATGTAACTAAATTGGTTAAGTCAAATATTGCATAGATAATCCTTTAATGGAAACAAGAAGTAAAAAGAAAAAAAAAACTTGTTCATTTTCATAGGCGTATATATATATAAGCATATGTTTTTTTCGTAGTTTGAAGAAGGGAGGGGGGGGGGGGGGATAAGGGAAGGGAAGAAGAGGAAGGAAATAAACAAGAATCCACGGTAGATAGAATTGCTAATTCAGGGCTTTTATATGATCCTTTGTGACACAAGTGAGGTCAGCACCGAGACTTGGAATTGAAATTAAGAGTGGGATTGATTTATGAAGATTTTGTAATTGACTTATGTCTTGTTAGAGAGCTCTATGAGTCTAGTTTCTAACGCATCAAACGATGTATGATTTGGTGTTTTCTAGAAGAAATTATGATAAAATCACTCAAATGAGGTTAGGTTGGCTGCTAGTTACGAGGTTCAACAAATTTTGGACTATTTTCCTATTTTTACCTATCTTTTTGGATTTTCAATATGTATTTTCATTTTCCTAAGAGTCTTTTATATTTTCTAAGTCTCAATTAATGTTTTGGAAGTTATAATTCTCATTTACTCATGCTTGTGGGTTGTTCCAAGCTCTACTATTTATACCCTTATATTGGCAATGGAAAAATACATATTGAGTTTTTATACAATTTGAGCCCTTAATTAGGCTTCTTTGAAGAAGGATTTCTTCTACAAACTCTTATCTTTCGGTGGATTCCGATAGGTGGCGAGTTCTTGCTCTGTATCTCGTGTTTGATTACATTGGGTGGTGATTTATGTATCCCTTTGTGTTCTACTTGGGTGTTGAGCTTATCTATCCAAGTGTGTGAGTTAAAGTGTGATTCTCGAGGGATCCAAACACTTTTCTGACCATCCCACAAATGTCGTGACCGATTTCATTACTATCCAAGGCTTTCTATTATTCTTGAGCTATCATCTTATTCCCGAAGCTATTATTTCTCCCGAGCATTCCAAGTAGCTTGACCAGTTCTCGAGGTGTCTTGTTGTTTCCCCGGCTATCCTCGATATCAAGTGATATAAGAGCTTTTGTGTTCTATAGCGGGTCATCGTCGTCGTGGGCCAAATATTGACTCTCCTCCAATTTGTGAAAGAGATATCCATGAGGTTGAACTTACAGATCTGAGGAGGCAATTATAACAACTTCAGCAACGTCTTGAACATTATGAGCTTTTTTTATCAAAATGATTCTCATCATGATTCGGAGGGTGAATCTTTCATCATGAGAATGAGAATCTCTTCTATCATGATCAAAGAGAACCATCATCAGAAGAACATGTTCCTCATTGCTATGTTCGAAGAAACCATAAAGTTCAACGTGATCAACTTAATATGAGAGTTGATATCCCTGAGTTCAAAGGAATAATGCAATTAGATGAGTTTCTTGATTGTTATATTCGGTGGAGCAAATCTTTGATTATAAGGAGTTGCAGGAAGAACAAAAGGTGAAGTTTGTCGCATTGAAGTTGAAGAGATATGTTTCTCTATGGTCGGAGAATTTAAAGAAGCAACACACTCGAGAAGAAAGAAGTCGTATTGTTACATGGGAAAAGATGAGAAAAGTTCTTAAGAAAAAAATTTTGCCAGATAATTTCCGACAAGATATTTTCCTTAAGTTCAACAACTTCAAGCAAAAATATCTCATGATGAAGTGTGATGTGGAGGAACCAGAATAAGGGTGGGCAAAAATTTCGACCAATATCAAAATTCCGAGTTCTGATTCCGGTATCGTAATTCTGGTTTTGATTCCAGCATGTACTGGAACCGGAATGCATTTTTTGCATTTTTCGGAATTGAAACCCGAAATTCTGTTAAAATTAGTGGAATTTTCAGTTTTTTTTTTTTTTTAATAAAAATGGCTCAAAAACTTTGTAATTTTACTTTAGATTTTGGGTGAATATTTATTTTATTTTAGATAGGGTTTAAAACATTGTAATTTTAAAATAGAACTCAAACCTTTTTTGATGGCCATAATTTTAGAATGTCGTAATTTGTTTTAGATTTTGGAGAATATTTATTTTAGATTTTATAAATTGTTAATTTACGACGTATAACAAAATAATTTGTACAAAATTATGGCCCAAAATGCTTTAGGGCCCAAAAAAAATCTAGCCAAAAAAGCCCATATAATGAAACTGAAATTTCCGATTTCTAATTCCGGTTTCGTTCTAGTTCTATTCCGGTATTTACCGGAATGGAACCAAAACCAAATATTTGATTCCGGTGAGTATTGGAACTGGAATAGGCCATTTCTATTCTATCAGTTTCAATACCCACCCTTAAACTAGAAGAGCATATTATCGCTCGCTATCTTGGTGGGCTAAGATTGGAGATTGAAAACATTATCCAATGGCAACCGTATTAGACTTACAATGATTTTGGGAAGTTAGCACTTAAGGTGGAAAGACAATAAAAAGAGACTCATGGAAGTAGGTCACGATTTGGAGCAAAAGATGGTTATTCCAACCGAGTGAGCTCTTTAGTCCCTATAGTTTCAGTACCAAAATTTTCAATAGAAAAAGCATCCCCTCAACTCTCGAAGAATGAAGGAAGGACCAAGTTCAATTCGCCAAAATCTTAATTCTCGTAAGTGTTTCAAGTGCCAAGGAATTTGGTCATATTTTACCTTTAACAACAACTTTTGATCAGCCTCTTGGTATTTTATCTGCTAAACCCGGCCACTTATAAGCTAATGTTATTGCTCTATGATATTATTGGGAATATAGGCTTTAAGATTGCCAATGGATATTTGGATTCAATATTATATGAACAGAGGGTCATTGCCTTATAGCTTTTCATGAAATTAACTGCAATGTTATTGCTACGATTTTACTGTACCTTTGCTATAATTAAGTTCACACGTTAACATAAAATATATATATATTTCCAAAGCTTAATTATGACCCCAGCCCTGATATAAATAATAATTAACACAAGAGTCATTTTATTGAAGAATGACCATATTAGTACTTTATACGATAATTAATTCGCCTCTATTTTTAATGTTTTCTCATACAATTGTATATATATAAGAGTTCGGATATCAAAACTTCATTGTGCTTCAAATAGAAATTTTACGTAAGCGGCAAGTTTCTGTTGGGAGAGAATTAGCGAATATGGGTAGCAAATCTATTAGAAAAGGTATGGCAGTGATCATAATGGAGGTGTTGATCGTTGCTTTCATTGCAGTGCAAACTAGTGACCTTGTTTTATTTTCTTGTTTGCCGTCTTCACTTGCCATCCCACTCACTCATTCCTATGATCATTTTGATGATGAACCAGCACATGATAGCTCAATTGGGGGTTGTCTTAGAGAGGAAATTAAGATTTGTACCGAAAATCACCCCCCTTACCGTCATGTTAAGAAATATGAAAGTTGTATTGTCAAAGCTTTTGAAAACTGCAGGAATGTTCACAAGGATAAACCTAAAGGGACTAGAGACCCAAAATAGCCCAGAGACCTAAAAGAAATTCAGCTTGTACTCTGCATTGATACTTGCTTTCATAACAGTGGAACAAAACGTACCAGAAACGCAAGCCGTCGTGGTAGGCTAACACATTTTCTCACCCTTCCAAAGTGTTTATTGGATTGTTTCGACCGGCATGAAAGGGGTCACTCAGATGTATTCTACGCTCAACATCCACGAACTCCTATTTTAAAAGGTAAATCCTAATCTTGAATTGTTCTTTGGAAGAAGAATATCGCGCGCGCCCACACACACATATATAGATTAGAGGCACTAACAATGTTCCATATATATATATATATGGGGTACTGCATAGTATTAATTAGTGGTCCCATATATCGCAAATTTTGTATGTTCACTCATTTTAAATGTAGAATTTTATTTTGTCAAATATTCTCATCATGAACAAACATCGTCATGATTTCTTTCCTCAAACAAACAAAGATATCGATATTAATGTACACAGATTTCTATGATAAATGTACACCGACATATATGTGTCACATATATATATGCATGATGATGAAGATTTGGTGAGTTTCATTTTCTTTCCTAATATGTTTTCTTTTTTCATATGGTAGGGCCGTCGAATAATTAGGAGATCATATGCTAGCTCTTTCAGTCAAGTTGGGAGCAGGCTGCAGTTCTGGGAGAATGTGTGAAGTTACACAATTAACGGCAACGTCATGCTTCCCTGTAATTAATTTTACTGTTGAATAATAGTGTTGTACGTGTTTTTTTCTCTTTGAAGAGGTTCTTCAAAGGTTTTCACTTCGTAAACAAAGTTTTGCATTTTGTTGTTTACTTGATTATCTTTTTATCTTTATCTATAATCTTGATTGCTAGATTGTTAATCTTGATTGCTAGTTTGATAATCTAGATTGAACGGACATACGGTTTCTGTTATATGTTGATGAGGTTAGATAGAAGTTAGATAATTTTGTTAATGTGAAGTTATCAAAAGCATATAGTTGTGTTTGAGTGTTAAAATTTTGGAAGAGGTTAAAATTTTAGGTATTAGAATTGATGAAAAAGTGAAGAGAGAGATGATTTGAATGAATTTTTTATATTTTTTATAGTGAAAAGTAATGATTTGATAGAAAGAGAGAGATTATATTATAATTATTTTATTTGTTAAAATTTTGGAAGCTAAAATTTTAGTAAACAAACACAATGTATTTATGTTTATATATGTTGTGTTTGATAAAGCCATAAAGAGTGTAGTGTAAGTTTGTGTTTAGAAAAACCTATCTTGATTTTTAAAGTGACTGTTAAAGTTTTTTTAAATACTTATTCAACCCCCTCTTGTTACGGATTGAGTTTAAACTTAGTTTCTCACTTTTGTTCTATAGTTTCTAGTGCCGCAAGTACAACTTGAAGTCTCTCATGCACGTACGGTTCCCGGTGGCTCTCCAAGTTTCTCACATTCCAATTGTTGCGCATATTCACTCCTAATTTATACCATATATTAATTATAAATTAAGTTAAACTCAGTTTTTTTTGTTGTAATCTTATTTATAGAAAGTATTTTCCTGACTTTCAATGTTTGGAGACTCTCGTAAATATGGTCAACCGAATTTAGATTCAGTCATATGAGATTACATTATAATGATATTATTGAATTGTTACATATGTTATTTTTAATTCATCTTAAAAATGATTTAAGAATCAAGTTCACTAATCATATAAGACTACAAAATAATGTATCAAATATTAAAAAGTAGTTTTCAAGAAATATGTTTAGAGGTAGCAAACAAACCATTAAAGATAAATTACGTTACTGAAACAAAATTCAACTTGAAACTACTTTACTTTATAAATAACTCTACGCAAAGCTACTTCTACCCACCAATTTAGAGAAGATAATATAAAAGGAGAGATTAACTTGTTTTCAATAAAAAAAAATTTTTTTAACAGAATTTTCCATCCCAAAAAATCAATAATCTGTGCCAAAATAATGGTACAGTCCTGAGGAGTGTCCCAATAACCCATCCCAAAAGGTTTTTTGAGAAGGATTTTTTTTTCCATCCAAAATGATGTACTTTTTGCGACTGATAAAATCTTCTTGAAAGGCATAAAATGGCGTAGAGTAAAAATATTTCCGTCCCAAAAACTACAGTTCAACGCCATCAAACAGGTTGTATCAATTATTTTTTGTAAGTACAGTCTGTTCTAAAAAATCCGTTCGAACAAACGTATTACAAAATAAATTTTTTTTGTGTGTTTTTTTACCGTAGCTATTTTATTCTATTGCTACATAAATTATTTTTAATTCATTGATATTAACAAAAAATATTTGTCATATATATGACGATCATCAAGATTTCGTGAGTTTCATTTTCTTTCCTAATCAGTTTTCTTTTCTCCTAGGATCAAGCCCAAGGACGAGCTACATGGCCTCCCAAATTTTTGCAAATTTTTTTTATATAAGGCCAAAATTTCAATGTAAAGCGCCACATTGTAGGTGCATTTGAACAGATCATCACTTCCGTTATCACTAGTACTCTGGCAACTATGGATGAGAGACTAAGTAAGATTGGGTCAAGGCAACAGGCATTGGAGAAGTAGAGAAAATCTTTTGTTGTTCCTGATGATCAGTTATCCTTATTTTGCATGAGGTACGTAGTTTCTGACTTTATGTTGGAGTAACCGACCGAGTAAATTGTTAAAAATATTAGAGTCTCACTTTGCTTTATATGGACGAGAGACTAAGTAAGATTGGGTCAAGCCAACAAACTAATTGCTAATTAGAAGAAAAGAAAAGCCACGCACTTGACAATAATATATATTCCTTTCTTTAGGTAAATGCTTTTCCACGTGGAAGTTCCCCATTGCTTAAGCATTGAATCAACGGATTCACGCCCATCAAGAGTCGTGCATGCATATGTCTTAAATTGATCAAGTTTGTAAATCTATTAGATATATTGCTTCAAATTTCTCTTCATAACTATCAAAAGTCTCTTAATTTCTTGTTTAACTTTCCAATTGTATTTTATCTCCTACGTACACCCGGCCACTAATTAGCTAATGTGCGTGGTTGCGGATCATCTATGACGTACTTGGGAACAATAGGTTAATTTTAAGATATGTAGCCCTCATAATTCTTACGAAGCCGGCCAGATAAAAACCTTGTCATATTTCTTAAAGTCATGATGGTCAAGTTTTTATATTCTAGTGAGTTCAAATGTCTCTTCAAAGTTTATAAAACTCTTCTTCTTCTTCTTCTTATTTTCAGTTTCTTTTTCTAAACCAATGTTTTCCTAGGAAATCAACCTTTCCAAATGGGCGTTTTGATCCAATTAATGAACGGATCAGGGCCTTGCTTTATAGATTTTCATAGAGTACCATTGCTAATTAGTTCACACGTTAAAGAAAACACTATTTTTTATGCTTATATATGACCATGCATGAGTCATTTTATTGGGGAATGACCAAAATTTCAAAGTCATGATTCTGTACTTGAGAAATACAATTACTACTTTATGGGGTAATATTTCGCTATATAAAAGTACAGATCATATCAAGATCCTTAATTCATTGTGCTTCGAATAGAAATTTTATTTACTGTAAGCAATTAGGTTTCTGTTGGGAGAGAAGCGATGGTTAGCATATCTATATTTAGAAAATTTATGGTTCTGAAAATGGAGGCCGTATTCATCTTTACCCTCATTGCAGTGGAAACGAGTGAGCTTGTTGTATGTTGTAATTGCTTGTCGTCTTCACTTGACGATGAACCAGCTGCTAATTATAGCTCAATTGCGGATTGTCTTGTAAAGGAAACTCAGATTTGTAAGGAAAAACACCCTCACCGTATTCCCAAATATGAAAAGTGCATCATTAAAGCTTTTGAAAAGTGCAGGCTTGTTCGCAAGAATTCTAAACCTGGAGACCCAAAACAGCCTAGAGATCCACATGATGGTAAGCTTCTACGGTGCATTGATGCTTGTCTTTATGATGGGAATGGAAAACCCGCCCGCAAGAAAAGTATTGGTGCGGTGCCAGCACATCTTATCCATATTCCAAGTTGTTTACATCATTGTTTAAAGCAGCATTTGAATGAAAGGGGTCACCCAAAACAGTCTAGAGATCCATGATCAACTACTCCTGTTTTACGAGGTAAAGCGTTCTAACTACTACTACTCTATCTTCAATATTGAAAGATCACACGCATACACATGCTAATTAACTATATATGTTCCACATGGGGTCCAGTACGTACGTAGCATTAATTAGTGTTCAAAAAAGTAGAGTCCATGTGTGGCCACACTCGCACACACTCAGCTAATATTTGAGAGAGAAGAGGAAGAAGAACGAGGAGGAGGAAGAAGATTTGGTTTTTAATAATGTGTTTGAAACTTTTTATTTTATGTATAGTTTAAGAGAGGGTAAGCTTCTAGAATACTATGTGAGAAGTTGTTTCTGGTAATTAGATTGTGTTAATGGGTATTCATGTAATTGAGACCGTGATTTGATGAAATGTGGTTTAGATTTTATGGGTAAAGTCAGATGTTTGGATCGTTATTTTCTTTGTTTCTTAATGTTTTAACGGTATATCCACCGTTTAGACGCTTTCTAAAAGTTGTTTGATAAATCGTTTCAACCTTTCTTAAAGACGTTGTTTGATAACTGTTAGAACGTGAAAACTTTTATCTGTGCAGATTTGCATTTAGGGAGAGGGACTAAAAGTAGAATAGGTGACAATAATAACGAGAGAGCGAGAAGATCTACTTCGGCAGATTTTGTGGATTTATATAGTTTAGACACTTATTATGTTATGTTGCGGATTTTGTACATTTATGTACTTTGTTGTAATAATTTATAATATAAAAATGACAATTTATAGCTTTTGAAATCTGATTTTTTTTTTTGTACTTTACAATCTAATTGTATACAGAATAATAATAATGTTGAATATTTAAAAAAAAATATTATCGGGAATTTAAAAACACGTTTCAATGAAATGAAGAGCATCTTACAATCAATACTGTTCGAATAGTAACATCAATTCGTTGGAACATGTTAATGTGTATTGTTCTCTACGATTTGAACCTGATCGTCTTGCCTTTCAAATTAATGGTATTCCTTTACGGTTCTAACACACTTGCGGTGCAGATTTTACTTTCGTCCCAAAATCTGTAGTACTGGTCAAAAATCATTTTCCATTTCGTGCAATACCTATTGCTTGTAACTTGTATCAAAACCTGAACTAGGTGATTTAAGACTCAATATGGAACACCCGAACTTAGAGAGGGGGCGAATAGGTTTTTTTTAAATTCTTTTTCTGATCTTTAAATTTACTGCACACTTCACAAGAATATCAGCAAGTTCAAGAACTCAAAATCTTAATCAAGATTTTATATATGCGGATAAGAAATAAAACTATGAAGCAATAAATTTTTTTATCAAAGCTTCAAGATATTCAAGATAACTATCTTTAACTAAAGACAATATTGGACAGATTTATATTCAATCTAATTTAACAATTCAACAACGAGAATCTATTCAATCACACACACATAATTCATGGAATGGTTACGAAGAAAAACCTATTGAAGACAAACTTCAAGAAGAAAAACACAACGGGCTTTGTGGTTGGAAAAGATTTTCACTAGTATGAGAACTCGAGGTTACACAATGATCTGTTAGACATACACAAATCTCTTTGCTACTCTAACCCACCGAACTTCTTACCCAAATCTTGAATCTAGATCTGCACTCTTTGTAGGGATTGAGACTCGGTCTCCTCCGTTCAAACACCTAGAACCTTCACAACTGATTTTGTACGTAGTCTGCCAAGTGAACCTTCACTACCATTGCTACCAGACCAAAGCCACACAAACCATCTCAGGAACCAACACTCTGGTAAACCCTAAGACCTAAGCGGGTAAACTTTGTGTGATCAAAAACTCTAATGGAAACTAAAGGATAGGTATTGTATCTTTTCTGGTACACTTTAGTTTGCACAAAATAAACTTAAGAAACAATAACAGGGAGTATGGGAGAAGATGACTATGGAGGCTTATTCTCAGAAAAATACAAAAATAACATCATGAGGCAAAGTGGAGGAAATGATTTTTATATCCTAGGCTTATGAGGTGGGAATCATGAAGGCAATTAATTTGGGGTGTTTCTAAAGCAGTTAGACACTTTCAGGCTAGCTTACATAATTCTTAGTCAACCTCAAGCAAACTCCGAGCGAACTTTGCCAACCTCAAAATAGACAGCTCTCCAACTTCGCGTTGTCAAACCGTAGAAAGACCTCAATCAAATTACAGACGCTCCAGATACACTCATACGCTGTTAAGAAGCTTGAATCATACAGTGCTTCAAAGTACTTGAATCTCCAGGAATAAACAAGACACAATTACAACCATGAAGCTATATGTCAACTAAGTACATTTACAAAACCGTTTATGAATAAATGGTGTTCCATTAAATCTATGGTCTCAAACACCATATTTTTGTATTTTTTAAAAGGGCATCGGATCTGACCACAACTATTTGTGCTTGGTCTTGCCATATCCATAAATTGGCTGACCCTATGTGCATAACGTACCTCATATATCTCTCTCGTTGATTCAACTTTTATCCATTACAAATACCTATCAATACATGATTGCAAACGATCATGTATGTCTTTCGAGCACCTTGTACTCCACCCTTATAGTAGGTAGGTCCTATCCCTTACAGGATTGTAAATTCAATTTGGAGTGACGAGCCACGACGTGTCAACAGACAATTAGCAGCATCTCCCTTAGTCCTTCAGGTGCACCCATTAGCGTTGGGGTCACGGGATTATATTGCAGCCCAACTCTACAGTACTTGAAGAATGAAGGTGGGCAGATTGCACAAACTTTTCATTGACTGTAGTGTGGGACATCAGACTACAAATTAGAGTAATTTACAATCCCAAACTGCCACATGTTAGCCAATTTGAAGCCTATGTAAGGGCGTTCAAACTAACCAATATTGCATAAGCTTCAAACGGGTCTAAGAACTATTTGAAGTGTATGGTCTAGGAATTACACCACATGACCTCGTTTGAAGTGTATATCTATAGGAACTATTTTGAGTACTGAATGTTTTCTTTTAATCGTTTCAAATGTTGAGAAACGGTACGAGAAATAATGCATGTAGTTGCACCCTTCTAGGGGTCCGGTTATTGTACAAAGCTTTAATGTGTGAAGATGTCTGAAGTAACGGCTGAGATTAAAACCCAACCATCGGACGGTTGAAAAAAGACCTCCTCATTTAATGAAGAGAACCCATAAACCCGACCGTTTGACCCTTATTAGACCCGTTTACTTGGACCCACATGTTTGACTCTCTCTCTCTCTCTGTTTCGACTCTTCCTCCCTCTCTCTCTCTAGTTTGACTCTCTCTCTATGCAACATCAGTTGGCATCTTAATCTATATGGCTCTCGTGGATCTTCTTGCTGCTGATTTTATGAACCCAAGGATGCGGAGAAACTTGAGATTAAGCATTATGTTTTGTGGAGTGTTGTTCTGTTTCAGCTTCTTTCTCTACCTTCATCCCCAGATAGTGTAGTTAAATGAGAAAAATTTGTCAATGACATATGTAATTGGTCACTTGGTTTGCAAAGGCTTTTGTACCCCCTTCGCGTTAGGCCAAGATACAGGTCAGTTTTCAAGAGCTCCAGGGTAAGGTTAGAACCTAGGAATACATAATACCCATTAACGTAGATTTTCTTTGCATTTCTTGGTATGGGACGGGATCCATCCTTAGACTTGCCGCTTACAGAATAGGCTGAATTGAAGCTAGTTCAGAAACAGAAACAAGGGTTATAAAAAGCAATTAGCTAGGCCCGAAGCAGAGAGAGAGAGAGAGAGAGAGAGAGAGAGAGAGAGAGTGAAATGAGTCAGACGTCCAAGCAAACGGGTCTGGTAAAGGTCAAACAGTCGGGTTCATGGATTCTTTTCATTAAATGAGATGGCCTTTTTTCAACCGTCAGATGGCTGAGTTTTAATCTCAGCCATTACCTCACACATAAAGCTTTGCACAGTAACCAAACCCCCCTTCTAGATCACAAATTGAGTAACTTTGGTCTTTTGAGTTCAGATAATTGCTAATTAAGGGGTTAATTTATTTGTTACAAAATAACCTAATTTTCTGGATGAATATCATAACTCTAACCAAGCTGGGACATTGATAAGAAGAAAAAAATTAAGGGCATGCACATGACAAAAATATATATTGCTCTATATGTAAACGGGCAAACGGCATTGATCATTTGAACAAAACTTTGATAACAAATGAAATATCCCTGTTTATACAAATTGAAACAATTTCTTTATATATATAATTATATTGGCAAAAACAAAAGGAATTAAGCTTGGAATTTAACAAGAGAATTCGGCCCTCCCAAAGCAGTACTAGCCATGATCATAGGCATTTGTGAACGAAAACCTTGAATTTTGCATTTTTTTGGTTAATTCCTCACTTTATTTTTGAGTAACTGAGTAATTTGCGAGTGAAGGCAAAATATTTGCGGCAATTTCTAGATGGGCCAACTTGCTTAGGGATCTGAAATTAGCTAGATTGCGAATATATAGTGGGGATTAATCTCTCAAGGTATATATGTTTGTGTTGACTAAAATTGATGGAATATAATTAGATGGCCGCCTAAAATGAGCGAGTTAATTGGTAGACTTTGTTTATTTTACCTTTAGCAACAACTTCGAGCCTACTTGTATTTTATCTGCTAAACCCGGCCACTAAGCTAATGTAATGCATTGCTGCATGATTTTATTGGGAATATATAGGCTTTAAGATTATGTCAATAGGATGTTTATATGATCAGATTTCATATATTAGATTTCATATGTTTATATGATCAGATTTCATATATTATAGGCTTCTAGTGATCAAGGTAATTAGTGTCCCAAAAAAATCCATCCCATAAAGTCAAATTTCTTGTAGTGATTTATTAGACTTGAGCTCCTCAAAACTATTCAAATAAATACCAATTGAGCCCTTTGAGTTCAGCTAATTGCTAATTGAGTTGTTAATTTAGTAGTTAGATTAAAAAAAAACCTTTTTCTGGATGAATATCATAACTCCAACCGAGGGACATTATTGCTTAGAAGAAAAGAAAGGCCATGCTCTTGACAATAATATATATTCCTCTGTACAAAACTTTCTTTAGGTAAATGTGACCTTTCAACGTGGAAGTTCCCCTTGCTTATAAAGCATTGAGTCAACGGATTCATGCCCATCAAGAGTCATATATATGTCTTAAATTGATCAAGTTGGTACGTAAATCTATTAGATATAATGCTTCAAATTTCTCTTCATAATTTTCAAAAGTCTCTTTATTTTATCTTCTACACCGGGCCACTAATTAGCTCATGTGGTTGCAGCTCTATGACGTACTTGGGAACAATTAATAGGCTTTAAGATATATAGCCCTCATTAATTCTTACGAAGCCAGAAAACCTTGTCATATTTCTTAAAGTCATGAAGGTCAAGTTTATATATTCTAGTGACTTCATCTGTCTCTTCATAGTTTATAAAACTCCTTTTCTTCTTCTTCTTTTTTGTGTATTTTATTTTTCTAAACCATGCATTGTTTTCGAAATGGGCGTTTTGATCCAATTATGACCCCATGAGTCATTTTATTGGGGAATGACCCAAATTTTAAAGTCATGATTCTGTACTTGCAAAATACAAGAGTACTGTACAGATCATATCAAGTCTTAATTCATTGTGCTTCGAATAGAAATTTTATTTACTGTAAGCAATTCGGTTTCTGTTGGGAGAGAAGCGATGGTTAGCAAATCTATGTTTAGAAAATTTATGGTTCTGAAAATGGAGGCATTTATCTTTACTAGTCTCATTGCAGTGCAAACTAGTGAGCTTGTTGTATGTTGTAATTGCTTGTCGTCTTCACTTGACGATGAACCAGCTGCTTATAGCTCAATTGCGGATTGTGTTATAAAGGAAACTCAGATTTGTAAGGAAAAACACCCTCGCCGTATTCCCAGCTATGAAAAGTGCATCATTAAAGCTTTTAATAAAGTGCAGGGATGTTCGTAAGAATATTAAACCTGGAGACCCAAAACAGTCTAGAGATCCACGTGATGCTAAGCTTCGTACGGTGCATTGATACTTGTCTTTATGATGGGAATGGAAACCCCGTCCGCAAGAAAAAAGGTCATTATGCGGTGCCACAAATCTTCTCCATATTCCAAGTTGTTTACAGCAGCATTTGAATGAAAGGGATCACCCAAAACAGTCTAGAGATCCATGATCATCAACTCCTGTTATACGAGGTAAAGCGTTCCTAACTACTAGCACTCATGCTAATTAATTATGTTCCACATGGGGTCCAGTACTACGTAGCATTAATTAGTGGTCTAGTTTTTTCAACTGTATATATATGTTCACTCCTTTTAGATTAAATACTATTTTTTTCACTTGTAATTAATTATCTTAAGTGATGGCAATTAAAGAAATTTCTATAGCTTTTATGAACAAAGATTGTTCTTTTTTTGCGGTATATTAGTTCGAACGCTTTTGAAATGAGTTCCAACGTTTTACTCGAAATCACAAAACAAAACAAAAGGTATAGTCCATGTGTGGCCACACTCACATGAGATGTTTGGGTTTGTACTTTTTTCTGTTTCTTAACTGTTCTAACGGTGTATCCACCCAGCTTCAAAAGCTTTTTAAAAGCTGTTTATGTTTGATAAACTGTTCTAACTTTTTTGAAAGCTAGCTGTTTGATTACTGTTAGAACTTGAAAACTTCTATCTGTGCAGATTTGCATTTAGGGAGAGGGACTAAGTAGAATTGGTGACAATAATAAGAAGAGAGCCAGAAGATGTACTTGATCAGCAGATTTTGTGGATTTATATAGTTAAGGCACTTATTATGTTATATTGCGGATTTTGTACATTTATATATGTACTTTGTTGTAATAATTTATACTATAAAAATGACAGTTTATAGCTTTTGAAACTTATGATTTTTTTTTTTGTACTTTACAATTTAATTGTATGCCGAATTATAATAATGTTGAATATTTTAAAAATATTATCGGGCATATAAAAACTCATTCCAACAAAATGAAGAGCATCTAGCAACCAATACTGTGTGAATAGTAACATTAATTCGTTAGAACATGTTAATGTGTAATGTTCTCTACTGTCACTACAACAAATTTTGGGTTTTGAGACAGAATTTTCCGTTCCAAAAATACCCAAACTCTATCCCAAAAACGTTTTTGAGACGGATTCCGTTTGTTGCTCCAACTGTCCCAACAACTCTATTACGTAGAGTGCCGCATTGTAGGCGCATTCAAGCAGGTCATCGCTCTCGTTATCACCAGCCTGGCAATCATGGACGAGAGACTCATGAGGTAATTATCAGAGTTCGAATGGTCGACAAATTGGAGTTCCAATAATTGTTGAAACAAGTTTGTGTGAACAAAAATCCACGAAGAAAAGATTCTGAGTTTCAGTTCTACTGCTTGGTGTGGGTTCAAATGAGTCACCTTCCTATTAACAGCCAAAAGATAGGATGGATAAGCTTCTATCCCCTTATTATTATTACTATTAGTAATATATATTGTTATTAGTGGTATCGTTGTTTATGTATACATATATTTAGATTGCCAAAAATATACTTCTTCTTGAAACATAGGAGTAGAATGCTTTTCAAAACTAAACCTAAAACTGTCTCGAAACGTTTTTTTTTTTATGGAATATTTTTTTCGACAAAAATTTCCATTTTAAAAAAAAGATTAATTATTTCGGACGAAAAAATATGGTTCCCAAAAAAAAAAAGGTTGATTATTAGTATTATATAATAGTACGATGTCTTTCCCCTTCCTTACAACATCTGATCTGTAAACGATGCTGTTGGACAAAATTCAAGGATAATAAGTTTGGTGATTCAACATCATGGGACAAGTTTCCCAAACTTCACGACAGTGAAAATCGTCAGGTGAATGTCCGATATTATCATCCAACTCTCAATTGATGATCACGTTTTGGCCACTGTGGAATTGGAATTGAGGTTTTGGTCCAACAGTAGTATATGATGGGAACGGAATAAATTGGCCCAAGTGGCCCAAGCCCAACCCTTGGTAAAGAACAAGAAACCCACGCTGAAGGGGTATAACGAAAGGGATAGGGCCCCAAGGGCTCAACAAGGATAAAGGGAGAATGCAACCCAACAACAGATTCTTCCTAGATACTGACTCGAAGATGCTTGTTGCATGTGTTGATACTTCTTTTATCATGTGTTGACACCACCTTCCTATGTGTCGACACTGTGCTTCACACGTGTCAAATGTGTCAACATCATCAAGGTGGCTTGCTGGCAGCAGTACGATGTGTCGACACTATCTTGGCTAAAAGAGATTTTCAGTGCTTTAATAATGTGCAATCTCATTTCAACACAAAAACTCCTACAATGAAAAATATAATAATTTAAGTAGATGTCATGGTGCTTAAAGCAATTATAGGCTTAATGAACTTGAGAAAGAATAAATACAATTGAATACTCTGTTTGAATAGTGGATTGACAACTACGTATTTTAAAAATATTCCAAAGCTATTTTATCGTTTGTTATCATCAAAATTGAGTTAGATAGCTCAAGGAACAACCTTGGGCTAACAATGTCCTAAATTGATCAAGTTGGTACGTAAATCTATTAGATATATTGCTTCAAATTTCTCTTCATAATTTTCAAAAGTCTCTTTCTAATTATATTGTATTTTATCTTCTACGCCGGGCAACTAATTAGCTCATGTGGTTGCAGCTCTATGACGTACTTGGGAACAATAGGCTTTAAGATATATTATCCCTCATTAATTCTTACGAAGCCAGAAAACCTTGTCATCTTTCTTAAAGTCATGGTCAAGTTTATATATTCTAGTAACTTCATCTGTCTCTTCATAGTTTATAAAATTTTCTTTTTCTAAACCATGCATGCATTGTTTTCGAAATGGGCGTTTTGATCCAATTACGACCCCATGAGTCATTTTATTGGGGAATGACCCAAATTTTAAAGTCGTGATTCTGTACTTACAAAATACAATTGGTACTTGATGGGCTAATATTTCGCTATATAAGAGAACAGATCATATCAAGACTTAATTCATTGTGCTTCGAATAGAAATTTTATTTACTGTAGGCAATTAATTAGTTTCTGTTGGGAGAGAAGCGATGGTTAGCAAATCTATGTTTAGAAAATTTATGGTTCTAAAAATGGAGGTATTTATCTTTACTCTCATGATTGCAGTGCAAACTAGGGAGTTTGTTGTATGTTGTAATTGCTTGTCGT
Source organism: Morella rubra (assembly GCA_003952965.2). Taxonomy (NCBI): domain Eukaryota; kingdom Viridiplantae; phylum Streptophyta; class Magnoliopsida; order Fagales; family Myricaceae; genus Morella; species Morella rubra. Next base: position 32,767,558 of record CM025849.1, read on the forward strand.
CTTCACTTGACGATGAACCGGCTGCTTATAGCTCAATTGCGAATTGTGTTATAGAGGAAACTCAGATTTGTAAGGAAAAACACCCTCGCCGTATTCCCAGCTATGAAAAGTGCATCATTAAAGCTTTTAAAAAGTGCAGGGATGTTCGTAAGAATATTAAACCTGGAGACCCAAAACAGGCTAGAGATCCACGTGATGCTAAGCTTCTACGGTGCATTGATACTTGTCTTTATGATTGGCATGAAAAACCCGTCCGCAAGAAAAAAGGTCATTATGGGGTGCCACAACATTTTCTCCATATTCCAAGTTGTTTACAACATTGTTTACAGCAGCATTTGAATGAAAGGGATCACCCAAAACAGTCTAGAGATCCATGATCAACTCCTGTTTTACGAGGTAAAGCGTTTCTAACTACTAGTTCTCTATCTTCAATATTGAATGATCACACGCATACACATGCCTATTAACTATGTTCCACATGGGGTCCAGTACTACATAGGATATACACCACTAAAATTTTGAGCTATAGTGACGAAATTTTTAGTGAGGAACTGAATTTTGTCACTAAAAATCCTTTATTAGTAACTAAATGTTATTTTCGTCACTAAAAATGGATTATTTGGACGAAAATGAATTTCGTCACTAAAATTAATTTTTGGTAACAAAAATTTTGTCACAAAATAAAAAATAAAAAAAATTAATTGGTGACGAAAATGTATCATCAGTAGAAACTAGAGCTTTTTGTGATGAAAATATTCGTCACCACACCTTTCGATTGTTAAGACAACGATCGATCGCACTTGTTGTGACGAAATGGTCCGTCACTAAATGCATAGGACTTTGGTGATGAAATTATGTCATCACACTTAGTCGTCAATATATATTAGTGATCTAGTTTTTTCAACTGTATATATGTTCACTCCTTTTAGATTAAATATTATTTTTTTTTCACTTGCAATTAATTATCTTAAATTTTCGACTAAAGTGATGGCAATTAAAGTTTCTATATAGCTTTAATAAACAAAAATTGTCCCTTTTTTGCGGTATATTAGTTTGAACGCTTTTGAAATGAGTTTCAACATTTTACTCGAAAAAAAAAAAAAAAAAAAAAAAAAAAAAAAAAAGGTAGTCTATGTGTGGCCATACACACTCACTAATATGCGAGAGAGAGAGAAGAAGAGAAGAACGAGAAGAGGAAGAAGATTTGTTAAGGTAAAGATTTGGTTCTGAATAATGTGTTCGAAACTTTTATTTTATGAATAGTTTAAGAGAGGTAAGTTTCTTGAATACTATGTGACAAGTTGTTTACAAATTCTGGTATTAGATTGTGTTGGGTATTCATGTAATTGAGACTGTGATTTAATAAAATGTGGTTTAGATGTCATGGGTAAAATCAGATGTTTGGATCGTTATTTTCTTTGTTTCTTAATGTTTTAACGGTATATCCACCGTTTAGACGCTTTCTAAAAGTGGTTTGATAAACGGTTTCAACCTTTCTTAAAGTTGTTTAATAACTACTGTTAGAACGTGAAAACTTTTATCCGTGCAGATTTGCATTTAGGGAGAGGGACTAAGTAGAATTGGTGACAATAATAAGAAGAGAGCCAGAAGACGTAATTCAGAAGATTTTGTGGATTTATATAGTGAAGGCACTTATTATGTTATATTGCGGATTTTGTACATTTATGTACTTTGTTGTAATAATTTATACTATAAAAATGACCGTTTATAGCTTTTGAAACTTATGTTTTTTTTTTTGTACTTACAATCTAATTGTATGCCGAATTATAATAATGTTAAATATTTTAAAAATATTATCAAGCATATAAAAAATTCCAACTCATTCGAATTATAAAAAATAAATTGCAATATTATCAATGCATATAAAAACTCAGATTGACATCTCTGTAATTCAATAATTGTCTAATCTCTACAACAAATTTTGATTTTTGGGACGGAATTTTTCGTCTAAAGAACTCAAATTCCTCAAACATCTTCCTTATCCCGAGCCTACCTAGCTCTTTAGGCAAACAGATAACATCCCAAGCCCGAGAAGTGTAGTTCTAGTTTTGTACTTTATCGTTCAAACGCAGATATATAAAAATATGACGAACTAATTAAACAGTTCAAACTACATATATTTGAACTAAATAATCTACAATACGAATGACATAAACTATCGTTCGAATGGAACATATTTGAACAACATAAACTGTCGTTCCAACGCTGGAACGAAAAAATGCGTACATGGCCGAGTCGACTCGGCCATTCTCTTCAACATAAACAACCCTGTATTGAATCTCAAAACATGTTCACAAACAATCCTAAGATAAATTTAAACATTTACATTCATCAAAATATACTTATTTTTTTAACTTCTTCCTTATATTCCAATCAAAATAGACAAACAAAAGTTAAACCATATAAACTAAAAAAAAAAATTCCAGTTTAATTAGTTAATATTTGTTAGAACACATACTGAAGAGGGTACATAGAGACTACTTTCTTTCTTTCTTTTTTCTTAGTGGGTACATAGAGACTACGATGTAAGACTTATAAGACTTGGACGGAAAAGAATACAAGATCTGCAAGTTTCTAAATTATGAGTTGGAGCTGTGAGAGAAAAAGATGATCGGGAGGTTTTATTTTCGAATGATATATAAAAAAGTCCTTTTCACTGTCGTTTCATGTCGAACGACTCAAATTCCAAACGGTCCGTTGACGTTGGAACGATTGTTAAAAAGAGTTCAACGATAATAAAATATGAAAAAATTGAGGTTGATAGGACGTGCATTAAATGTGGTTGATAAAGTTATGTTCCAATACATTCGAATGTTTTGAGGTTTTTGGGATGCGCGAAGTAGGCCCCAAAATACTACAATTACATTTGAACGGAATATTTAACAATGAACGGAATTTAGATAAATAGTTCGAACGTTGTAAAAAATTCATAAATTAATATTGACGGGATGTGCAATTTAATTTGATAGGTGGAATGACCGTTCTAACACATTCGAATGGTTTGAGTTTCTTAGGGCGTGCTACTTGCATCTCAAAATATCGCTTTGCGTTCAAACTCTTTGGTTCCACAATGAACAGAATGTGGAAAAATTTGTTCGAACATTTTTTACCGTTTGACATTATAGTTTTCTTTCGAACGAAGGATAAAGCTATCGTTCGAATGCTGGATTTGATGTTCGAACGATTGTTATTGTTTGGGACACACAAATATTTTGTCCTAAATGATTAAAGTCCGTTTATCGTTCGAACGTGTTTTGGAGACAGGATGCATTTGTCCAAAAAAAAAAATCTTTTTTAATTTGTTTTTGAAAATCCGTCGCCAAAGCTGACTTTTTGGGACGGATTTTATGCATTCCAAAATATTCCGTCCCATAAAATGAAATTTATTGTGGTTGCAGATCATCTATGACGTACTTGGGAACAATAGGTTAATTTCAAGATATGTAGGCCTCATAATTTTTACGAATTAAGCCGGCCAGATAAAAACCTTGTCATATTTCTTAAAGTCATGATGGTCATGAAGTTTATATATTCTAGTGAGTTCAAATGTCTCATCATAGTTTATAAAACTCTTCTTGTACTAGTACTGATCATAGGCATTTGTGAACGAAAACCTTGAATTTTGCATTTTGCATTTTTTTGGTTAATTCCTCACTTTATTTTTGAGTAACTGAGTAATTTGCGAGTGAATGCAAAATATTTGCGGCAATTTCTCGATGGGCCAACTTGCTTAGGGATCTGAAATTAGCTAGGTACGTAGCGAATAGTACTGGGGATTAATCTCTCAAGGTATGTATGTGTGGACTAAAATTCATGGAATATAATTGGATGGCCTAAAATGAACGAGTTAATTAGTAGACTTTGTTTATTTTACCTTTAGCAAGCTCCGAGCCTACTTGTATTTTATCTGCTAAACCCGGCCACTAAGCTAATGTTATATATTGCTGCATGATATTATTGGGAATTATAGGCTTTACGATTATGCCAAAGGATGTTTTGATTCAATAATTATATGATCGGATGGTCATTGCCTTGTAGCTTTTCATGAAATTAACGGCATTACTACGATTTTACTCGACCTTTGTGAACAAGGACGTTTAAGACTCAATACTAAAGGAGCCGAACCTAGAGAGGCTGAATATGTTTTTGCAATTTTTCTGCTCTTAAAAATTACTGCAGTCTCACAAAGAAATCAGTAACTTCAAGAACAATAAATCTCTATCAAGATTTATACGGATTAAAACTAAGACAAGTTTAAACAATTTATCACAATACAAGAAAGCTAAAAATACTTTCTTAATCAAAGAAGATTATGAACAACACTATAATAAAAAATAATTAACGAAGTAATCAAAACAATCACCACAAGAAACACCAGGTTTTGGTTACGAAGAGAAAAATCTCTTGATGACAAACTTCAAGAGATAAAAACTCTACAGGCCCAGGCCAAGAAAATGTATCACTAGTTTTTGAATTCAGAATTCAAGTGATCGATAGGTTACACAATTCCAATCGCTAACCTAAACACCAGACTCTTTACCCAAAGTAAAAAACGTTTTTTTGGGGATGGATTCAAAATCCATTCTAAAAAGTCAAATTTATTGTAGTGATTTATTAGATTGGAGCTCCTCAAAACTATTCAAATAAATACCAATTGAGCCCTTGAGTTCAGCTAATTGCTAATTAAGGAGTAATTTAGTAGTTAGAAAAAAAAAAAAGAAAAGCTTTTTCTTGATGAATATCATAACCCCAACCAAGGGACATTATTGCTTAGAAGAAAAGAAAGGCCATGACAATAATATATATTCCTCTGTACAAAACTTTCTTTAGGTAAATGTGATCTTTCCACGTGGAAGTTCCCTTGCTTATAAAGCATTGAGTCAACGGATTCATGCCCATCAAGAGTCATATATATGTCTTAAATTGATCAAGTTGGTGTAAATCTATTAGATATATTGCTTCAAATTTCTCTTCATAATTTTCAAAAGTCTCTTTTCTAATTGTATTTTATCTTCTACGTACACCCGGCCACTAATTAGCTCATGTGGTTGCAGCTCTATGACGTACTTGGGAACAATTAATAGGCTTTAAGATATATAGCCCTCATTAATTCTTACGAAGCCAGAAAACCTTGTCATATTTCTTAAAGTCATGGTCAAGTTTATATATTCTAGTGACTTCATATGTCTCTTCATAGTTTATAAAACTCCTTCTTCTTCTTTTCTTTTTTGTGTTTCTTTTTCTAAACCATGATTGTTTTCGAAATGGGCGTTTTGATCCAATTATGACCCCATGAGTCATTTTATTGGGGAATGACCCAAATTTTAAAGTCATGATTCTGTACTTGAAAATACAATTACTACTTTATGGGGTAATATTTCGCTATATAAAGTACAGATCATATCAAGATCCTTAATTCATTGTGCTTCGAATAGAAATTTTATTTACTGTAAGCAATTAGGTTTCTGTTGGGAGAGAAGCGATGGTTAGCAAATCTATGTTTAGAAAATTTATGGTTCTGAAAATGGAGGTATTTATCTTTACTCTCATTGCAGTGCAAACTAGTGAGCTTGTTGTATGTTGTAATTGCTTGTCGTCTTCACTTGACGATGAACCAGCTGCTAATTATAGCTCAATTGCGGATTGTCTTATAAAGGAAACTCAGATTTGTAAGGAAAAACACCCTCACCGTATTCCCAAATATGAAAAGTGCATCATTAAAGCTTTTAAAAAGTGCAGGCATGTTCAAGTAAACCTGGAGACCCAAAACAGCCTAGAGATCCACATGATGGTAAGCTTCTACGGTGCATTGATGCTTGTCTTTATGATGGGAATGGAAAACCCGCCCGCAAGAAAAGTATTCGTGCGGTGCCAGCATATCTTATCCATATTCCAAGTTGTTTACATCATTGTTTAAAGAAGCATTTGAATGAAAGGGGTCACCCAAAACAGTCTAGAGATCCATGATCAACTACTCCTGTTTTACGAGGTAAAGCGTTCTAACTACTACTACTCTATCTTCAATATTGAAAGATCACACGCATACACATGCTAATTAACTATATATGTTCCACATGGGGTCCAGTACGTACGTAGCATTAATTAGTGTTCAAAAAAGTAGAGTCCATGTGTGGCCACACTCGCACACACTCAGCTAATATTTGAGAGAGAAGAGGAAGAAGAACGAGGAGGAGGAAGAAGATTTGGTTTTTAATAATGTGTTTGAAACTTTTTATTTTATGTATAGTTTAAGAGAGGGTAAGCTTCTAGAATACTATGTGAGAAGTTGTTTCTGGTAATTAGATTGTGTTAATGGGTATTCATGTAATTGAGACCGTGATTTGATGAAATGTGGTTTAGATTTTATGGGTAAAGTCAGATGTTTGGATCGTTATTTTCTTTGTTTCTTAATGTTTTAACGGTATATCCACCGTTTAGACGCTTTCTAAAAGTTGTTTGATAAATCGTTTCAACCTTTCTTAAAGACGTTGTTTGATAACTGTTAGAACGTGAAAACTTTTATCTGTGCAGATTTGCATTTAGGGAGAGGGACTAAAAGTAGAATAGGTGACAATAATAACGAGAGAGCGAGAAGATCTACTTCGGCAGATTTTGTGGATTTATATAGTTTAGGCACTTATTATGTTATGTTGCGGATTTTGTACATTTATGTACTTTGTTGTAATAATTTATAATATAAAAATGACAATTTATAGCTTTTGAAACTTGATTTTTTTTTTTGTACTTTACAATCTAATTGTATACAGAATAATAATAATGTTGAATATTTAAAAAAAAATATTATCGGGAATTTAAAAACACGTTTCAATGAAATGAAGAGCATCTTACAATCAATACTGTTCGAATAGTAACATCAATTCGTTGGAACATGTTAATGTGTATTGTTCTCTACGATTTGAACCTGATCGTCTTGCCTTTCAAATTAATGGTATTCCTTTACGGTTCTAACACACTTGCGGTGCAGATTTTACTTTCGTCCCAAAATCTGTAGTACTGGTCAAAAATCATTTTCCCGTGCAATACCTATTGCTTGTAACTTGTATCAAAACCTGAACTAGGTGATTTAAGACTCAATATGGAACACCCGAACTTAGAGAGGGGGCGAAATTTTTTTTAAATTTTTTTCTGATCTTTAAATTTACTGCACACTTCACAAGAATATCAGCAAGTTCAAGAACCAAAATCTTAATCAAGATTTTATATATGCGGATAAGAAATAAAACTATGAAGCAATAAATTTTTTATCAAAGCTTCAAGATATTCAAGATAACTATCTTTAACTAAAAAGACAATATTGGATAGATTTATATTCAATCTATATTAACAATTCAACAACGAGAATCTATTCAATCACACACATAATTCATGGAATGGTTACGAAGAAAAACCTATTGAAGACAAACTTCAAGAAGAAAAACACAACGGGCTTTGTGGTTGGAAAAGATTTTCACTAGTATGAGAACTCGAGGTTACACATGATCTGTTAGACATACACAAATCTCTTTGCTATTCTAACCACCGAACTTCTTACCCAAATCTTGAATCTAGATCTGCACTCTTTGTAGGGATTGAGACTCGGTCTCCTCCATTCAAACAAGCTAGAACCTTCACAACTGATCTTGTACTAGTCTGCCCAGTGAACCTTCACTTCTACTGCTACCAGACCAAGAGCCACACAAACCATCTCAGGAACCAACACCTCTGGTAAACCAAAAACTCTAATGGAAACTTGGTGATAAATACATAAAAAAGGTATTGTATCTTTTCTGGACACTTTAGGGAGTATGGGAAACAATAACAGAAGTATTGACTATGGAGGCTTATTCTCAGAAAAATACAAAAATAACATCATGAGGCAAAGTGCGAGGAAATGATTTTTATATCCTAGGCTTATGAGGTGGGAATCATGAAGGCAATTAATTTGGGGTGTTTCTAAAGTAGTTAGACACTTTCAGGCTAGCTTACATAATTCTTAGCAAACCTCCAAAGGAACCGAGCGACAAAATAGACAGCTCTCCAACTTCGCGTTGTCAAACGTAGAAAGACCTCAATCAAATTACAGATGCTCCAGATACACTCATACGCTGTTAAGAAGCTTGAA
>CM025849.1:32786049-32891669 GCA_003952965.2 Morella rubra
ATGCAAGCTGGACTGCTTGCAAGTGAAGACTAGTCGTATCCACAAACAGGGATTAAGATTCTCCAGAGCTTTAACTCCATTTTCAATCTCTACCTACCAAAAAGAAAAAACATATATACACATAGAACACATGCTACTAAGCTTAACAAAATACAGAGCAATCAAAAGGAGAAAGAAGGTGTACCTGGACATTTACAACGAGGATAGGTGGGAGCTTTCCAGAAGAATCAATACCAGGAGTTCCACAAAACGAGCTATATGATCTATTTTGCGCTGGGATAAGAAAACATCAACACCAAAAGGGTAATATGCAGCACAATTGGCAGCAAACTCCTTCTTCTTGTCCCTATCATTCATTGTCTTAGGCTTTGCATTTGTATACTTGTTGATGACTTGATGTGGTGGAAGTGCAATTTAAATTCTTAATTTTCGATTTGTATATTGTTGTGTTCATTTATATTAATTGAGATCTTTGTAATAATTAAGAAATGTTTCTTAAAGATCAGGTTGTATATTTTAATTTTCTGATATATCAGAGATATTTGTATTTGTGAATTGTGATAAATGAATAACATCTTTATTTTTTGTAAAAAATGTTTAAATAGAACAAAAAATATGGCCTAAAATCATTGTCAAAATTCCACTATCCGCTTCCGCTTCTGCTAGTTAGCAGACGGATGTCGGAATGTCAAATTCCGCTTCCAACTAATCTGCTATTCACCCCTACCCCTAACTAAATTAGACGAAGGATGAAATCAACAAACAAAAATAATCCAGGAAGTGATTTGAGCAAATTTGAAATCTTAAGACCATTTTTTAAAAGGATGTAAAACCTAGGTCCAATTTAGTCTTTAACCCTTTTTTGGTTGACGAATTGGAGTTCTAATAGTTGTTGAAACAAGTTTGAGATTCGAAGTTTCGGGTCTACCGCTTGGTGTGGGTTCAAATGATTCAAATGAGTCACCTTCCTCTTAACAGCCCAATGATAAGGTGGATACGCTTCTATAATATCCTAAGTTGACCCCTTATTATTATTACTATTAGTATTATAGGGTAAAGTCACTTTGAGCCTTCGAACTTTCATACAAATGTCAAAGAGGATCCCAAACTATTAATTTTGACACATTAAACCCCTAACTTCCTTAATCTATCAATTTGAGCCCTCCTTCCATTTTTTCGGTCCAAATTGACTAAACAGGGATCACGTGCACAGCAAGTGCTATTTTAAAATGTAAATAGACAAATTTTCCCTCACTTTCAAAACACAGCTCGAAAAAACCCTCTTCCATCCTTGTCAAATTTCTCTTGCATCAAACACGGGCGCTTGTGGACGGCTCAATGAAAAAAGTGCTGCCAGTCGTAATGAATGAAAGGAATGGCGGGGAGGAGTTGTCGGTAACGGTTCTTGCTAGTGGGAATTCGAAGAGACTGGATAGAACTGGTAAAGTGGATGAAGAAAGACTGTCTGAGGATGATCTGAATGTGTATGTTTATGTCTAGGGTTATGTGCCTTGTGCATTCTCTGTTAAAGGAAATGACGCGAATGTGGCAGTGGCGAGTCACGAGAAGTATGTTGCGGATGCGAAGTATTCGAATTTGGTGAGGTGGGTATGGGTGTTTCCATTATCTGGTTGGCTGCGAGAAACTTAAGGGAAAAGATAGTAAATTGAACAACCTAATTTTGACCCAACTATGCGGAAAATACTTAGAAGGGGGGTGAATAAGTATATTTAAAAAAATTATCAATTAACTCTTTTTTAAAACAAAAAACCTATTCTCTGAACAAACAAATCCATAACACTGTTTTTCAATATGTCAAGATACTAAAATGACCAGCAAAACAATAAGATACAAATCAACAAAAAAACACAATCTGTAAAACAGAGGAATCCGAAGAAACTGCAAGTAACTCCGAAGTAACTTCAACTTGCAGAAACAGTAATTTTTCAGATTCACAAAATCAATTGAATACGCAATCAATTGAACAATCTTACCAATAACCAGAATCTTAATTATAACTTACCAACCAGATCTGTGAATGAAGGTTGTCAAGGCTCAAGAATATAAACTCACAACTCAAAGAACAAACTTGGTTAGTAAAAGAATAAACAAAACAAATTAAGAACAATAATAGACACGCAACACCGAGAATGGTTACGAGGAGAAACTCTTTAAGGAACGTCCTTAAGGAAAAAAACTCTCCAGGCCCGTAGGCCGTTCGAATCCACTAGTTTCCAATTGATTACAAGGTGATCTATTGAAGCGACTAACCTAGCCTATCAAAAACACTTTGAATCAAACCCGATTTACCGTAAATCGATTCGCAAATGGATGTAGAACCTCTAAATCCAACCAGAAACCTCGATCTCAAACGACTCTTGATCTTAATGCATAAACCTTATACAATCAAGGACCACAGCTGAAACCTTCAGCCACTCTTATTCAGAACATCTGAATCTTCAACTTCATAAAAGCGATATGGGGAACACGATGATCGAATCTATACTCTCTAAGGTACTCCATCTTCATCAAAGGGGCTCTTCACAAAAATCAACAAATAAACATCACAAAAGAAATGAGCGGTCGAACGAAATCTTGAATCAACTAGAATCTTGGAGCGATTTCTTCTCTTGACATCTTTCAAATATCATACACGTGAAAAGAGCACGAAAACCCAATCTATTTTTCTGCTTTATTCACGCGTAAACTGTCATAATAAATTCAGCTCCTCTCCAACGTCTTCTAGAATAAGAGAAAATGGCAAGAAGGCCCTCACTAAAGAGTCACGTGAACTATAACACCAGCCTTTTCCTTTTCCCTTCTAGAAACAACAAAGAGGAAAAAATACCCCCAATGGTTTTACACAAAGTTGCCAAACAGTTTTCACAATCTCCCCCTTTGGCATCCTTGTGACAAAACCTACACTAGCCTATAAACAAAAAGATAATGAATCTTGTTGATCACCACCACAGGAGATATTTTACATAGAGACTCAAACCCTATGAAAAATCTAAGGCTAAAGGAATACAATCTGAGATATAAGTACCTGCAAAAAAAAAACTTATCACAAACACCAATCTAAACAACCCATTAGAAACAGTGTTAGTTGATGATACAAAATTACAAGCAGCAGTTATAATCTCAATGTAGTTGAGATATGTTTTCCTCTGAGACAAACAGTTATAAACAACTAAAATAAGGAGGTAACTCCCCTAACATTTAGCGTTATTTAACATCAATATCTCAACCAAGTCTCCAATATCAATATCCATCCTCCATATATATAAACAAGTCAAATAACCACAAAACATTACTCCCCATTTCAATGGCTCCACAAATTAATTCAACAAAAAAGTAGTTATAATCTCATTCTTCCCCTTTTTGTCAAGGAGGATGCCAAACTGAAAACTCAATAATATGGTTAATCTCAACAGCACATGTCAGTATATCAAAATATATCTCCAAGACAATATATTCAATTAAGAACAAAACGTAATTCAAAATTACAGATTTGTCATGAATAACTCACATATTAGATATTAATGAAAATTCATATAGCACTTGCGCTATAGTATAAGGGTCATAACCATGTGAGTGACACAAACTTGGGAAATACAACATCACATATTCTTTTTCCAATACACAAAAAAAAAAATTCCACTTATAGCAACAATATTTTTAAGCAACCTGAAACACATGTAAATCCACTTTCACATGATCATAAAAATACAAGATTCAAGCATGTAAAAAAAAAAAAAAACTCAGTGATATCAATAACATGACTAAAATGCATTCAACATATTTAATCATGATTAAAATCATTTGAATAAAAAAAATGTTTATTGCCTAAAAATCAATGTGAGATGCATTCTTTCTTACCCAAACTTGTCTTGTAGATACTTTAGAAGACGATTGTAAACTTTTAGACACAATTTCAACTTGTCTAGCAAGGTTACTAACTTGAATAGCAAGCAAATTAACATCAATCTAGAAATAGGACTTGAAGAAGATCTAATATTCCTAAAATTATCATTTGTCAAAATATAACACTTAGGTTTAATGTGTCCAATTTTACCACAAAAATGGCATGTAGGAATGAATTTAGTTTTCTTATAATTGAACGAAGTTATGGGTTTAGAAGATACAACCTATTTTGACTTCTTTTGAGAAGCTGAAATTTCAGATTGTTTTTCCTTAATCATGGCTGGAACAAATACCGTCTTGTTAGCGTTTTTGACATCATTTGTAGCTGAATAACCCAGTCTTCTCTTATCACCAGTTGAGAGTCCAATGTTCAACATGTTGTCTAGCTTTCTTGTTCCACAAAGAGAACTTATCCAGCTAAGATTAGCTTGTTCCAACTCCAGCTTCAGCTCTTTAACATTAGTCTCCAAATCTGCATTTTTCACACTTAACAAAGTAATTTCAGATTTTAGTTGATCCTTTTCTAACTTAATAACATTGAGCTCTTTAGAAATTAAAACATCATTTTTCTTCAACTTTAAGCTCTCTTCATACAACTCATCATAAGCCATGCGAAGAGAATCTATATCGTCTGAATCTGAATCTAGGAGATCGTCACCTTCAAGATCAAATTCATTAGTACTTAAAACAGAAGAAGAAAAAGCTATAAAATTTCCTTTCTCATTGTAGAAATTTCTTTGCTGGCAGAAGAAGTATCTGAGTCTGAATCCAAGAGTAATGCATTCATGGCTTGTTTTCTTTGTGCCTTTAAGTGGGTTGGACACTCAAATTTCATGTGACCATACCCTTTACAACCATGACACTGTATACCACTCTCTATATTTTTCTTTTGATCTCTTTTATCCTTTTTAACAAAGGATTTCCAGCTAGTTTGTTAAAGGATTTAGAACTCCCTTTTTTATCATTCCAACTACCTTTCTTGAATCTGAAAGCCTTTCGAAAATTCTTTTACTTTACGAAAAGTTTCATATCTTCATCATCTAAAGAATCATCATCTGATGAGGAATCCTCTTCCTCTTTAACAGTTTTAAGAGCAATGGACTTATCATTTCTAGATAAAGGAAAAGTCAGCTCGTAGGTTTGTAAAGAACCAACTAGCTCATCAATCTTAATCTCATCTAACACTTTGCTCTCTTTATAGCTGTGATTTTAAATCTAAACCTTTCAGGAAGAGATCTCAAGACTTTATGAACAATTTTTTACTCAGGAATTTTCTCACCTAAGCTAAAACTAGCATTTACAATGGTTGTGAGTCTCTCATAGAATTCATCAAAGCTTTCATCTTCATTCATATGAATTTCCTCAAACTTTGACACATTTAATTGAAGCTTTGAGTCATGTACAACCTTGGTTACTTCATGAGTTAGAGCTAAGATATCTCAAGCATCCTTAGCAATTTCACAGTTAGATATGCGCATAAACTCTTCAGGTGAAACACTCATAAAAATAACATTTATTCCTTTGCTATTCCAACTAGCTAACACTCTTTCATCGGCTGTCCAACTACTTGTATCTTTAACAGTCATAACACCATCTATAGAACTTTCTGGCTTAGACCTAGCCCTTATCAACCGTTGTCCATACCCTTTCATCAATTGATTTTAAAAAAGCACACATCTTGACCTTCCAATAGGCATAATTCGAACCATCGAAAAATTGGGTACATAAAGAGACATCCCTCTTTCCATTTTGAACTAAGTCGGGTCAAGGAACAAAGTTAGGCTCTAATATCAATTGAACAATCTAATTTAGACCAACTATGCGGAAAATACCTATAGGGGGTGAATAGGTATATTTTAAAAAATTATCAATTAACTCCTTTTTAAAACAAAAACCTATTCTCTGAACAAACAAATCAATAACATTGTTTTACAATATGTCAAGATACTAAAATGACCAGCAAAACAATAAGATACAAATCAACACAAAAATAGAAAACACAATATGTAAAACAGGGGAGTCCGAAGAAACTGCAAGTAACTCCAAAGTAACTTCAACTCGCAGAAACAGTAATTTTCAGATTCACAACTCAATTGATACGCAATCAATTTCTCGATACCTACAACAAGAGTTAATTCAGATTTAAACAGAAACTCATTATACCTTTGTCTTCAACCTTCTTGGACCAGATTATTCAATATCTTCAAGATCGATATTCTAAGCACACTAATCACAAGAATGGTTAAAAGATTACAAATAAAAATAAAGGAAAATTAATCAACCACACGATACAAGATATAGTGACGAAGAGAAACCCTTTTGAAGAACTTCTTCAAAAGAGAAAAACTCTCCGGGCCGAAGTCGGTTTTTAAATCCACTAATTTCAAATGAGATTACACAGTGATCTATAGATTACACAACCTAGCCAATCTAAACACCATTAATCTTACCCAAACCAACTCAATTCAGATCTGCTCATCATGGAACTCCATGACCATTTGAAATCAAGATTCAACCGGATTGATCTATCCACACAACACCTTGTGCAATCAATGCCCAATGCTGGAACCTCCAACAAACACTCTTCCAGAACCTCCAGAAGCCTCAATCAATCGAAGAGATCAAGTATACGTGATTAACGAAATACAATAGCCTTCAGATCTGATCTACTAACACATACACAGCAAACCTAAGCTTTCAACAAGAATAATGAAGCAAACACGATCAACGCACTTCTTGGAGAAAAACTTTCTTGAAGAGAGAAAATGAACTACTGAGAAATGGCCAGATCTGGACGTTATATGCGAAAACTCATTCTGTAGTTTTTTCTGGTTTCTTCACGCATAAACTACCAACACCAATTCAGCTCCTTTCCAACGTCTTCTCCAATGTGAGAAAATGACAAAAAGGCCATTCATGAGGCCACACGTGTTATGCCAACAAAAGACTTCTAGCTTTTTCTCACATATTCTAGAAGCTAGGAAAAGGACAAAAGAGCCCTAATAAGTGAGTCACGTGAACATGCCAAAAAATGACGTTACATAATTGATGGAATTCGGCATTAAAATGACCAAAATAACCCTCCAAGACAAAATTACTAAAAAATATTAAAAAAATTCATTAAAAAAATGATATTAAAAAAATGTAATATTTTTTAAATAAAACTATTGAAACTCTATTTCAATAATCTATATGTTTTTTTTAAATTTATTTATTTATTTAAAATTGTCTTTGAGGGTTTCGGTCATTTTAATGCTGAATTACGTCAAGTTTATAGAAATTTTGACTGTGGACGAACATTGCAAATGTTTCATACTTAGAGGACGTAAATAACAGTTTTAAAAGTTAAGAGGTCGTAAATGCAATTAATGCATACTTATAGGGCAAACAATGATATTTCTCCTATTTATTTCTTTTCAAAAGTTAGAGAAAAGTTACTTTAAAAGGGGTGATAAAATTGAACAGAGTTGTCTCGAGCCTTCTAAAAATTAAGGATTAATTGGAACAATATGTTATAAAAATATCAAGTAGAAAAGAGCATGGAAAATCAAGGTTCTAGTTCTATCTTTTTCATCGCTGCCAATCTGCCACCAACTGGAATCGATGGTCATTGCTGTCACACCACCGCTTGGCACTTACATTTATCCTCCTCCAACTGCTACGCCTACATACCGTTGCCGTCGTTGCCTCTAGAATACAAGAGACGGTGTATATATCACTTTGTCTTCTTCTTCATGCCTCCGTTGCCATCGTTGCCTCAAGGATGCAAGAGAGGGTGCATAGCTGTACGAAAACACTTGGCACTTTTACAACTTCTTTTTCCCTCCTGTTCGAAGAGTCCAAAAGGTGTGCTGCTTTCGAATGGGGTTCTGATTTTATCCATGGTTAGTACTGTGTGTCGTTTCGTTCATTGGGGCATTCCTTTACCTTAATGAAACGGTTCGTTTAGATTAGTTTAGGTGATTAGACTATTGACCGAGATTAGTGACACTGAGTTGACAAGAATGCTGATGTGACCATAGATTTCGTTAGTGGTATTAATTGAATATGGATAAAAGAACCATATCATCATATGAGTATAGACTTAATGACTAATAAATAAATAAAAAATTACTCATAGTAAATAATTTTTATCTGTTGGGTATTAACTTAATGACCAAATTATTAATCTCCAAAAACAAAAAAATGGCTTTTTGGTTCAGTTGTTGGGGGCGGTCAACCTTTACATGCCATTGCCAAAAAAATAAAAGGACAAAGTTAAAGGATATGACGAAAAACCTCAGATATAGACATGGTTCGCCGTCCCTTGGGTTCTTCTTTCTGGGATAAGTTTGTTTGCTGTATCTGGGTGACAGCCTATGGGCGGCCCACGATAATGAGGTTATTATCTCCTCTGAAACAATTTCATTTCCCCTTTTTTGTCAACTTAAACTTTCAATTAATAAATATGAAAATTTTATTAAAATACAAAAACAGAAAATTGCCTAGACAAAAAATAAAAACCGGAAAATTACAGATGAAATAAGGATAGTATAAAAAATAAAAAAAAAAAAAAAGGACAGCATTATAGTCCTGTTTATTTTGGTACTAAAAATAAAAGACGAGGAAGCCCTATAAATAAATTCGACGCATGTACGTACACGTGTCACCCTCCGCACTCCCCAATAAGTAAGGACTGACATCTTCACAAGCCTCACCGGCTCGCTTCCCATAAAGCGATACCAGTCGAGAGGCCCACGCGCATAGTTAGCTCCTCTCCGATGGCCTTTGCAGCTCCGATTTCCGCCTCTCTCTGCCTTCCGCGGAAAAACAATTCCCCCCCCCCTCTCTCTCTCTCTCTCTCTCTCTCTCTCTCTCTCTCGCTTTTTGAGGTTTAGTTTTTATTTTCTTCTCGGGTACTGAGAGGGTGTACTTGTGGCAGGCGTTTGTCCGTGTGGCTCAGCAATTGCCAGAGCCCCTCCTGCAATTCCCCCGCTTCCACTTTCAAAATGTTCAGCAACCGGGTCCTCCTTCGCCACCGGTTCTCGGCTCTGTAAGGATTATAATGCTTCCCCTTCCCCCCCTCCAAAACCAAAGAAAAGCTACTCCAGTTTTTCTTATTCAGATGCGTCTCTGAAAAGAAAAGAAATGTGGCTCAGTTCGTTGGGTCCCAGAACTGAAAACGCAAACTTTTAACAGCTAACCTAACCTTCATAGGTGGTCAAGTGCGCTTTGTCGTGATAGAAAAGCTATACAAACAACGGATTCATACAGGGCTGAACTATTATACTTGCAATTTATGAAATTGCTACGTCTATAAGGCTTTATTAAAAGTTTCTATACGTATCTCTTCTTTTTGTTCTTCCAGATATCTCATTTGTGATTTTAGGTAGATTGGGTACTGGCCTGTGCCTGTGACGGTACACCAGCATTTTCTCAGTTATCAAAATCACCTTACTTAGTCCTCATTTATCTCTATTGCTACAGCATGAATTTAGGCACAAATTGTTTAGCATGAGCAATTTACTGAGACATCATTTATATAGTACTTGGTTTGTGATAATTGTCTTTCCAATCTCTTTGTCTAGCTACTCTAATGACTGCCATGTTTGCAAGCAACACGTGGATTGATTCGATAAGTTCATATATCCTTCTTTTTTTGCGCTCATGTGCTTTGGCCCTGAATTCTTACTCGACAAGAGAAGTAACTTGATTAGTTTTTCCTGGCTATGGAAGTACTGCGTTCTGTTATTGAAATTGCCTGTCTAAACCTGGTCACTTTTCCGTTTTCTTTTATGTTTCTTTCTCATTTGCCTTTCCTTCAGTGGTCTGACTTTTCATTTCCCATTTATGACATATTTTCTTTATATTTTCTAAGAGAAGATACCAAAAGAAAACCGATTTTGACCTATTTGTAAGTCATTTCAATTTTACCTTAACGTTCTTGACCACTGAAGAATCAGTATCACAAATTCTAAGTTAACCAGATCAGAGCTGATGCTTGCTTTCGTTTGCAGTGTTCCAAAGAACTTGTATTCAAAAGAATCCTGGCTACAGAGCTAGGTCAGTTTCGATAAGGTGTGGGCAAAGTACCCAGGGGGGTAACAGGGTGGATGTATGGCTAGGACGGCTAGCAATGGTTGGCTGGTCCGCCAATCATGACCGGCTAACATCAGCGAAACAGAAGGTCAATTAGGCCTTGTTAATGGCCCATAGGAAAATTGGTAGGAAAGTTTCAAAATGCAAAGAGCCCTAAACGAGTCATTCCTGGTTCGTTATGGCTGTAAAATAAATTGCTCCAAGTTTACTCGTCGCCTGATGTTTTGCTTTTGTTGGCTTTAAGTTCTCATCATTCTCTAGTCATGTTATCAACGCAAAAAGCTCTCAAGAAAAAAAAAAAAAAAAATTTAATCTCCCCTCATCCCTCTCCTCTCGAACGACCCTCCTCGCCGCCTCTTTCTCTCAGCTCCTCCACGCCGGTCTCCCTCTCTTCTCTCTCTCTCAAGCCTCAACGCCCAGTGCGGCAGTGCCCACCGGCCATCGCTGAGCAGCGCCTGACAGCCTCACCGTCGACTGCCGCATCCAGCCTCCAGGTATCCCTCTCTCGCAGCTCAGCCTTCATGAACAATGAATTATGAATCTGTGATGAAAATTTTGGGATTTCTGTAGTTTGGTTTTTATCTCCCATTTTATGATATTCTGGACCCTCTCCCCGTTGGATCTCATCAGCAACCGAGATAATAGAGATAGAAACTGAAGTCGTTAAGTTAGTTATGTTGGTTAGATAACTTTCTTTATTGCGTTACTTCATTCTGTTGTATATATAAACACTTCAGTGCTTAATAAGAAGTCACGGTATTATTTCATTCATCTGTGAAACAAGAGACGAGAAAACATTTTGAGTCCACAACCAAACTTCCTCGGAAGTTCAAACCGCATGAATTTGGTAAAAGTTTGTGGAACAAAACAAACGCAGCAATGCAAAAGTCTGTGGGGTCGAATTTTTCCCGTTGGAGACCGCTGGGTGTTAGATCTAGAATAAAAATTATTTGTTTACGTCAAAATTATTCACTTGAGATTTTTATGTATGTGTCTTCACTTGAGATTTTTATCAGATTTTGATGTAAATATTTGTTTACGTCAAAATTATTTCATGCCGTTAAAATATCGGCCAATTGATGATGTGGATGCTATTCTGAATAGCTTGCTGCTCCTGTGCTCCATTAGTTATTTATTCTCTGTAAAAATTCCTTCAAGCCGCCTTTGCTAATGCAGAACCTCATTGCTACTAAACTTGGAGTTCAGATAATCATAGGCATTACAGTGTTTGACACAGGAGAGAAGAGATCTTACGAGCCTTTGCTGGACTTGGAGATTGGTTACTGTTTTTTTTTTTTTTCAAAGGAAGTTGAAGGGGAGTTTACAATTTTAGTTAGTGTTGTATCTTTCAGCATATTAATTTTGGTAGAGAGTTCTTGAAATGGGGGGTGTTGAATTGAAACTAGATTTCAAGTTGGGAGATAAATCAATTTATGCAAACGTAAGTACTTCATTTATGGAATTAAGAGTTATAGTACTGAAAATGCTTGTGAAATACTCTGTTTCATTTATGTGTTCTGTGTTACTAAGAATATATATATATATAAATACTCTGTTTTTTTTATTAGTTGGTGCTCCATGGTATCTTGAACAACAAAAATTTAATCTTTAATGCTATTACCACTAATTGGTTGATAAATTTTTGTTTTGTTTAGATAATGAATAAGTTTTTGATAAAAAAAAAAAAAAAGTCAGCTAACGTGGAGTCGTCTAATACTCCTAACGTGGCTACTAGTTCTTCATTTTTGATATTTTAATTCTAAGACATTTTTTTGCATTTAGTAGTAAATTTTATTTTTTGTTTAAAAGTTTGCCTCCTTCAAATTCATTCTTGGTTCCGCCACTGTCAGTCGGTATTTGATTTGCCGGCAAGGAAGCTAGAAGTCTTCAATTATGGGCAAGTCACGCTCAATGTAAGGCCATCGCGTTGTTTCCGTTTTGTTCAATTCCTACACGATTCATTTTAATCTGCTTCTCTTTTGATTTATTTTCTGTGATTTCGAAAAATAAAGCAGAGAACAATTTGTGTCTAAGGCAGACCTCAAATTCGAGAAGAAGTGCCAGTTCTATGGCAGTAAGTTTGGATTCCTTAGCTCAACAAACAATGAGTTTCTCTTTATCGACTTATATACAATTTTATGCGTGGATGATCGTTGCTGCAATTGTTCAGTTTTTTGTCGTTCTCTTTGAATGAATCACTTCTGGAAGCTCATCAACCATTGAGTGAAATTTTGGGTTTTTAATGCTTTTAGAGATGTTAATCTCATGGACTTAAGCCAGACACTCGGAGATGGTGAAAACACAGTTCCTAGCATTGAAGACGCACTGGTGCTTTTAGAACATTGATTTATGTGGTTGATGTTTTTCCCATGCTGCTAACTCTTCTTTGTCGTGTGGAACCCTGTTGTTATAGTTCTGTTGTTCCAGAGTTCCTTGCTGATTATTTTCAATAACTATGGCTGATTGAATTGTGAATAGCTAATTCGGTAGGTATTGGAACTATCGAGTTCAACCATAACCGTTCATGCTTCACATGTCTTCTCCTTTTTTATCTCATTGTTAAATACTTCGTTGGCCATATTTAACACCCTCCTTTCTTTTCTCTGTTATTTTCAGAGGTTAGAGAGGTTGTTTCTGCCTTGAGTGCCCAGAGAGCTATTGGGAAGGTAAGATCCCACCTTAGACTCCTTGTTGATTATAATTTTTATGTTAGACACAATTAGGTCAGTACAATGTTGATATATTGATTTATAATAAAGGATTATGTCCCTGATGATGGAACTTGATTCTATTGGTATGTAATGTAGTGGAACTGGAATTTCACCATAAAGAAATTGATAACATGCAAAATCTTTTACAAGATTTTTGGATGAAAGTAATCTCATGCGGGTCCACAAGCCTAAATCAATTGCCGTTTTTCTTTTCTCAACCGATTTGAAACAGGTTGCGGCCAGATTTACGCGTGGCAACTGTAGATTTCATCATTATTTGTGAGTGCTGCTAATACTCTACATTACGTCAAAAATCCTATTTATTTGTTAACAGAAGAAGAAACTCCGAAGCCAGCAGAAGAAATTGAAAGCATATGATCTCTCTTCCCTCACATAGTTCCTTCCCGAGTTGAAGGCCCCACGACAACCAACGCCTGCAACTGAGTTAAAGCTGAATTGTAAATTAAGGCAAAAGTTGATGTGAGTTCTTGAATATAATGATTTACATCTAGTTGCAAGCTTCAGTTTCTCTGTACTATGCTATTGAAACATGTCTTCGGCAATAATGGGTTCATTATCCTCAGCTTGAAGGAAGGAAGACAATTGAATACGGTTCTTAACCATCCTGCTTTCCTGTCGGATCCCTTGGCTGCCATTCATCAGCACCTACAAAGCACCCAACTAGTTACAGATGAGAAACCAAAGAAAAAGGCTAACAAAAATGAAGGGAGGAAGCGAAAAGGGAAGAGATCTATGGCTTCAAATGGAACACAATCTATGGTCATGTAATTTAAAGGATGAAATTTTACAGTTCTGCTTCTAGGAGCCATAATTGTTCATATCAGATCCTGAAACATTACAATGCTCACATTTTTAATGGAAAATATGCTCACCTTGTAAACAAATCTCACTGGGTTTATCACTTCTCTATTTTATGGCGACAGCCTTAGTCTGAACTCAGAAAGGTGTAATTTTTCTCCTCTCTTTCTATGAATAAAATAGCATTCCTATTTTCATTCCTTTATGGTAAAGATGGAGCTTGAAAGGATTTTCTTTCCACGCAATACACCCGTGTATAACTCTTGATTATCAACTGCTCTGAATGACTTTTGACACTCAAATCATATCACTTGTGCATTGTTCTTTCAGGCCTCATCTCCACAACAGGTTGATATGGGAGCCGTTACCTCATTGTCGCATTTTTAGCGCCTGCCTATAACGCTACCAAAGAGCAGGAAAATGCTTTGCAACCGCCGTCATCTTATTTGTACACCAAAATTAGTAGTTCATGCATACTTCAAGACAAAGAGGATGTAACGCTACCAAAGAGCAGGAAAATGCTTTGCAACCGCCGTTATCTTATTTGTACACCAAAATTAGTAGTTCATGCATACTTCAAGACAAAGAGGATGTAACGCTACCAAAGAGCAGGAAAATGCTTTGCAACCGCCAAGACAAAGAGGATGTAATAGTGTAGCTACTCTAAAACCCTCCATGCTATGCTCACTTATGATCCCAAGCCAATGCTGTTCCATTTTGTGACTGATCTCAGCAACTTCTTGGAATTGGATACAGATCTAACTCAAACATACAAGATATCAAATAATTTCCACCCCAAGAAGGGGATATCATGGATATTGGCAAAAAATGGGATATTTTTATGTGTCATTAAAAGAGCTGCTTGAGATATCCGAACATTTCTAACTACATGGTTGTTCGGCCTGCATTTGGAAAAGAAATTAAAAATAGTTTTATGCAATGGCGGAATTAGGAATGGGTCGAACTCTTAAGAAAAAATTATAATAATTTTTTTTTTTATTAAGTAATGCAAAAAAATATCTTAGAATTAAAATATCAAAACTTAATAACTAAAAATATTAAAATGCACGTACCGTACTATTTACATTTCTTATCTAAATAAAACAAAACAAATAAAATTCATCAATTAATTTTATTGTTTACTTAATCGGCACCTAATCAGATAAGGCCGGTTTTTAAATATTAACCACACCTACCCTACACCTACACTCGTTAAGGGAAAAAACCGGGCCCTTAGCGGTGGTGGTTTCCGGTTAATTTATATTTATATTGGGTCATTTTTTTAGCATTTTACGCACTTAGCTCAATATATTTTTTTTTTCTTTTTTCTTTTGATCCATTGTCACATATCAATAAAATCTAAACCTAATGAAATTCAAAACTAGTAAGAAAAAAGCAAACTACAAATTTCAAACCAAAACTAATAAGAAAAAGTTAATTGCACATGTTTCCACATGTCCCTACTATAACGCCCCAACACTAATTTTATAATAATTTAACTATAACGGTTTGCCCAGAATAATTCACTACAACATGTAAATTTGGATTGTGTACTTAGCTCCATATTTGAAGACTAAAAAAAATTATAACATAAACTTCTGGCGTAGTTAGAAGCCAAAATGGTATTTTCTAATCAAATGTTGTACCATTAAGAACAGAAAAATTTGTTAATTAAATTTTAATTAAGATTATTTAAGAGATAAAAATTGTGAAAAAAATAGAGAGTACCAAATGAATTAAAAAATTAGTTCATAAAAAGAGGGGTTTTTTTATCTTGCTGTGACAAGGTTTTTTTTTTTAATTGTATTGCGTTTTGTATAACATAAGAAGATTAAAAACATAGGAATTACTTAAGTGGAGAATTAGTAACGTTTTCGTAGATTCTTGTTTTGTGTCTTGTTAGAGAATTAGAGTTTGGCGTGGATAAATTGGGATCTGGTTGAGGATTGGGGAAGAGAGAAGGGTAGTGAGGGGTGACTGTCGGGATTGCGGGGGACGGTGGAGAGGTGGTGAGGGTGGAGTAGTTGTTTAGATCATAGTCGGTAAGGCTTAAGACATAAATATTTTGGGGTTTCTGGTGGGGGGTGGTATTGTCTGTGTAAGGTTGACGTCATCATATATAGACGTTCCTAGTAGATATAGAGCAAGCCATTACGACGCCTACTCGCCGCAGGCCAATCCTGCAGTAGAGAACAATCGAATGATACTCAAAACCGACCCAGCCCAACAAACTACATGAGCAATTTTAGTTTCCCCAGTTATTACTCAGCTTTTGAGATTAGCATGAAGATGCTTAACACAGTGCCATTGCTCGTCACTTGGGACCAATGCCTCTAGTGACTTTCGCAGACCCTACACAAATCAAAACATACCGTCCAAATATTTTATACAATTTATCAATAAAACTTAACTCGAGAATTCACATTGTGGATACTGGATGGTGTGAAAGGTAAATGTAGTTTAACCTTAATTATATCTGCCAATGATATATCTGACATTCCCATGAATCAAAGTGGAACACTGACGCCGTATTCTAGATGGAGTCCACAATATAGCTCAAAGCAATAGAGCTGAGAACGGGTTTTGGTGGCATTACCAACAAGTTCCAACCACCATCTTATCGGGATTTATCAATTCCTCGTACAATACTATATAAAGCACAATTATGTCTTGTTGGATTGAGACGGCCATCGTAAGCTTGACAACACACATACATATGTGTCTATCTCTATGGGTGTCAAGAAAAGTGCATCGCTCAATTCTATCTTCTAGCTTGACCGTGCCTCGTACGGAGTTCGACCGGTTCGAGGTATGTTAGTAAGAGTTTCAAATAGATGTTTATGAGTATATAGAAGAACCTAAATTAATGTGGGGTCAGGACTGTAGAGATTTGTTCAGGTCGAATATATTTCACTCATAGAGATCCTATATATGGGTGTTATGAGAGAGCCGGGCCACTCCTCATAACGCTTTATATCATTAGTGGGTTTTTTTAATCTTATCTTTTAGTTAGGAAGATAGAATAGATGAGTGTAGTATGTTCTGTCGTGTTTTTTTAGCTTTGGAAGCCGGAATAGAACTTTGTTGTATTGTTTCATACTCTCGCTTCCCCCTTCTTTAAGTCTAATCAAGTAGAGATGTTGCGAGACCTCGCCTCTCGGGATGTGGAATGCACTTGGCTGACATGTGTCACTGTCTAGCCGAGGTATTTACCATAGCAGTACCCATATCCTTTGATTTCGAAAATATTAAACAAACAACCTAATCGCTTTAACTATCGTGATTGTTGACATCCACTAGTCTCAACCTCCTTTAGCTGGCTCTGCACTCAGAGACGTGGACCATCGACACTTGTCGCCAATCCAGTCTCCTTGGTGTGGCCCCGTATACAAGTCTTGTTAAATCCTTACTATTATATAGTTTACTCTGCCGCATGTATGCTCATTTTAGTAGATACTTCATATAATATTCTCATGAGAAGTCTCTACATTCTCGACTCTTCACTCATTAAGTTATAAGCTGTCCCATAGTGCGAAAAGTCTCTATAGTCTAAGATGCGATCTTTTCATAAGTAAAATCTTCGGCTATAAACTATTGAGATGTCAATTATCGACCTTATTTGTTCTTCACTAGGGGATTATACACAACACTATACAAAGATGTGCTATTGCTTCTCTTGCTCTTGTACATTACCTAAAAGAGCGTTTGTGGTGTATTTCATTAGTTTCCTTGTCACTTTTTAAGCTTAGAGACTGATCTAACTTGGGAGATGATATAACTTGTTATGCTCTTATACAGAATTTAGGTTGCACGGGACTTGGAAGTGATTCCGAGACACATCTAGTATCTCTAAGGCTCAAGGGAATATTATAAAAAGAACATGGTTCTATCGAATCCCTCCACTCATACTCTTAGTAGGGCGTTAGTCTGTATCGTACCAGCAAGAACCTATTAACATCTCGGCCCCTGGTCACGGGTGATAATTTGTCTTTTCGATGTTGTTTCTTCATTATAAAATTTGATTTAATTGGATATTGATAAAATTACTGCATTGTGTGGCTGTAATGCATGGGCTGTATAAAATTCTTAAATTAATTTGATAGTCTATGTATCAGATAATTAATAGTGATTTACGGGTTTTTTTGCGTCTTGGTTAGTGTTTGTTTGCCTTGCTGATTCATCGTTTGCTCAGGTGCGGAGTGATATATTTTGGTACTTTAAAATTACTAATGAAATTATAATTATTATGAGATTGTGAGGTCAGAGGCTTGTTGACATTTGGTTTATTGGATTTTACTGTGTTGGGAGATTAGAGATTGTTTCTAGCTGAACTGGTTATTGGTATGTTGGCTTGCTAATTTAGCTGTTTAGTATAATATCGTTGGTTGGCTGTGTATGAATTGGTTGGACATTGTTGCATAGATATTATAACGATATATTCATAATGAATTGTGTATTTCTGTGGAAGTTGAATTGGAGTGAGTAATGTATAATCCATATGGAAATTTGGTTTCATGGGAGTAGTATATCATAATGTATTCATATGAGTATGAATTGTGTTTAATCTTTACGAGTTGTCTTTGTAAGAAACATGTTTTCAAGGCAACCAGTGGCTTTGGTCGATCTTTGCTGTGATGTGTGCCATAATAGAGTAATCGTATAATATATATGTTTTCGTGATTTTTATACGATAAGTAGTATTAATTATATATGAAATGAGTGTTTTAATCTGGTGATAAAAATTATACTTGGTTGGGTTAATTAATATGATTTGCTATAGTGTAGTTGCTTGTATATAGAATATGGTATTCTATCTCGATGGACAAAATATATTCACGTGTTGTTTAGTCATATTTGAATGCTATATGTATATAGTTGAGCTAAAGAAGTGGGACGTTGTTGATAATTTTTAGTTTGTTACTAAAATATATGGAGTTGGTATTTTTTGATTTGTAGGTTTTCTATTGTTTTCGTGGTGCTGAAATATGTGTCATATATTCCTATCGCTGATTATATAAATATTTATATATGTGTGTTTGTAATTGATTTGGATAAGTAAATATATATAGTTTGCTTGAAAAATGTGTTTTATCTTTGCTGATATTAAAAATATATATTGGTTTATTGTTTTTGATTTGTTATATTATAAGTGCTGATAAAAGATATAGTTGGTTTATTGATTTGGGATATTATATAGTTGCTGAAAAATGATTTTTATTGGTTGCTGAAAAATATATTGTTGGTTTATTGATTTGATTTGTTATATATAGTTGCTGAAAAATATATAATTTGTTTATTGATTTGATTTGCTATATATAGTTGCTTTTATTGTTTGATTTGTTATATATAGTTGCTAAACAATGTGTTCATCTTTGCTGATAAAATGTGGTTATCTTTGCTGATTTGTTGTTGATTAAGATTTGGTTGTTTATCATATTTGCTGAATTGGGTTATATAATTTAACAGATTGAACAAATTAACTTTGATGATTTGGGTACCCCTGAAATGGGTAGTACCCCTACTTCGGGTGCCAGATCTTTTCCTAATCCGGACACTCCTATGTCTCTCGTTATTGAGCTTAACACAGAGGCAGAGGGGCCTTCTGCTACTTAACCAACTCGTGGTGGGTGACCACCATTGCCTAAAAGGCAGTCTAATAGATCTAAGGCATGAGATCATTTTCACGAAATTACTGATTGGTGGTGGTAAACTCCCGAAGTGTACATGTAACTATTATGGGCAGAGTTTAATTGTCACTCCAAATTACAAGGCACTTCATCTTTGCTCAATCATCTAGATAGTTGTTCTAAGTATCTTTACATCAAGGGAAAGACAGACAAAAGGCAATCTCATTTAAGCTTTGAGTCTAAGAATAGTAAGGTAAGTAAAGATATTACATTGGCCATTATGTTGGTAGTGAAAATGAAGGATTAAGGCAACCCCTTGCTAATAGGGTATCACGAAAGTACTTGTGATGATAGATGAATTTGCCTGCGTTCATTGATGTAGAAGCGTTCTTGTGTTTAAGGAATGTTGTGAAGAAGACTCGTTGACCGTAGGTTTCCTATGCCCTGCTCGCATACAGTGTGAAGGATGTTATTGAACTATTCCATAAGGAGAAAAAAGAGTTGAAAAGGCATGTTTTTGCTTCAATGCAGAGGCTTGTTAACTACTATATGTTCGACTTCGATCAAAATGATCATATCGACAATGTAGTGTTACTGGAACTCCATCCCACAGCCGACAACCTTGTATTTGCAACTCTCGGCAGCCTTCTAGAGCTTTATTTGAAAGAGGCGGATCGGTGTTGCTGGTTATAAGGGTTCTATGAATTATTAGCGTAACTCATGGTAACCAGAATTATAACGTCCTCGAGACCATCAATACGTCTTACTAAAAGACCTGTCTATGCGATTAGAGCCGAAGCAATATGTATGACAATCATTACTGATACCTTAATATTAAGCATTCGAACTGACTCGCTTCTAGATTTACCCTCGCGAAGTCAATTACTTCCCTTTCACTATATCCATATGCTTGAGCCAGAGATTTGTGTAAACCATATGATATGAAAATATTTGAATAAGATAAGACAGCCATCTTAATTCTGCTTACCTTAGTAATCAACTTGATCCTTCTCTCAGCAGTGACAGTATTCTATTTGTTACGAGTGCATGATTGCGCGAGATTAAGAGAACTACTTGGGAGGTAGGAAGCTTTGTTTGTCTATCTGTAGGAGATGTTTGTATATTTTGAAGAAAGGACGGTGGGACCTCTACTATTTGATTTGTGGGCCAGACCCCTCCGACCTGCCACCTCATATTTACGGTTTGTCTGGGCCATGTCTGTGACAAGGAACATGTCCCTTGGGTAACGACCTCTTGGTTTGAGAGAGTTTGGCCTAGACTATTGTGATAGGTATGTTGTCATTCTAATGGACAAAGAATGAAATATTTGGAGTTGAGTGAACAGTTTGTGAACGATTTTGATTTTGTTTGTTCATTTCGTACCAGTACAACATGGGTTGTATCAACACGATTGGGAATAATAAACAAAAATGAGTTATCCTAGGGTGGCCTATATGCATTTTGGTTGCTGGTAGTCTAATAGTGGTAAGGAGAGGGTAAAACCAGAACTATTTTGAAGTATGTGTTGGTGTGAATGAAATGTGATATTATTTTCACTGAGGAGAGTTATATTACCTAGGCTTCCTTGGACGATTGAAACTGCAAAAAGATATGTTTTTCTCTGTCCTTTGGTGAGTGTGATTTTCAGGATGGCGTGATGAAAGTAAAAGGAATATTTTTGTTTTTTAATATGTAATAAATATAATTGCCTCTAATGAGATTTTTGTGTAGTGTTTTGGGCTTTGTCCGGAATTCATAATCTTAGTGTTTTTGTTGTTCATATGATTGGGTTGTACTTGACTTAAATGAGGATTTTATTTTATGAGAAGGAGGTATTTAAAGTGTTATTCATTCGTATTGTTAATTAGATATTGTGACTTATAGTTATTTGGTCTTAATAGGTAATTGTTATTTGTCAGGGGAGAAATAACTTCAGGTATAGAATTTGATCTTTATGACTTGTTTTTTCGTGATTAGTTTTCATTATGACTGTGCCATCTGTTTTATTTTTATTTTCGTGTGATAAGGGGATGGTGAATGCGGTTTTTAGTAACATGTGTTTTAATTTTTTCAGGGAGATTAGTTACTAGTATGTGTTTAGTATAGGGGTATGTTTTCATATGATAATATTACCTTAATGGAATTTAGCTTATGGGAGACATTTTAATGTGGAGATAGAAGTTTTTGTAGTGATTATAAATAAATGATAATCTACTTGGTTTCAAAAATGATTAGGAATAATGTTTATCTTTTTATTTAGGTGATATAAATTTTTGCAGTGAAGTTGAGTAAGACAGATTTAAATTATTAAGTGGGAGTGTGTGTCCTTTTTCAGACCATTATTACTTAAAAGGGTAATTTTAAAATATAATATTAGTAAATTTGAGTGGATTAGTTATATAAAGTTAAATCTGAGGTATTCTGATCTTTGGTACAGTGTCTGAATATTTTGATTGTATGTTTATTGTAGTTTTGGAGTGTTGCTGTATTAAGTTTAATGAGATGGAAGATTAGCTTTTCGGTGAGTTATGTTATTATTAGATTAGGTGAAGTTATTATTGTATGAGGGGCTTATGTTTAGGAGGTTTGGTTTGGATTTAATGAGGAGGGGTGGTTGTGGCGATTTGTGGTAAGATATGGATTGGATGTTTTTGTCCGTGTTTTGATTGTTAGGGGTAGACTGATGATTTGGTTTTTTTGTTGGTTTCTGTAATTTTCATATTGATTAGAAGTGTAAAGGATATGCATTCATAAAGAGTGAAATATCCTTAGTATTCGATAAGAGTTCTATGATGCGATAAAGGGCAACGATAGTGGGAGGGTGATATTTATATAGGGTATGCTGTATGTTGATTTTTATTTGGTGTTTTTGAGAGTTGAGTATCCGTATGTGTATAAATGGTGATATAATGTGCTCCTATTAGTTTACTAACTATACATTATTGTGTTTGTAACAATGCCCTGTCCGTAATCGTATTGATTTCTCATTTGAGTTTGGTTGATGAATTAACCTGTTGACTAAGGGTATCATACAGACGTATTTGCCTTGTGACCGACTTGATTGTCATTCATTATGGAAGAATCTTTGTGTTGATATTACGACGATTAATAATATTCTTGTGAAACTCTTTATGTCTACTATGAGGTGTTGATTATATATAACTTGATAAGCTTCGTGGCGGGAGTTATAGCGGTCGGATAGATCTGCTGTACTATCTCGGTGTGTTGTAAGAAGTACTGTTGGTATTGTAAGATCTAGTCATCCTGCTTAATGTTCAGCGGAAATTATATAATTTTCATTAGGAGTATGGTAGTTGGTGAAGGAAGAGGAATAAGTAATTTTCATATTGGTTGGTGATTCTTTTGCCATATAGAGATTGTTTTCTATAACTAGATGTGAAGCTTCTATTCTTTTTACCTGCTGTTGTTGTATGTAATGGTATGCGGTATAGTTAATTGATTCATCTTACTAGAGCCTGAGAATCTGAAAGACTGTTAACGTGCATGGAATGTGGAAGTTCGACATAGGAGTGGTAAGTCACGAATCAGTACCTGAGATAATATGTTGAATGATAATGTGCAGATCAGTATGAGAGGGAATTGGAGTATGCTCGCTGAATTAGTGAAAGATGATTATGAGAAATACACGTATAATAATACTGATTTGTTGAAGAGTTAATTAATGTGCCAAGTGATTTTTTTATGATGTTATCAATGTGTCTCTCTGGTTCAGATGTATGCTATCTATATATAGTTTCTCATGATAGTTTGTAAGGTATCTTTTGTGGGCTGGTGTATCGCTGTCTTTGGCATAGCGTATTGCGGGATAGATACTAGTATTTGGAATACTATCTGCAAATGTAGTGATTTTGTTGAGTGTCATGGCGTTACATTATATATTTAAGTTGCACTCTTGTATTACTATACAACTGAGGAGATGGAACGTATAATGTTGTAAGAAAAGACATCAATAGGCTAATTTGTATTATAGATGTCTGCATTATTCTATAGATCCATCTGTTTACAAAGTATTAGATTTCAGGCCTAGATATTTTTAAAGGATTTCATAACTATTGAATAGGTTATGGTGAATGTGAGGAAGGAGAAAAATTTATTTGAGAATGCGTCATTGGAATATAATTTGTGCGATTTTGGTGTTTATCGGAGCAGTTGAGTATGGTATACTAGAGCTACTTATATACAAATGAATAGGGTTATACTTCAGCTTGGCTCTTGTGAGGTATTGGGGCAATGAATAACTATTGTGCTGATTGTACTTTACCTGACTCTCAATGTTAAAATTAGCAGCACAGGGAGGCGGTATTAAGAAGAGAAGAGTTCAAATTCTGTGTTAATTATATCTTAGTCGAAACTGCCAATGTGGCAGTGCACTGGGTTCTATATCTAGTGATATTTGTTGCTATGATTGGCTGAGATGTGAGGGTTAGATGTATTATATCTTAGATGAGTGTAATAGATGGGATCAACCCTAAGTGTCAAATGCGATTAATGGACTATAATTAACGTTGTTGGTGGAAGAGTAATTATACAGTGCGCACCAGGAGAGATATGCTTCCATGTGTTAATGTTGTGCTTGAATTGCACGAGATTGTGCTAGCTATTTCCCAGCGTAACATATCGGTGGCATTACTTAGAATCATCACTGAACACATGATTGTTGATTACGAGGCACGATTTATGAGAATGCCGTATTTGTGAGAGCTGCGGTGTGAGCTCCGAAAAAGTTGATGGTTATGTAATGTGGCGTGCAAGAAAGGAAATTGGCTAAAAGGGTCAACACCATAACTAGCGCCGGTCTGACAAATGTCTGTAGAGGATAAGTGTAAGCCTGCTGTTGTGAGAGCTTATTAGTACTGGTACTGCATTATGGTATATTTAAATTGTTTCTCTATTATAAATTTCTTATCATTATATATTTTGTTATCATCTTATTTTGTGTATTTAATGTTGTTGTCATATTAAGTTTTTATGAATATATTAAATTGGCATGAAGTCTTCATAATCGCTGTGTCGTTACTTATGGGCTATAAAATGCATCTTAATATTTGGATTGAATTATTGGACAATTTATAACATGTGTGATGTGTGAATTTAGAATGTGTTACTGAGTCAATCATGTGAGAAATATCTATATACTTCTTGAAAGTAATGTAATTATATTAGTGGTTTCTTCGTTTGCTATGATCTTATAAACTTTAGTAACTCGTCATAAGTTCTTTTAGATCTATGGTAAGTTTTATTTTTATGTAGGAATAGTTTTTGATAAAAAATGGTTCAGATTATCGCTAAGTGATGTGGATAAATCCGGGGAATAGCATTGCTTATTTATATAGATAGATTGAGAAAACTTAGGAAGGACATTTGTTTAATGTAACTTATTGTTGGCATTTGGTTCATTTGTTATTGACTTAATGTTTATTTGGGTAGTTATTTATTTGTGTTATATTTGTTATTCTGTTAATTATGAGAATTTAAGAATTGTGTTGATTGTGTGTATATTAATGGTGAATTTATTTTATGTGTTATATTTTGTTATTGTCGTAAAGTTAATTAGAATATTTAGAAATTGTGTGTGTAAGGTGGTGTTATTTTGTAAGTAATTTATATGTTATTATTGGTGTTGGTTTATATGTACTTGAATTAGGATTTGTAGAAGATGATTGTGTTAGAACAATTAGAGATTTTGGTTTAGTGGGAATTTGCGTGTGATTCTACGTATATAATTTTAATAAATGTGAGAAGGTTATATTTTGAATAGTGATACTATTAGGTTTTGAGTTGAGTAACTTTAGGTATATATATATATATATAGTTGAGTTGTGAAAATGATTTTTACAAAGAAAATATTGTGTTTACTAAATCACTGCAAATTCCTGCCAATATTTTGTATATTTTTTGAGTCATTCTTTACTAGAGTTAGTGAATATAGTGGTAATTCAAGTAGTTCAATCGTAATTCTAGTCTGTGTGCCAGAATAGGTTGATAATTTAACGCTACAATCAAGAACAGCTTAATATAGAGAGAGTGTGGGATGCGTGTGCTTATGAGGCACAAATCTAAAGTATCTGCAGAAAGAAAATAAAGTATTAGTACCCATCTAGAGACAGCT
This sequence comes from Morella rubra, assembly GCA_003952965.2. NCBI lineage: Eukaryota > Viridiplantae > Streptophyta > Magnoliopsida > Fagales > Myricaceae > Morella > Morella rubra. The sequence continues at coordinate 32,811,339 of CM025849.1, forward strand.
TAAAAGAGCTGCGGCCACTGATATATTGCGTGGTGACCCATATGATCAGGTCCCAACCAGCTCTGGAATCCGATGTCGAGTATAACTCGAAATCGACTCCGGGTATATGTGCATTGATATGATTTCCTGATGTATTTTGCACTAGTATATTTAAATTATTATTATTGTACAGTCTCCAAATATTCGTTTGAATTCAAATTCATAAGTGTATATCTGAGAATGACGACAAAAATGTTGGGATGTTTGGATTCAGTAGTGAAGCTTTTGTGCGAGTGGTAGTTTGTGAGCTTGTCGGCTTTCCAATCCGAAAGTATCTGGTAACGTACCCGGACTTATTGCCCTGTCGTGGAGAGTGATATGTTGAATTATGAGGAGAGCGTATAGCTGCTCGAGACCTTCGTAATAAGGGCAAGGACCATCTTTGAGACGTACATAATGACGCTGAAAGCTGTTGTATCGCAGTGCTGTCGTTAATGAGGCGCTAACGTTTCAAGCATGTGCCTGGAATTGCACACTTAAGGTTTTATGGTTTCTGTGTGATTTCTACGAGTAGATCGTAACGTAGTTTAGTTAACTGGAATACGGTGTGCCTAAAGTGCAGACATGGATCGTCTCTAGATGGATACGATGCGCGCTTGAGAAGGGCCAATGTCGTCTGGTTAGCGTCGGTTTGAGTTAGAGTAGCAGATACGTGAGATCTATCCAAACAGAAGCAGGAGATGTGGATGAATTCCTCTCGGTAGATTGACATTACCATGGCCCAAAGCCGGATTTATGGTGTAGGATGTGTGAGGAGAGTCATTCTTCTAATGCTCTCCAAAGAGTACGTTGACCACAGTGAAACTTATAGTCAAGCTTCTGAGTCTATGATGGGTAAGGAAGGTAGTGCACTAGAACTAGATTGAAATACGAAAGTGAATCCTAATTAAAGAGAATGAAATAAGATTTTGGATTGTCTAATTTTGGAGGATCTGAGAGGTTTCGTTGGTGATCGTGCACAACATCTGATTAGGTGGAATTGGTATGTTGTTGTATCTAACAGTCCTCTGTAGTAAAAATTAATAACGTGAGGGTTCGAGATGCAGGTGTATGCTTGCGTATACCAACTCGATCAGTCCTCTTTACAAGATGGTGTGCACTTGTAGAGCTTAAGTCATCGGTTATTGTGACTTGATGGGTACGTGAAGTGCCTCGGCAAGTTCCGCAGTACGAGAGTCGGGTTTATCTGACAATCGGCTTAAATAAGTGCGTATATGCGTAAACTTAAGAGTCCTCTCTCCAAATGGACCTCGCCTTCAACGTCTTCTAATGTGTTAAACTTCTTAAACGATTTCATTCTTATTCGCTGATGCACTATTGTCAGGCCTTCCAATTGGGTTATTCACCTGTCGAGCTCTTGTGTTTATGGAGAAACTTTTCTCATTAAGTGTCAGTATATACTCATTATCGTATCTTGAATTGGTATCCTTACATACTATAGCAGATCCGACTATTGTAGCCTAGCCGGAATGTAAACGGTAGTGCTGTGGCCATGAACAACTCTCCTGAAATTTTGTCTATGGTCAAACTGCCTCAAACTAGATACCTACTTCGGTCCTTAGGACAACGGCTTTACTTTCCTTGGGCCTGGTTATCTTTTACGCCTTAACTCTACTTGCCAGCTTGCTATCCTGCCTATCGGTGGCTGTGTAATACTGTGAAAGCGTGATTAGAGGAGGGGCGAGCGGAAGAGCGAGAGGTCTGTAGGTGGATCCTCAAGTGGCAATAACGCTGTTCTTCATTAAAGATTTCAATGATCTATATTTCTCTAGCTGATGTCCGCAACTCATGTACATGGATCCAAACTATGGTTGTGCTGTCACCCGTCCCGCGGCCGCCCACCCCCCCGCCCGCCAAAACAATGAGCACATGGTCTGTTCGAGAAGCCAAGGAGTCTGGCATACGACTGAGCTTGTGCTCCAGCGAATAATTCTCAATGATCGTTATGGCGCCCTGCGGTCGAATTTGGGTAGAGTACTGTGCAGAAGTTCAGCTTCGAACTGGAATCTATGACATGCGAGTCTATGAATGAATCCTTTGGTACTCAAGAGTTCTTACCCATACAGAAGTATCTATCTGGATATATGATACCAATAGGAGATCAGTATTTTAATCGTCTATATAATTATGATAATAATAGTCCAGGCAGAATGTGTGACAGTAATATAGTAGTTGCGTGCGAACGGGTCTTGTGTGTTAACAACGTGCCTCGCAACATATTTTCCGAGAGACCCAACTCAAACTGTGCCTCTTAGTAGTGGAAAAAATTTTCACCATCTACAAAAAAAATAAACAGTCGAGCTATAACATAACTGCCCTGGAAATTGTTAACCTAGAGTACATGGTTTTTCTCTAGAAAACACAAATGAAGATAAATAAAAAAAACAAATGGATAGAAAAAAAAAAAAAAAAAAAGATAAATAAAAGTACTGCCACTTGAGCCAGAAAAAACATCACATGCTTTTTAAGTCTGACAAAATCACAAACCTAATCCTAGTCACCAGAGTACTCTCCATCCCCGAAATCCTACCTTGAAGATTGATACAATTCTGCCAATGAGACCAAAGAGAATTTACAATAACCTCCAACAGTACAATTATCTCAAATTACAAACCAAGGACATCAAAATTATGTTTCATCTCAGCTAGTACTTTACCATTATGGTCTTCCATATCATCTAACAGATTTACATTTCAATATCCAGTATCCAAATGGTTCTCACGATCAAGTGTTGAACAACATTACCAAGTATAATATGCTCTTTAAATATTATCTGATCCAATAGAAATTTGCAGGATAACATGTATGGATATACGGTGCGTAATAAGTATGCCTAAGAATGCCACAGCTCAGGCCATTCTCGAAGTCCTAATCTTATCAAAGCACAACCCATTATGCATTTCATTCCTCTAATTGAGTGCACCGTTGGTCCTGCCATCAAACTTTGACACCTAACCTAAAACTGAGAAGCTGAAAGTATTCTGAAATTAATCAAAATTAATCAACTTCTTGTCTCCCCAACGTCAAATAGGCCGCACACATTCAAAATAAATCAAGTCAACTTCTTACAAAACCACAGGAATTGAAGGATGGGTCAAAACACCGATTACAAAACGACAAGGACAATTACGTCAGCAAACCAAAAATAATTGCATATCCAATAATAGAAACAGAATCCACACAAGAGGGGAGCACTTTAATATTGACTAGAATTTAACTTCATCTTAAACGACAACGAAATAAACAAAACATCCAGCCAAGAGGGACTACTTGCTTCGGGAACTTCAGACAATGACATAGTGGTCCCCCGACAACCTCATCATAATGCACTTTAAAAGGCTCATCACTATACACTTTAACTTTAAATAAGCATCACGTAAACTAGTGCCCATGAAATATTTCTTTCGTTGCTAGAAACAGAGACAAACAAGAAAAGTACCTCAATGCACTGAAGAAATCTCTTCAATCTCCTCCCTTTGTTAACCCAACTCTCCACGCCTTCTTCGATAAAGGACAAGAAGTGTAATATCTCTTCCACGCCTTCTTTGTTGCAGTGGTTCGCGAAATTTGTCCCCAGATGTTAGGGTTCTATCTGTTCGCAAGCTAGAGTTCATATGTTCGCAAAATTTTTGACTAGATGTTAATTTGGGGCTTTTTGGGTTTCGGTTGATTAACAGCCACGGGAACGTTAGTTACTTAGACGCGGAATTACCATTTTGGACTTGGTTTTTGTGCGGGCAACAAGTCATGTTTTACACACTGTTTCCTTGTCACAATTTTTTTTTAAAACTGATGTGGCGCATTTTAACAGGTGTCAAGAAGTTATTGGATCTAATGTGGTTGTTGCCAGTCACGTATGTAAATTTCGTAGGCCTATCTAACAACAGGACCAATATGGAAACATCATAAACCATAAGGATACCGATAGGACAAAAATTACTTTAGGAATCAATTTAGGAATACGTCAAATCTCAAGGACTAACGGAGTAATTTATCCAAGTTTTACTCGGATGATTAGCTATTGCATTTTTATGTGGGTTTTTTTTTTTGGGGGGGGGGGGGGGGGGGGGCAGAATGGGCTATAAGCAATTTTTGGCTAGAATTTTAGTGAATTTTTTGTTATACATAATAAATTAATAATTAATAACATATAAAAGAAATATTATCAAAATAAATAAAATTATGAGTATCGGAAAACAAAATCCTTTCTTCATTTGAACTTTTATTTTTTAAAAATAAAATCATCGAAACTGCAACTGGATTGCCAATACTATAATCGAAATCGAAAATTTCGATTATAGTTGGAATATTTGCCATCCCTAATCGCATGACTACTATTGTATTAGGATCGATCTATTTAAATTATGTTTTTAAAAAGTAGATATAGGTCTTTTAGATTGAATCACTTAAATCTTTATCTTTTTAATATTTTTTTTAAGAACTTAAGATTTTAAGATTAATAGGATAACTAATAAAATCTACTACTTTTAATAACGTAAATTTTAAGACAAGTGGTGCATCTAAAGAAAGTATCAAGCAGAGAGAGAGAGAATAACCACACAGTAAGAGAGTAGAACAAACAAGTTTATAGAGTCTCACATTCTAACTATCAAAAGAGTCTATCTTTTGATGGGAGAAGACAAGCCTATAATGCAGGAGAATACTTGGAAAACAGAGAACAACCATCACAATCACATTAGTGCAAAAAAATCCTGCATGATTGCCATTCTTCTTGTCCATCTTAATGAAAAAAATCTTCAACTTAGTACGTAAGACTTTTCTTTCGTAGCTGATCAGAAGGATAATCTTCTACAACCAAATTTTCAAAAGCACACAGCTCGTTTCATGTAAAAGACTTTAAGGTGATCTTTGATAACCCAATATTTCGGGATATCAAAATTTCAAAGCAAGTCAAACACACTCTAAAATTTTCACAAATCCCAGTAAATCTCAATATCTAAAAGATTCTCAAAATTTTGAAAATATTCCTCAAAATTTTGACAAAGAAACGCCACAACTCGTCTTTTGCTGGTGTATCTGCAAATTTCCTTGAACAGGAAGAAAATTGAAGACGATCCTTCCCCTGCCACGTCGTTTAGGGGTATTGCATCAGAAATATCCTTCAGATCTTCTCTCTTAAGCTCCACTCTCACAAAACCAATGTTATCGTCAAGCTTTTTAGTCTTAGTTGTCCCTAACAAAACATTGGAGAGGTAAGAACATTTGCTTAAAGGAAAGTTCTTGTTATATTTAGATCAAAACACATGGACAACTCTTTACAACTAGGAACTTTCCGAATAGTACGAGAATGAGAAAGCAATTATATGGCATGCTTTATTTTAATAAAAGTCTTATGCATTAAAGATAATATCATAATCAATCCTTAGGACTTGATAAGATATTTTTATTATCTAGATATGAGTAATTTAGAGAACTTTTATAGTGAATATGAGTCTTCTAAACCTAACCACTTAAATCTTCTTCTCTCTTCTATTTCTCTTCCTTACATATTATGTTTCCATTTAATATTGTGGTTTTTTCATCTTTAGTGTGAACTTTGACCGGACCAACTCAAGTTGAAAAATTAAGTTTAGACCCTTATAATACCTAGAGGGGGTGAATAAGTGTTTTCCCTTTAATTAAAAAATCAATAACAATTTTAAAACATATTCTAAAATTGTTCATTCTAGATATGCATAATAATCAACTCAATCAACAAAATAGGTAGCAGAAAATTAAATTGAACTTCAATCACACAAAGAAACAAGATTTGTGACAAGTGGAAACCTTTGAAATACCATTCAAAGGAAAAAATCACTTGGGGCTAGTAGCCACCTGAAATCTACTAAGAAGAAAATTTTACAAACAATATTTCAGACACAGGCAACCCTGTTACTGACTCTGACAACCCTGCTGTAATAATCTAAGTGTCTCTACTTAGACCTGTTCTATGCGGCATTCACCTCATACCTTTGAAATTCTTCTTATGGATTTTCCACGAACAATCTTGTTCTTCAATGACCATTCAATACTGTGAAGCTTCATAAAGGTGATTAAATATAAAAAAAAAAACTAATCAATTGTCAAAGTCATTTAGTGTAAATTCTCATATACAAAATTTTACACGTTTGGCTTCCTAAATGAATTATCAAATACACTAAAATATCAAATACAATATCAAAGGCCAATAACAATGGACTATCAAAGGCACATTTGTTCTTACCTAATTTATGGTAGTAGAAGCATAGGCACTGACTCCTATCTACACCAAATACCAACGCTTACGAGAACAGGCAAAACAACATCCAAGATCCAACTGAGCAAATTGTTAGATGTTTTTCTCTATTCTTCTGCTTGCGGACTCGATCTTCCATCCTCTTCATCTTCTTAATAATAGTTGGCAATATTTATTGGCCGCATGGATAGGTTGAGGGATTCATGCACTCGCTGAAAGAAATTGCAAACTGTCTCTGCAAAAATTAGATAAACACATTGCATTAAATGAGCAACACATGGTCTACATAAAATGAATTACAAATGGTGTAAATTTTCAAAAACTCCAATACAATGAGCATTAGATCATGACAAGCCAAAGACTAATATAGTAGGGAAACATAATCCCGAATTCTATTAAATACCATGACCAAAATATCATGAAGGATGCAAACCCGACCCATTCACGGAGGAGGGGGGACCCCTGGGCGGCTAAGGGTGGAGGAGGGATTCCTCCCCCCTCCACCCGTGAATGGGTCGTTTCCTTCTCCTTTTTTTAAGATTTATAATTTAAAATTTAAAATTTAGTATTAAATTATAATTTTCTTATTTATTTAGATTTTAGTTTTAAAATTTTTAAATGTTTATATTTTATTTATTTTAATGACGTGTCACGTTACAATTGAGGGAATGAATTTTTCGTTAAATGAGTTTTACAATGTTAGATTAAGTAAGATTTCATATTAAAATGACAAATTCAGTGAACTTTTTTATTTTTTTTTAAATTCAGTTAGTTTTAAAAAATGCACTAAAACACAGTGAGTGATTGATAATTTTCCCTTTCGGTTATAACAAAACTAATGGAACTTGCAGATGGTTCAATTTTCTTCTTCAACCCTGAATTTACTTCTGAAATCACTCGCTACATGTACTAACTGTCGAACCTAACAGGCCTGTTCTAAGAGCCCGGAGTGACATTGTTGAACTCCAACACTAACATTCAATTTCTGTCACGTTATTTACTTTACGCCTTCTATTGTCTTGGGAGCTAATATTTTAATCTACTACCTGTCATATATGAGGTATTCAAGAAAGTGCAAAACGCAATATATCCGTATCTTTCTTGGTGCAAACTAAGAAAGTGCAAATCGCAATATACCCATACCTCCCAATTCACCCAGATCGCAATATACCCTTGACTCGAAAGTGCAAACTGCAGAGACGCCAAACAAAGGTACTTGAACAATCAATCGGTCAAAAAGGAGGACTTTCAACACCTAAGGAGCTCGCCCATACTGAGCCAGTTGAGTACCGGGGGCAGCTATAAAAATGCCTTCCAGGATTCGAATCCATCAGCAAAGTCTTCAAGGAGGCCTGAAGGTCACATCGACACACCGGTGAAACACGACTCCACTATAACTCACTTAGTCATTACTTCCTACTACTCCGAACGGATGATGAAAATGAAGTAGTCGAGTCCATGTGAGAACAGAGTGTTCGGAGAATTTTCGATTGGGAAATTTTTGGGGATTTTCGAATTGGGGCTGCTTTTGTTCTGGAGGAATTAGGGCTCATTGTGGTTTGAAGGGAATGTGAAATGGGGGCAGGGAAGATCGGGCTACTCCATTCCCTCCCCTCCCTCCCCCTCGTTGATTTTTTTTTTTGGTAGTCCGCGTGGAATTTACAAAATAACGTGGCACCGACGTGGAATCTCTGTACAGTCATCCGGTTGACTGAGCATGTCCAATAAGATTGTGGACAAATGTTAATCAATTAGTGGGCTTGACATGTTTAAAAAATGTCAAGTCAGCTTTTTCCAGTAAGGAAAAAATGGAAATATGAACCGAAGAAACTTAAAGGCTATGTTTGGTTTAGATTTAAAACAATTTTTTGTGTTTGTATTTTTTGAAATAGTGTAGATTCTCTTGAAATTGATGAAAAATATGTTAAAATTTATTGGAATTTGTAAAAAGTTATTATAATTGATGAAAAAATATGTAATGGATAAAAAAGTGACTGTGAGAAATTTTTGAAATAATTTTGAAAACAATCTAAATATGGCCAAAATATCTCATTTTAGTGGCCTCTGAGACTAAAGTGCTCAAAGTGGAACTACAAGGATTAAATTGTCACAAAGTGAAAATAAAGAAACCATTTGAATAATTTGGCCAAAAATAATGTAGTTTGTTAAAAAGTGAAAATTTTGATTCTACCGAACATTAAATATTCTTCTACAAACAATTATAATATACTTCGATGAGATTGGAATTACTTCAATCTCCATCTTGTCAGTTGAAAAAATTCTACCGTATACCAGGATAGTACTCAAATTTTTTTAAAAATTTTAGAAATATAGTGAAAATTGAGGTAAATTATAGTTTTATCGAATTTTGAGAAAAAAAAATAGTGAAAAGTAATATTTTATGTGAGTGGGTAAAAAAAGTGAAGAGAGACTAATAAATTTTTTATTTATTGAAATAGAAAGAAATAATTTGAGGGGAAGAGATATTATTTTAAACTTTTTTTTATTTTTTTTTTACCAAAATTTTGAATTATATATATTTGCAAGAACTTCCCACGAAGGCACTGCCACCATAACCCACTAACACGTAAAATAAGGAATAGGTAATACGCACAAGGAGACTACTGACTTCCACTCCTCGTCACTAATAGACCCGAAACACAAAGCAGCCTATGTGACCCACTGGCCTCAATCAACAACCCAATCAATCTATGGGGCACATAACATGTAAGTTCCAATATAAACATCTCTAAGGAGAGTAGGCTAAGCTGATAGCCTCCTTCGGCCTTTTTAATCCAGCAAAAACAACGTTTAGTTGGTTGGGGAATTCGGCACTGGAGACTGGAGTTATTGAGGTAAGTACTATATTCGTTTAACCGGACTTTTCATATGAAAAGTGAAAGATTGTTTGATGTATAATTACATAAGAAAATTGAAGATCTTACGGCACAATATGGACACAAAAGTGAAGAGAGAAAAGTCCCAAAACCTCGAAGAAAGTATGATAACATACAAAACCAGTACATCCTTCTCTCAAGCGGTGTATATGACCATCAGGTACCTATTTGTGCAGTGTAAATGACACAGCTAGATACAAATATAAGTGGAGCCATTCAGTTCACAAAAACATGCATTATCCAAGTGAAATCCATGAAAGTGGAAATGGAGACAATCAATTCAAAGGAGGAGTGTTAGCAAAATTCCATATAAGTTCCCCGGCATGGAAGCTTCTACCACCAGCTATCTCTTCAATGGGCACGGCATTGGATATCTCTTTCAGGTCTTCTTCTGTAAGTTTCACCATCAAAGAGCCGATATTGTCATCCAGGTTTTTCATCTTAGTTGTCCCTACAAAGATTCAGGGCAAATGGATTGTGAGAAAACAAAAACAAAAATAAAATGCCCTTCGGTCCTTCAGGAATAACTCAACTCAAATTGTCTGTCATGTAGATCGAGATAACCTTGTTGGCCATAGATGACTGGTTAGATTTGGTGGGGATCTTGTGAAAGGAGGGCTATGCCCTGTGTAACGTTATTGATATGCAATTTACAACTTTCTCACCAATAATAATAATAATAATAACTCAGACTCATCTAAGCCTTAATCAATCCCATAGTGTTTTTCTGAACACACATTCCCTAGGTAGTTAGCAAGCATCCCTTTTTGTTCCAGCAGATTTACTTCAGTGACTTTAAACATAGTTGCTCTGATGTCTCTTTCATTGTAAGTATGCATGTGTATGAGTTATGATTTTAGTCCCTCTCAAAAACATCCTACAAGAGTTTTCAACTGCACAATTTTATCAACTATCAATCGATATTGCCAATATGCATTTAGGAAAGTGACCACAATTTCCAAGACATATCAGTCTTAATCGGTTATTATCAGAACCTGACACCATGTTAATGAACATGTAGAAGGTTATTGAAAATCTCTGAGTTCTTTTGAAGCATTTACAATATCGTATCGAAAATCTCCTAGGCAAAATTTTCCAGCCAAGCAATGGGTTCCTGTCCATCTGTATACCAAATGTTCAGCATTCGACAGAAAATGAAGGGCACATCGATTTGGATACTTCTAACATTTTTCCTTAGCTTCTATGTCAACTTTATGTCCTCCATAAAATGCAGTGATCCAAAATTCAAGTTGCAGCATAAAAGGCAAAAGAGCAATACTTAGTTGGAGAAGAAATAGCATTATATTAAAATCAAATAAATCTTCAGCCACTTGTTTTGCTTTGTCTCTTCTTGTTTCAACCACATTTGTGAGGAAAACTTCATAGAATATTTTTGAGTAATCTGAAGCAGTCAGGACTTAAGGTGAAAACCCCCGTACCAGGTATAGGTACAACATCAATCCCTTGATGGAGAACCCATGCAAGTGCGAGCTGGGCAGTAGTACATCGGTGCTTTCTAGCGAGGCTTTCAATCCGAGTATAAATGATCCTGTTCTTGTCCAAATTGTCACCTTGGAACCGAGGATGCTTGGCCTTGAAGATAAAAGGAAAGGTGGTTGTTTCAGTTTGATATTTGTTATAGTTAGTATTACCACCACTACTAGTGTTAGTGCTATGATGCCGACAGGAAAATCCTGAAATCCTCTTGCTTCCTATAAGTTAAGTTAGTTCTTTATAATTTAAATAAGATATCCATTTACGTGGAAATTTGTTTAGGAAGGATTCATCCAAGAGAACACGTTAGGTAATTTGGTCATCTGTTTTGATCAATTCTAACTACTTGGTTTGGAATTCTTTTCTTTGTTTAAAGAATCTGGTCAAATAGAGGTTCCTATTTCTACTGCCTATCCAATCCAAAGTTTTAGGGGATCCCTTGCTCTAATGTTAAAGTTTTTGCTTTAGTTTAGAGGGCAAATCAAGTTTCGGGTGACCAGTTCCAAGTATTTTCTTTGTGTCGCATTGAAAAGAAAAGAAGGAAAAACACACTCACACACAATATTTTGGGTAGAGATATTTTTCTTTGAAAGGCAACTAAATAGACATGTTTTTTTTTTCTAAGCTAATAAATAGACATGTTTACTTGTATGAAGTTTATGCAAATCAACAGTGAAGATTATTGCACAAATGAAAGATCGTGTCAACAAATGGATTGGAAAAATGCTATATACCAAGTTGCTATTTGCAGCCATGCTTTCCACAACTCCTTTGCCACCAAAAAAACCGCGACCCAGAGGGCTGTATGGAACTATTCCAATGCCAAGTTCCCTGCATGCACGAAAGCATCAAGGGAGCATTCTCAAACTTCCAGGTATGATGATTGAAATGTACACCAGAAAGAATAATCCACACAAATTGGATAGACTAAACAACCAATTGATCTTTTTTGTTGTAGCAACTCTCTCACAAAATTTAGGACAAATGACAACATAACCAGAAGGAAATAAAATTGAAATAGACCTAAACACATGCAATCTGATTTCTAAACTTTACACAGACAATTGATAGGAACAAGCAAGTAGCTCCAAATTGAAGTTTTCACATCAAGAATGGATAACCAAGTCGACAGGGCATTCTTCAAAGGTTTCTTACAAGTTAAAATAGTCATGAGAGCAAGTTTCAGAAATAATTGACCGTAACTGAACAACTTGCAAAGGGGGATTGTCTCTTCCTCAATATCACGTGTCCAGAGAGACCACTCCATTTGTACGGCTGTGATAGGATGGATAGCATGTGCCCTCCTTATTGTGTCTGGGCTGGCTTCAGATAGACCTAGATACTTCACTTTCCCCTCTTCTACAAGCTTCTTAAGTTCACCAATCTACATAGAAAAAACATGAGTACGATCATTGTGAATTGCAAACAGTAATTCATAAGACCACACATTAAACGCATCTAGTTAAAAGAGAAAGGGAATAACTTACAGTTTCCTCTATCGGCACTTTTCTTTCCACCCGATGCTGATAATACAGATCAATGTATTCCACATCAAGACGCTTCAAGCTAGCCTCACAACAGGAGCGAACATACTCAGGTTTTCCATTCACAGTAAAATCAGAAATCTCGACATTTGGAGGCCAAATTTTGTGGCTACTTGGATTTTCTCTCTTGGCAACTGCTTCAAGGCCTGAAAGATATGAACTTATCGCAGTTAATATCTCCAAGTCTTAACATGTTCGCCAGTATTATCAGTTTGCTGAAAACAGAACATATGGAACTGTTCACTGAAATTGACAACCTTTATCTTTACTAAAACCAAAAGAAAAGAAAACCAGAGAACCAAAACCAAAAGAAAAGAAAAACTACTTCTGAAGCTTTAAAATTAAAACTTGACAATGTGCACCTTCCCCAGCAGAATTTCATTAGTAAAGGGACCATAAACGTCAGATGTATTGAAGAATGTGATTCCCTTATTGAAAGCATGATTTAATACTGAGATACCATCCTCTTCAGAGGGAGGTGAATTGTAGGCTCCAATCAGGACCATGCATCCGAACCCCAACTTTGAGACCTAGGATAAAGGAAAAAAAGGTTAGGACTACAAAGAAAATTAACAACATTAAGTTAACAAAAACAGAGCTGAACGAAAATGGAGCTGCAAAAATTTTTTCAACAGAGACAACTGTTCCATAAAACCTTGGAACCTACGCTTCTTGAAATTCGGCAAGATTAACCTCTTCCCATAAATCGGCAGAGTCTGAAGATTATTTGAAGTTAGTATCTATTATTAATATTTCATGACTATATGTTATTCATGTAGGTCCATACTTGTATCGTTCTGTTGATTGAAGAAAGAAACAAGACTTCAATAGCATGTGAAATAAGACATACATGCAAAGCATAATAACTGAGTTGTTTAGCAAAAGGAACAGGAGTTTGTTGAATCCAGAGTCTCACCCTAGTCTCAATTAAGCAGTGTTTAGAGGTCCCCAACATACACATTAGATTTAGAGTGGCACTTTCCTTCAACATCACCCCACCTCCCAACCAAATTCGGGTGTGTCATGTGTATTGGATATACCTCGATTTCTTAGGATAAAACAAAAGACGAAGCAGAGGCTATGGATATAAAAATTTCAACAAAATGGGCTGGAACTCAAGGGAGAGAAAGTGGAAGAATTGTAAAAAAGTAACATTTCCTTCTCTCTGACAACTGCAGGCAACCTCTTAGGGACCAAATCAAGGTGGCCACTCGTCAAGACTAGGAGAATAATAGATTATTCGGCCAGCTACTGCACCTTTAATTTTGCTGATTTGTTATTTTTTTGATAATCCTAGCCTAAATTATGCTTGTGTATTTTTCCTTTCCCTAAGTGTGAGATATTGCCTAATTTTGTAAGAGTTGTTCGGCTATTTAATAGTTTGAGGTCATGAATAAAAAGTATCTCATAAGAATTATCTTCAACCTTGTATTGGTTAAGGAGTTGTAGTTTTTCTCGAATTAAATCAAGTTAAGGAGGTCTAGGATCCCTCCAAGTATCCTACAGAAATTATCACCATAGGTAGATTACGTAAGGTTGATCCTTATGCTCTACTTATTCACAGGCATAAGGTTAATCCTTGCGCTCTACCTGTTCATAGGCCTATCACACGGTTAAGTTCTAGGCAACGTGACACAGCCCAATTGAACTTTTGCCACTGTCATCTCGTAGCACAAAATTTATCTTAAATAAAAATATAATTGGCCAATATATAAATTTCAATAGACCTCCTAGAAAGAAATTACTCTGATTCTGGGACCAGAATGAAAGAAAACTCTCGTAATAAATTGTGAAGCCAGTTTGTACCCAATCATTGAAAACGATGAAGCTAATCACATTCCTATAATTGAATTCCGCGATTTATCTACGAAGTTTTCGACTCTTGTGAACTCACGAAACTCAAATCAACTTGAAAGATGTAGAAGTGTTTGCATGCTGAAAAAAAAAAAAAGATGGAAATGGAAATGGGAGTTGAAGAATGACAATGGAATTTACCTCAAGACCTTGATTGCCCAGTTTCACCCTTGGAATTACGACTTTGCTCCCTTCTGCCATATTTCGGAATCGCGTTTCTCTTTTTCAAGATTTTGTTAATGTTCTCAACTTATTGGTGGGATGCCTCTTCCTTTATCATCAGTTTGCCTGGCTATATATAGGTTGGGTCACTTGATACTGACAAGAGATATAAAGACAAAATGTTCCAAATCACACATTTGTTTCATCATTGCTTATTTGTCGTCTTCTTTTTACAGTACACAGCACGCTAGAAAACGCCGCTCGCTGGTCCAGTGTCAGGAATATCATCATCCCGACTTCAAAGTTTTGCTACGATGATTGGCTATTGCGTTTTTATGATAGGAGGTGGACGTTGGGGAGATCAAGTGGCAGACCACCTGAGGTTCCACTTCTGGATTGACTATTGCATCACTAGATAATGTTAAAAAAATCTTTCTTCCATCATTGATTATTAGGTGTTTATTTGTAAAAATTTTAAAAAAATATTTTTAAAATTTTAAGAATTTTTATTTTATTAAAAATTATTAAATTTATAAAAATTAAAATATATATGTATAAAATTAAAAATTTTAAATTTTTATTTTATTAAAAATTTTCATTATCTAAAATATTAAAAAACAAACGTGACCTAAATCACTTAGTTACCTTTCAGATAAGAATTCCAGACCAAACCTTTCTTCAATTAAAAAAAAAACAAAAACCTTTCTTTCATCATTGCTTATGTCACAGGGTTACTTTTGACAGGAATTTTATCCTTACGTGGCAACACTCGAATACACAGAGACACGAAGCTTTACAGGCGAAACTCAGAATTTTATCTTGGGGTCATAATAATATTATAATATTTATTTTTATATTATATATTATATATTATATATTTTACTATAAAAAATTATTAAAAAATTTGTATACTTTCCTCGAATTAAGAATATATAACACGAGTTTATATTAGTTAAAAATTAAATATGCAGTAAAAACTATAAAAAATACAACAAGAAATAGTTTATAAATACTAAAAAAAAAAAGAAAAACACTCATATTCTTTATTTTAAAAATAAAGATAAATACAAAATTAGTTCTGTAATATACACTAAAATCGATTTAGTCTCCGTAATATTAAAAGTATAAATTTAGTATTTACAATCTCACATTTGTTCGCCGTTAGTCCCTCTTTCTTATTCCGTCAACTTATTTAACGAACTAATTCCACGTCAGCCCTCACTGTCGTGTCAGAATAAATTAATTGCACACAACTAAAGTTTCTCCTCGCAAAAGGCTCATTGCTTGAAGACAATAATGAGAGCTTACTATCTGCAACAATGGCTTCTCACACAGCAATAAAAATAAAAATAAGAATGCTTACGACCTGCAACAATGGCATCTTGCAGAAGTGAGCTTACGACCAGCACATAAACAATCCATTGCAAGACTGTAAAATCTTGGCACCTGAAGGAGAGAGAAAGAAGCCGCTGTTGTCAGAGATGAAAGCGAGGGACCTCAAGAGAGGTGCAGAATGAGTCCCATCAAGTGGGACGAATTGGAAGTGTGATAGGACGAGCTTTTCAGGGTCGATTCTCCATCATGTCTGCCTCTTTTTTTGTTTTTTTTCTAAGCCATTATGTCTGGCTTTAACTATCAAGGATCGGTGTGTTGTTCTACACAGACTCACACTGAACTCCACCAAGTAATTGCACGACTGTGACCTTTGTTTTACATTGGATGTAAATAAGGTGGCTCTTTCGCAAAGGCAATTTGGACATTGGGTATAAGAAGCAGTGCGTAGTTGGGAAAGAATATGCTAACTACTTTGTCCAACCAGAGCCACTTCTAGTCTTACTGTAAGCCACGCACTCCATTTCAACTGTCGCTTCCTCTTCCTCTTTACGGTAAATTCTCAACCTTGTTACAAAATTTTAAATTGTTAGGGAGAAGTAAATTTTATTATTTGAATTATATTTTTTCTCACTTATGTTTGGGCTAGACTCCCTTCACGTGTAGTTTTGACTCTTCTATCCAAATATACGTAATAATTAGGATAAAGCTCAGCATCAAGTCTACAGTTCAGAACTAATCTGATCACTTATCCAAAACGCTTAAACTGTTAAACAAAAATAGGTGATTTGATTCCTATTAATTTTCTCGCTAGCTACTAGCTAACGTTCCTCCTTATTCATCTGGCGTCATATTTTAGAGAACCGTACATTTTTCCTTTAACCGACCAGGTATTCTATAGTCACACGGGCTCTAGATGTACTCAGTTCATCTAACATGGTTTTATTCTACAAGACCTTAATTTCTTTCTCAGTGGAAGCAAGAGGAAAACCAGAGATCTTGATCTCTCCATCCTTATTAATTAATTTTATAGCTGGCTTCACCATCTGTAAAGCCATTATAGCTAATTATCATCTTTTGTTCAATCAAAATTTACCCCTCTTTAATTCCTATTTCTACTTTAACCTTAAACATAATGTGTAACACTATATTGTAGACTATGATGTCATTATATACATAATACTAGTACATAGTAATATAAATGGCATAACGTGCAGTATTTAATAATGGACATAGTTAAATAATGGTATATAATATCTATAGTATGCGACTATATACAACACAAACGAATTTTGTATCAAATAGATAAATATAAAATAAATTGTAAAGATATATCAAGGATTTGGGAACTCGGGTAAGTTGCCCCAATCTGTCTAAAGAACAAGGCTAAATGTATTACTATTTTTCGTGGAAAGAATTTAGGTGAAATTGCCTCTAGGGTCCTTAAAGTATTTGAAAGTTGCAATTAGAACCTCAAAATTAGTTATTTAGCTCATTGAGGTAATGATTTCGAGAAAAGAGACTTATGTCTCCCTCTGTTAACCGTAAATGCTGACATATTAAATTAATGTCATGTCAATCTAATCAAATTGCACCACGTACTCAATCTAAATGCGTCAGCCCACAAATGCCAGCGCCGGCCTAGTCAGCCACTTACACCATGTTATTGCAATATCAATAAAGCTTACAAAACACAAAAAAGGAGAAGGGAAAATGACATTTTAGCCCTTATTTTACCACCTATTACTTTTTAGTCCCTAGATTTCAATTTTTCAAATTTTGGTCCTTAAATTTTCAATTTTTGACAAAAGAGCCCTTCCGTCAAGGCCCAATCAGTTTCCTTAACGACAGTGCTTGCCATATCAGTATTTTGCCTACATCATTTCAACTCAGACGAAAAAATGACATTTTTGTATTTAGGTTTTACCACCTTTTATTTTTTAGTCCCTAGATTTTAATTTTTCAAATTTTGGTCCATATTTTCAATTTTTGACAAAAGAGCCATTCGTCAAGCTCTATCTTAACACCATCACGACATCAGCAGACAACTCAGTAGCCCCTCCAAATGAAAGTTCCACTCATTCACTCTTTGAGCCCAAAATGATGCCCTTTTTGTCACAAGTATGATGCAATGGAACATTGTTGTTTGGAGGGGCTGCTGAGTTGTTTACTAACGTGACTCTGCTATTAAGAAAACAGACGGCACCCTGACGAAAGGCTTTTTAGTCAAAAATTGAAAATATAAGAACCAAAATTTGAAAACTAAAAATCTAGGGACTAAAAAATAAAAGGTGGTAAAACCTAAGTTCAAAAATGTCATTTTTTTTGTCTGAGTTGGAAATGACGTGGCAAAATGCTGATCTAGCAAGCACTGCTGTTAAGGAAATTGATGAAGCCTTTGACGGAAGGGCTCTTTTGTCAAAAATTTGAAAATTTAAGACCAAAGTTTGAAAAATTGAAATCTAGGGATTAAAAAATAGAAGGTGGTAACACTTAAGGACTAAAATGTCATTTCTTAATTAAAAAAAAAACACCTAAGCTTTTCTCCCTGCCCATCCTCGCAAACCACCTCCACATTCTTCTTCGAAAATTTCAAACTCAGTAGAATCCCTAAATGTCAGCATTTACTGTTAAGAGAGAGAGACGAAGGTAGAAGAAGAGCCTCTTTTTCCCGAAATCATTACCTCAGAAACTAAATAGCAAATTTATTACCTCAAGGACCCCATTGTATCTTTCGATTATCTCAGGAGCTATGAGTGCAATTTGCTTGCTGTAATTCAAGTACCAGAAAGAAAGAAAGACGTGGCCTACCAAAAACTGAAGCCATTTGTAGCAAATACTTGAATACAAAGAAACTAATTTAATCACATTGCGATTAAGGGAATTGCGCCATTTATCTACAAAGTTTCCGATTCTTGTGAACTTACGACACTCAATATACATTAATCATGTGCTTCCCAAAAAAAAAACAAATGAAAATGGGAATTGAATGGTCGATAATGCAATTTAGCTCAAGCCCTCCTTTGCTCAATTTACCTCAAAGTGTTGTTGGTCGAGATGATGTAGCTGAAGTAGGTGAATTTGTTCGGTTAGAGTTGGAAAAAACTTTCTGCACCAGCCGGGAATCGAACCCGGGTCTGTACCGTGGCAGGGTACTATTCTACCACTAGACCACTGGTGCCATTTTGTATAAAGTGGTCACCCAGATTATATATAAAACTTGAGTACATGTTGGTACTACCTTTCCCAATTATTACAAATTTACCATTCACCAAACATTTAGGCAAACCCATCCAATCTG
Organism: Morella rubra; assembly: GCA_003952965.2. Lineage (NCBI taxonomy): Eukaryota > Viridiplantae > Streptophyta > Magnoliopsida > Fagales > Myricaceae > Morella > Morella rubra. The sequence continues at coordinate 32,830,197 of CM025849.1, forward strand.
AAAATGCAATGGAAGCAAAGACGAGCCACTGGTACTTGGATCGTAGGTCGTAGGGATTTTCCCACCAGGACTAGTCAGCAGCCATTGCTCAACCCTCCTCGGACCTTGGAATTAAAAGTTCAAAACTCTGAATCTTCAAATCAAACTGCGAAAGAGGACGAAAATCTCAAAATTACACCTACCCTGACCTTAAGAGGGAGCAACTTGTCTCTCGAAAAAAACCCTTCTTTCTTCTCTCTCGAAGCGCTCCTACCCCAAACAGTTCGTCCCCCCAGGGCCGGCGCGAGAAGCCCCACTCCCCAGCTTCACTCCGCCGTCCCTTCCTCTCCGGTGGGCTTCCCTTCGTCCAGTGTGTCAACCTTGTTTTTAGTTTCTTCTGTTGAGGGGTTTCATAGCAGATTTGTGCTGTTTTGGAGCTCGTTGCTGGCCGCGCGCTTTGGGAATGGCTTCACTAGCCTTTTTATCACAGTTCCACCGTTTACCGGCTCCGAACTCATCGGAATGGCGAAGGGGACTATAACTCTTGACACCATATCTCCTATATAAGCCAAGCCACCTAAACACCATAATGTATTCACATTCTAGAAGTAAATCTTACCCGTTGCTCAGGGAAAGAAAAAGAGAATACTTAAGTCGAGACTCGAGGGACATAACCTAATGTAACTAAAGACGAGTTCTTTCTTCTTTCCGAGTGGCTCTCTGTTTTCACAAACACCTTTTCAATTCTAGGACTTTAAAATTTTGAGAATCTTTATTTTATTAAAATTTATTAAAGTGAAATATACATGTGTAAAAATTAAAAATTTTAGAGTGTGTTTATTTTGTTAAAAATTTTCATATTTATATTAAAAAACAAACGGTACTTAAATAAACACAAGCGACTTGGTATGAAGGCCTTATAACTACCGACATAACTCAAGACACTGTTTCTTCTTATTCAATAGATTAAAATAGATTTCACGAACGTTTCTAGGCAGGGTGGAAGCTGAAATGCAGAGCTTCATTGGGCAGGAATCCAGAGTCAAAGGGAGAAAAAAAAATGGTTTTGGTACTTTTTGTTTCAGGAAGATAGGTTGCTTCAGAGATTCTTTGTTTACTATGAAGTGGGTAGGTGTTCTTAAAATGTTGTGAAACTGTTAGGAGAACGCATCTCTCGCCTTTTCACTGTAGTCTGTGGGTCTACCTTAGTAAATAGGTTAACCAATCTCATCAAAGGCAGAAGAATACTTCAAAAATAGAGTACAACATCGCAATCAGATTAGCACAAGCAACATCTTACAAGATAGCCAGTCTGCAAATTCAATAGTTGTTGTCCATCGTAATGAGAAACATCTTGAGCATAGTATAGGACGGTTCTTTCGCTGATGGGCAGCATAGTCTTCCACAATCAATTTTACAGACACAGCTCATAACAGATAAAAGCTTTTTAAGCTATATTGCTGTCTTTTGCTGGTGTATCTGCAAATTTCCATGAACAGCGAATAAAATTCTCTGTTATTCTATCCCCTGCCACCTCGTTTATGGGTATTGCATCAGAAATATCCTCCAGATCTACTGCCTTGAGCTCCACTCTCAAGGAACCAATATTAGAATCAAGATTTTTAATCTTTGTTGTCCCTAGAAAAACGTGAGAGAGGTCAGAAAGGTACAGTGTTGATGAATTCACCTCACTTAAAAAGCCAATCATATAAATGATGTGAGTTGTAGTACAAAGCGAGTTTGCTAAAGAGAGAGTTGCTTTTGTCTTTGGACCAGAACTCATGAATGATCTTAAAAACCTTGTAGACAGGAATACAAACAACACAAAAAAACTGTAAATTCGAGCAAAAATGAAGTTGACCGTAACATTCAAGACCTTTGGAATAATATGAAGACCAGACAAATATTGGAATGGGGATGTTTTCTACAGAAAAAAAAAAATCGTCCCTAATTTTAAGTTTTGATGTAAAACCCTAGGATATGACCTTTCATGGCACTACCTTAAATCATCTCAATTATAATTCCTACTAAAATAGTGTCGACAATGGATCCTTATCATCCATGAGATGGGCCACATAAATCCTTTTGTGCCACTCTATCATATCTAACATATTCTTTGTATCTCCCAGACTATAATATCTGCTTTTCCCAATTTCTACTTATATTAACCAGGTCTCCCTCTGCCTACTTTTAAGTCCCTGAGCTCAAATTAGTCAGTCTTTCATGCTGCATTAATCAGTCTCCATTGCACATCGCCAAATTATCTTATGCAACTCTCCCTCATAAGGGTTAGCCTTACTTTCAACAGGCGATTTCATTCCTTTTTCTACTCTTTACTAGCATTCCTCCTCATTCACCCAACATTCTCCAACATAGAGCACAGCTGAATACTATAGAACTTTCCTGTAACTGAGTAGGTATTATTAGTCACAAGTACTCCGGATGTACTACTATATTGCATCTAACATGCTTATATTTGATGAGCCACTTCTTTTCCCACCTGTCATTCCTTCCATCCATATGCATTATCGGGTCATGAAATGGAAAGTAACAGCTCTTTTAGCTTCTTTTGTTCATCAAAGTCTACAAGTCTTTCATCCCTATCTGTACTTTTAATACAGGAGTGGCATATGCTTGGTTTTTGTCCTACTTAAACTTCAATGCAGACTTGTCCTGAATCAATTCGGTAAGCTCATGCATAAATAATAAAGGAGATAACAATCTAGTGCTGATCATTGATCTAACAATATTGTAACAGGAAACTTGCTTACGATACCTTCATTTATTGTCACACTCCCTATAGCTCCATCCTGCATAGGTCTGATAACATTAATATCCCTTATAAGAACTCTGCTTTTCAAAAACCCCATATTACCACTCTAGGTACCTTTCATAAGCTTTCCCTAAGTTGAGAAGAGCCTTTTATCCATCTTTTCTTTATTTCCCTATCCGGTGCATAAGCAATGAAATGGCTTACATGGTAGACCGTTTCAAAAAATCAAGATTTATTCTCCAGTGCAATCATTGTTTCTGTGTTTTAACCTTCGGTCAATCACTCTTTCTCAGCATTTCATTGTGACACTTAATATATTTAATATCATTAGAGGTCATATAGGTTTGGATATCTTCACTGTCCTTTCATAAAGCTATTAAAGTGCATTTTCTTCACTCATCAGAGTCTAAGTAGCAATACTGATCTTATTGACAAGATTTGTCAACCACCCTACACCGACATCACCGAAGAACTTCCAAACAGTGATAATAATTTCAACAGGTCCTGCAAGATCTACCGGAGAACAGCTGCCCAAAATAGAAACCTACTAGAAGTCTGAAGACCTTTTGAACCGTACCTACCCTGAACTGGCAGCTTTTGAGCCAAGCAAGTTTCAATCCGGAGAGAGGATGGGAGGAGCCCAAAATATAGCCTCTCTGACTGCCTATAGCAGGGCTAAATGGATTAAGGCTTAGTTGAGTCTTCTTTCTCTTTCACTTTTTAAATTTTCTAAACATGTAAGTTTTATTGAATTTTAGTGTAAATTATTGAGAGTTTCATACCAAAGTTTTCAAGCTGCAGTATAAAGGTGCAAAAGTGATCCCAAGTGCTTATTAGTTGAGTCTTCTTTCTCTTTCACTTTTTAAATTTTCTAAACATGTAAGTTTTATTTCATTTTAGTATAGAAATATTGAGAGTTTCATGCCAAAGTTTTCACGCTGCACTATAAAGGTGCAAAACTGATCCCAAGTGCTTATGGTGTATATCTTGAGTATGAAACTTTGTTCTCTGGATAGCTACAGTGATATGCCATGGATTATAAAATCTGAAGTTCTTCAGATGATTCCCAAATTTTCAAGTTGTAAGTCTGAAAATTATCTGCGTGAATTTCCGTTAGTCTGAATTTGTCAACATGTCATGATCCAGCCATACTGGTTTCAACTGATGAGAAAGACAGACAAATCACAATTTGCTGCCTCCAAACATGACAAGTTGGTAGATTCTTATGTTAGTGCTTTCTTCATCTCGATGGTGCTAATGGAGAGAATGAAGCAACAGATAAAGCAACTAATGGCTGACTTCATTGTGATTGTGGATCCCCAATCCCACTACCAATAAGTGGAAAAGCCTTCCATTACTTAAATATTCTTAGATTACTTTCTTCTTCCATGACAGTCAAATGGATGTGCCAAATATGCGCAACACATATGAAGTTGAAGTCGAATTAAGTTCAAAAGGAGTCACTCACCAGGAATAGGAACCACGTCATCTCCTTGATGAAGAATCCATGCAAGTGCAAGTTGGGCAGGGGCGCATCCATGCTTTTCAGCCAACTTTTCTAACCTAAAATAAAGGGGCTTGTTTTTTTGAAAGTTCTCTCCTTGGAATCTAGGATTCCAGTTCTGATAAAATGCAAATTTACCAATCAGTTCGAGCTTAAATAAGCTACCAGAGGAGGATAATGTCTTGCAAAAAGTTAAATAAAATCTAGTTACATATCATATATGCACAAATAAGGGAAGGCAAGGATCAGCTACGTACCAGAAAGCTATTCGCAGGGACGCTTTCGATAACTGCCTTGCCACCAAAAAATCCACGTCCAAGAGGACCATATGGTACTATCCCAATTCCAAGCTTCCTGTACATTTTGGCAATGCCCCAAGAATACTTTTCATACCATACTGTGGAGTCAATTTAAATTGTAATTGCAGTGTTTTCGAAGAAGAATTAATTCAAGATCATAATATATTGGAAAGATCTTGTATTTTCTCCTTCTATACTTTTTGTGGTGCCGTGGGGCGCGTGGGGTTGGCCAGGGCTAAAAATTTGTCTATTATTATGCAGATCTAGGCTATGATCAATCTATGCGTATTTATCTGGTATAGGAATGTTATGGCACTCAGTTTTCCCAATATAGTTTGAGAAGACAATTTGATGTCTCAAGAAGTTGAGAAGTCGACTACTACATAAACAAACTGGAAGCAGGTAAACAGAGAATTTTTGTGCTGGGTATAGATGCATGGTGAACAAATGTTTTCCAAAAATCTCAATTAGAATATGCAGTTACCTGCAAAGGGGGACTATTTCTTCCTCGATTTCACGGGTCCAGAGGGACCACTCCAGTTGTATAGCAGTGATGGGATGAACTGCGTGTGCCCTCTTTATTGTATCTGGGCTAGCCTCAGAGAGTCCAATATACTTTATCTTTCCCTCTTCCACTAACTTTTTAAGTTCCCCCATCTATGAATTGAAAAGTTTATAATAGGTTCAGTATGAGTCCTCAACTTCAATTGCCCATCATTGCTATGAAAAAGAGTTGATGCAGGTCTATGACTATTAGCTGATGGCACTTGTAAAATGCATTCTGAAAAAGGGGAAGAACAAAGGTTCAACACTTACTGTCTCCTCTATAGGTACTGATGTATCAACCCGGTGCTGATAGTAGAGATCAATGTATCCTACTCCAAGGCGCTTCAGACTACCCTCACAACAGGAGCGGACATATTCAGGAGTACCATTCACTAGAACCTTACTAGATTCCATTCCTGCAATACCAAATTTTGTGGCTAGCTGAATCTTCTCTCGAGGCAACTGCTTCAAGGCCTGAAAAGACATAACATTTATGAAACTCAAAGGCCTCATCTCTTGTCCAAAAGATTCCAGTAATGGAGCTATAATATATAAATTAATCATCCTAAATACGGAAAATTTATTTGCTAGGGAAAGTTTAGCTTTCAGATATTTTGTTGCCCCTAACAAACGCATGGATGCTAGGGCACTTCTGATGGCACCTCCAAAAATAGGGCCCTCTGGTGAGAAAGAAGGGCGGGGGGGGGTGGTTAACTGCAACAACCTTTGGGATTTGCCGTCACCATCTTGGTTGACATTTTCATTTCAACAATGGAGATTTACAGATAAGCCAGGTGCTAACCTAAATAGATAACTTTCAAGGTATATTTTCTTGATACTATATCCATATGGAACCTGCTATAATGACATGGTATATGGATAAAGTATCAAGGAAATATCTGAACACTATGACAACACATAAACATTATTTCCTGATGCATTTACCTTTCCCACTAAAACTTCATTAGCATTTGCTCCATAGACATCTGCCGTATCAAAGAATGTGATTCCTTTACTGAATGAATCCTTGATGATTGATATGCCAACCTCTTCAGGAACGGGATCATTGTAGATTCCTGAAAGCCCCATACATCCAAATCCCAGCTTTGAAACCTGGAAGGCAAATTAAATCACAACTTCAATATTTATACCAAACAAAAGCATCTCTTCTTATGTGAAATAACTTAAACGAGTGTTTATAAACTCTTTCTTCACAAACTACAGGGAAAAAAGTATGAAAATAAAAAAAGTGGTCTAGAACTATGGAACGTAATTGAGACCTCTGATCATTTTATTAAAAAAGTGTCGATGCCAAAGAGGCATCATTTATTTGATGTGAACATAATTAATCCTAGTCTAGCGATGGATCATTTAACATTATCACGGATTGTCAAACAGAACAGCAAAGAACTTGACACAAGAAAAGTTATCACAAATGTGTGTGTGCGTGTGTTTCTTCCACACTCAGGAGAAAAGTGAATAAAAGGAAATGAGAAACACAATGGTATAAGTGGCTTTATTAAAGCTTCAGCACTTTGATTGGTTTTCCAGATTCACGAAACATCCCAAAAGGAAAAAAAAATGAAATTCTTTATCAATCAATACAGTGGAAATAACCCGTTTGCATCTATAAATATAAATATCCAGGAAAACGAGAAAATGTGGTTATCTCAATATGACTGTCCAGCTCTTCACAAGAAAAATAGGCAGACAGGAAGGATCCTGCACTCGAATAATCCATAAACTACATGGAAGCGAAGATGAAGAAGATCTTTATGATCAGCAAGATTTAACTTTTCTTGATGGCATTACAGGTGGAAGTCAAGCATTGCAATGAGTTTTACAAATTACAACAAATTCGTGTTTTTCCTGATTTGTAGTCTATTAATGGGACAAGCAGCACAACCTTTCTGCAATCTTTTGCCTTCTTGCGTTTTTGGTAAAAACGCATAACAAAAGAGTACAAGAGGAATTAAATCAACCAACAAAATATGGCACTTTTATTTCGCTAAAATTCAGAGGTTGAAAGGGGTTTTACCTCAAGTCCCTGACTTCCAAGCTTGACTCTTGGAATGTGAACATTCTTATCCTCAGCCATCCTCCTTTTGTTTCTCCCCTCTCCTCTTCGCTAAGTTGGGTATTGCCGTATTGGTACCAAACTTGTTCTTATAGCGGGAGTAGTAAGATTCCTGGGGGAAAAACAGACGACGAGTGTGTCAGTACTGTAGTCTCCCTCAGTTTCTGTAAACCTGTCCAAAACGGTTTACCGTTTCTCTTGCCTAAAAAGAAAACATAAAAAAATGTTTTTTTTTTTTAAAGTACAGAATACAGACAATGAAGTCGAGGTTGTAGTAGGTGAGAGTTTTAGGGAAGATGTCAACTCCAACACCGAACACAAAAAACTCTTCTACACGTTTATGTACCAAAAAAAAAAAATACCTTTTAGGGAAGAGGTCATCAAGCTCTTTTTGTTTTTCCGAGCAAGAAGAAAAAACAGAGGAAAAACATATGGTTTTTGAATTCAACCTTGTAATTTATTCTACCAACCAAAATAATTTTCTTTTCCAGAAAACGCCAATAAGGCTTCTTTTAGTTGAAGTTTTTTCTTTATTCTCCTTCTTTTTGATGGTACAATTTGTGAGACTTTTACAGAAATTGGATTCATGAATGACTTTCACCTAACCAGTCTGGTCGACAATACTTCGAAACCCAGCTACTACCATTTGCGCAAATTTTCAATCATATTCCTACCCACCACCCCAATTCCCAGCTCTTGACTAACCGTTCGCATCGCGCCTTACCGAACAAATACATGCATGGTTGGCAATTTGTGTTTGACAATTGTATGTGATATGGAAAAAAGAGATCAGCCTACTATAACCAAATTTGGGCCCATGGAGGGTCCGACCCAGATGGTTGGGCCTCAGATAGGGCCCTAAATTGTAGAAGATTTGTGATGGAGGCGGGATCGGCCCGCGGGTGGGCTAGCAGGCCTCTAAAGGCTAAACCCCTAGAGGAGTATGGCGCTATACCCAAAAAAAGATTTTTTAAGCAAAAGTATTGAAATTTGATGTAAAAATTTTAAAAATTTAATATTTGATTGTAAAATTTTGATTTTAAAAAAAATTTCTAAAAAAACTGAAAATTTTTCCTTACTAAGGCTGCGATTTGTTTTTCACGAAAATGTCATCCTTAAAAATATTTTCAGCTTTTCTTATGTTTGGTTAGGGGCAAAAAATAAATGTCAAATTAGTCAACAAACAATTTTACTTTGCAAGATTGAGAAAAAGGGTAAGCCATTTTTCAAACTGTTCAACTCTTTGTCAGTTTTTTCCATCGACAATCTTGGCTAATTCAAAGCACTCAATCATCTCCACCGCGCACAAGGGAGCAAATTTGGCTGCTTGGATTTTGTTTTAAATAAAATTTATATTATATTTTAGATAATTTAATTCTTAATTTTATTTGATATCATTAAAATTTGATTTATTTACATGTAAATGCCATAAATTTTATCTATATTATTATATTTTTTATTTATCTACATGTAAATAGCCTAAATTATTATTTTATTTTTTTAAAAGTCACATATGAATTTCTTTTTATCCATAAAAATAAGTGGAGCTTTAAATTCATAAACAGAGCCACATGTCTCAAAATAAAAAAATTTAAAGCGCAAGTCCCGATTCCAAAATGGCATAAAAGTACAACTATGAAATATATATTTTCCACTTATTTTTAATATCTCTATTGACAAAGACAAATTGAAATTATTACAAAATATTTTTTAAATTTTTAGGTGAAAAAAAACATATATTCTCATTTTTAAAGAGTTAATAAAAGATCGAAACTTATTTAAGATTTTTCCCACAAATATTTTCTCATTTTCTTAACTTTAGGCCGAGACAAACGCAGCCTAAACATCACTCGCGCATTAGGCTCCCCTGACCCCTATAGTCCTTCCGATTGTTATTTTTTCCAGACTAACGCATCGGGGCTTTCGGCCCAGAGACCATTCGCCATGAAGGCCCGAACACGTTTCCCGCATCATCAAATATATCTTCTTTTTGGGTGAGGAATTAAATAGGCCCAATATGAAAAAGCTCGCATCTTTTCTCCCATTATTTATAAATCAGTAGCTTTTATTTTTCTTCTAGATAAATCAGTGTCTTTTGTTCCGGAAAGAAAAAATTGCATTCCCCCTCCATTGAGTTTAGACCAAATAATCCTACCGCTCTTTTTATTTTTATTTTTATTTTTTTCTTGGCAAATAATCATACCACTCATTTGTCTTTCCATCTTCATTTTTTTAATGAGCAAAGTACACAAACTGGATTCACCCTGCACTTCTTTCTCTTGATCATTGCTCATGCATGTATACTTATATGTACATATATACACAATCATTCACGCATATATATTGTGTGCACATGCTTGTGTGTATGAATAAGAATACATTCAAACATTATAAAAGGACTTAATTAATATACTGGTCCATGTAGTATTGAGTCGCGCGTGAAAAACTAGTCCTTTGATATGAAAATCGGAAAAATCAATCCTTGGGGTAACCACCAATCTGCACGTGACACGTACCTATGCTTACGTATAATCACCAAATCGTTTAGATGCTACAAGTCATCCTCCATGTCATTAACAATTATTAAAATATAAAATAATTAAAAAAAAAAGAAAAACATCATAGCATGTCCAATATTTATAGAGCAAAATCTATATTCCATAAGTTTCAATTTATCTATTTGCGTTCTTCAAGTAGTAAAAAAAAAATTTGGAGAAATTAAAAAAAAAATCTTAATATGTATAAAAAATTAATAGTTAAATACTATTTCTAATTATTTTTTCACTTATTTTTAACTATTTATTCGTTTTTTTTTTTTCTTTTAATTTCGTCTTCAAATGGGCAGTTCAATCCATCAACATCACTCTCTTATTGGTTTAATGACTAAATCAACAGAGGATGATAATTGACTTTTTCTGCAACTTGAGGGTTTTTCAATAGGTTGCAACGACCATGCAATGATTGACAGAAAATTTTTGGAGAGTGCGAAACCTAAATGCTAGCTAGGAACATTGGGTGTAGATTTTTTTGATCAAGATCATTTGCCGGTTATGACTAGGGGTGGAGAACAATTCCGAAGAAATCTAGAATTCCGATCACCGGTTCTGGTATGAATTTTTCTCATTTTAGGAATTGAAACCAAAATTTTTGCTGAAATTGGCGGAAAAGTTCCAATTATTGTTGTTTGTTTTTGCAAAAAAAATTAGGGTTAAAAAAGACATCATTTGAGCCCTGACAAGAAAAGTGACCCGAGCCAAAGCGCGTGTTTTGACTCAAGCTTCAACGTCCGTCACCCTCCCCCCGATATCTTCATCTTCTGTAATCGAACCGACCTTCCTTACCCTTACTCTCTCATTGTCCAGCCACACGAGAACCAGCCTTAAAAAAATAAGTGGCCTGAGCCAAAACGTTTAAGTAAATAACCCCTTCAGGCTTTAATGTCCCTCACCCTCCCGGCCTCCCCCGATGTCTTTGTCTTCTCTAATCGAACCGACCTTCCTCTCCCCCACTCTCTCATCGTCCAGCCACCTGTGAGCCAGCCCTGATATAATGGCCTTCAGGCTTTAATGTCCCTCACCCTCACCCTCCCCCGATATCTCTGTCTTCTCTAATCGAACAAATTATTCTCTCCCCCCCTTTCTCCTCGTCCACCCACCCGCGAGCCACCGCTGACTGCCCCTATCTCTCTCTTTAGTTCTTCCTGAAATCTCGATCCCTCTTTGCCCTTTCTTTCTCTTTCCGATTTTGGGATTTTTCCCTTCTCTCTGCGCCTAAGGATGGAGTCGAAATTTCCGATTTCTAGTTCTAAAAATTTCGATTCCGTCTGTTCTATATGCCGGTATTTTTCAGAATGGAACCAGATAGGTACTGGAACTGGCAATTCCATCCGTTCCAGTGCCATGAGTCAGAACTAGTAGTGATGAAGCCAAGCGGTTAACATATTGTACAGTAATTACGAAGAAATGCATCTATTCTTTGGGTATAACCTTACTGCAAGAGTGACATTATTTTTCGCCCTTTAATTATAGATCAACTTCAAACTCGTTCCTTAATTATGAAAAAGATGATTTACATTTTTTAATTTTCGAAAATCATCAATATACACATTTAGAAACACACATAAAATGAATGAAATATCCCTCAAAGACAATTTAAAAAAAAATATATTCAAGAAATAAATATTTAAAAAATTAATACTAATGAAATAGAGTTTTAATAATCATTTTTTTTATGAAATTTTTAATATTAATCATTTTTTTATTTTTATTGAAATTTTTAATATTTTTATTTTATTTGAAGTTGAACATGTTTTTAACTTAACTGATTTACGTACATTAATAATTTTTTAAATCATAATTGGGTAAATTGAAATTAGCTCGTATTTAAGAGGTGAAGTATGTATATTATTGCCAAGTCGATCGTTCAATCCTTTGATGGCAACAATTCAACTTTTTTTCATCGCGGGAAAGCAACTATATATTATATAAAATTATGTATTCAAGAAATAAATATTTAAAAAATTAATACTAATGAAATAGAGTTTTAATAATCATTTTTTTTTAATGAAATTTTTAATATTAATCATTTATTTTTATTGAAATTTTTAATATTTTAGCAATTTTATCTTGAAGTTCGGTTATTTTACATGTGTTTCCGTTGACTTAACGGCTGATTTAAACGGAGTCGTACATTAATAATTTTTGAAAGTCAGAGAACGTAAATTGCTGTTTTGATAATTAGGAGGGTAAATTGAAATTAGCTCGTATTTAAGAGGTGAAGTATGATATTCTCCCTATATTATATTATGCATGCCAAGTCGATCGTTCAATCCTTTGATGGCAACAATTCAACTTTTTTTCGTCGCGGGAAAGCAACTATATATTATATATTATTGCGCAATCGATGTATAATCATTTTCCAGCAAATGACTCTATATGTCCCATGTGAGCCCACTTACAACCTAATAAGCAAAATTATAATGAGAAGTAGATGAGATTGTTCAAATCACAACAACTTTGCCTAAAGGATATAAATGATTTTAGTAACTGGGAAATTCACATGGATGCGAAACTAATATAATTATAGCCCAATTCTTACCTAACCCATGTTTGGGTGGGTCTATGATCCTTACCTTCCGTCTATTTAGAATCAACAAATTAATGCAAGAAGTTGAAATCATTTTCTAATTACACCTTCATTTAAAAATGGAAAAAAATACCATTACTTATATAATTAGGAACTAATTCAGGGTGATATGCTTATATATATAGGGACGAAACTAGGGGCCGGGCGAGGCTGCCCCCAGCCCCCCCAAAAATCAGTGGAAAAAAACTCTTTGCACTTTCTTTTTTGTATAATTGGCTCCCTAATGTCTAATGTTGACTTCGTCTATATATATAACCTAGAATTAATATCTAATTCAAGTAATGTTTGCGTATGAGAGAGAGAGAGAGAGGGGGTTGGGGTAACTGATAAGCCTAATGAATTCGATGGGCTAAGTCGCTATATATGTCTGCATGCTAATTTGTGAACCTTATGCAACACCAAGGGAGCCATGCATGCAGAGCGGTCCCCTTTAATTAATTAGGGAACACTTCATGATCAGTGTTAAACTCTTTCGGCTTCATGTTTCATGCTTACCGGCCCCACAGCTCACTCGAATGCAGAGAGAGAGAGAGAGACCAGGGTTGGCATGAAAGGTTCACCCAACTAACGTGATACAAACCCGTTAGGAAATTAGGAAATCTCACCAATTAAGCTAGCTGTCTCCATGTGGTAGCGCAGGCGTGACAATATTTAATTAATTTGCTTCCTCAGGACCACATGCATCTTTTTGCATATTTTATATATCATCTCCCAATGCTTTGCAGATTTCAGTCCCTTTAACTTTAAGGATGATATCGATAATATGATAAAATGACCATAATCATATAGGCAATGCCTACTTTCCTCTTCCAATTTTCCCATTTCGTGGTACCTTAATTATAAATAGAGCTAGACTCTTGAAGGATGATGAAAGCTCATGTATGAATACTATATAGTGTCTAGATTTCCTTACGAACTAAAATTTCATGCTTAGAAATTCTTTCGAGTAATTAATATATGTCTAATCGGATGAGGTAAATAACTTTTTTTGCTTATTGTTTAAGATTTGAGATATATATATACTATGAGATAAATATCCTTTGCAACTGATTTTTTTTTTTTTGTTATATGACCTCAACAACAATTAATTTTCAGATAATCTGTACTCTCCATCACAATTTTTTTCAATTCAGACGGTAAGTAGTTTTTACTTATGAAAGCACACTATTACCCCCACAAAACAAACCACTGGGCAAAAAACATACAGCGTAAGATCCTAATTTCGTAGGCGAATAGAAAAGTTGGTTTTCATATGAAATATTGACAGAAATTGTGAGAAAATGTGAAAAGTATCTATCATTATAATTATGAGTGAAATATTATACTAATGGTAATTCGAGATTTAAAGTGTACTAGCACCTCAAAGTATTTTTATCATATATAATTTTAATTTTTTTTTGGCAACAAGAGAAATCTATTGCACCCGACCTTTATGCATTGAACTCGTATCACACGAAGTTGAAAACTACAACGGCAAATCCCGAACGCTGAAAATCGACCCATTTCAATATCATTTAAGTTAATGACTTACCTGTAGGTATAGTAGGATTCAAAGTATTCACACTAACCCACTATATACATTTTGTCCAGCATCTTTCAAACATTTAACTATTACCCTTAGAATATATTTTTAATGTTCAGTGAAATAAAAATTACACGTTGAAACGGTCTTCCTCTTAGCTGATAGAAAGAATATTACGTTGAAACGGTTTTTGGTGGTTTAGTTACTTTTGTTATCTTGACCAAAGAAAATCTAGACGACCACTTAGTGACATAGACCATCTGTTATCTTTAATATTGTTGAGTTATTTTCACGCGCGCAAATGAAAATAACGCGTTCGGATCTATAGCTAGCTAGCAAGAGTACTACATCCGGCCTGAGAATAGACGTCCGTGGAGCCCTGTATAATTCCTCTCTCTATTTATATCCTCTTCTATCTACCAAGGCTTCAACCAGGAGAAGGATCTCCGGAATTACGTGCTGATGCACGGATCGTCACTAGCAGTTAGCTGCCAGCATGATCTGAGTTTAATATATATCCTAATCCCCCAATCAGAAGTACTGGTTCATATATCTTCTAATTGAGACTGACAAGCAACCCATTTGAATTTCTTTGAATTAGAACCCCAAGAGATACAGGTATCGTCCCTTTCCAATTCTATCTTATCTTCTTCCATTTGATTTTTACTTGTTTGGGAGATCCCGTGCCTGGTGGGAGACGTTAAGATCTTGATGAGAGCTGCCACAGCTTCCCTGTTTAACTTTCTTTGTTTCAATCATGTTGTACACAAGGAATATTAGTACTCCTTTATGTTCGTATGTTAAAAATTTTTTCATGAATCAAAACCTCATTCACATACAATTAGCTTCTGAGAAAAATGCATAAAATCATATTCACATTCTGATCACTATATATGTGTTCTTTTGTTTTCTATTTTCCTCATTGTGTACGGCTCTGTTGAACAAAAATTTTTAAATCTACTAATACTTTTGGAGAGAATAGTGAAGCCCCGCGGGATCTGCTTGAAGATATATAAGACGCCTGGTTTGTGGGTAGTCGTTTTCCTCACAATTTAGGAAAACCAAGCACATGTAGTTACGTATGGTTATCCTTTCTTGGAGGAAGGCGCCCTCTGTTGTCTTCATTTTCGTCTCTTTTCCTTTCGGGGAATTCCCAAGTACGCCAGTACTGTATAAATCGAAACTCAGCTGTGAATTTTCTCCATGGATGCTGTTGGGATTTGAGGGATTCATCTTTCCAAACAATTGTTCAAACCCTATGCTTCCTCTTGGACTGTTGGGAACCGCACCATACAGTCATTTGATACTTTTCTGGTTCATCAAGAAAGAACCCGGCCGGCAAAACGCTACACACTTTGTGTAATTGCTCTATCTGGCATGCATAGGTCAATACAATTGCCTAACATTTCAACTTTTGACGTGGGTTCATAATTTTAAACATTATCATTGGACCGACTATTAGTTTTCAATGTCAAGTAGTAATTGACTAGGTTTTCATCTCGACTCTCTCTCTGTGGTCCTAGGTGGCTAGGTTCATTGATTTCCTTGGCACGTGTAATGTTAGGTAGTTTTACTCAAAGAAACCATATATTCTGGGTAATTATTATTAGTGAAGACATAAGTTCCTAAGTAAACCCCTCAACTTTCTACGGGGCCATTAATAATTTGCCACTGTCTGCCTCAATATTTCCTCCACGACTGTAATGTCACTACCTATTTCAAAAACCTTGACTCTATCTCTCTCTCTCTAGTCTTGTGTATACAAACAGAACTACAAATTAGAGATATACACGCATCTATATATATGTCTTCATCTTTCTTTAGTGAGACAGGAATTGCTAACCCGTGATGTATTAGATAAGGTTTGTGAGTTGGACTAGCATTGTACACGACCAAATAGCGTCAGCTATTTCTAGTTTGTGTGGTTGTTTGTTGGAGGCTGTCAAACCAGCTTTTGTTTGGAAGCTCCATTTAGCTAAACTCCACAAGGTGTTCATTTATTAATTTCTCGTGCGTAGTAATTAATAAGCCACGTAACCAAAACGTCAGCAGTTCTCAGGAGTCGGGATATCTCTTCCAAGGGTTTTTCATCTGTCTTGATCATCCAAAAGGGACAAATGGCTAGTCCGTTGCTTGAATCTATGAACCATTATATTCTGGCTTGACTGGCTATGGTGGGTTATTTGTCTTTTGGCCGGTTGAGTAAAATTGAGGATAACCTAAACTTGTCAAGTGCAGACACCTGTATATAGTACTGGTACAGATGTTGGAACCAAAAAGGCAATTAATTCACTTCGTAGGAATTCTATCATTATTTGGGAGTACCGTCTCAAAAGGGATAACTTTCAGCAGATCTGACATATTTACGTAATGTTTATTAAATCAAAATATTCAAATTTTAAAGAATTTCATAACCAAATAATAAAATCTCAAAAATTTTCACTCTAATTTAAACATATTTTTACACAAACTTAATATATTTCATAAAAGAAAAAATTATATCAAATCTTTTCTCTCCTTACTTTTAACAAATTCTATTACTTTATCGTTAAAAATTTTCAGGTCTCTTTATTTTTTAAACAAATTTCAATAAAAATTATTGTACAATCAAATATTCTTAAATTTTTTTCATTAACTTTTTACACATTCCAACTCAAACTTTCAAAATTTTCACCTAAAAACTCTAAATTTTTTTAAAAAAATTTATTTACCAAAATATCAGTACGTTCGATGACTGATGAAGCCAATTACGTCTGTATCTGCATACATGGAATATATAGTCAAAATATGCCAACTTAAAAGAAGAACCTACATACAAAACAAGAAAAAGAAAAAGAAAGAACTGTAACAAATGGAATATATATTTTATTGCTTGGTCTATCTATTAAGAAGTTTTAGCTTAAATTTTTTTAAGGAGCTTTGATTACTACTGCTTAATCAAGGCCATGTTATAGGGTTCTTAATTGTCTTTTGGGTTAGAACATATATATTTACTAATGGATGTTGCTAATTAACGCCAAACTGCTAGTTCTAGCATTGGTTGTGCTAGTTCCATGAGGACGGACTTTTTTTTCAGAAAAAGGTGAAATTAGAAGTATAAGGTCATATTATGGTAAATTTTAAATCTAAATTGACAATAAAAACAAGAATTTGTAATCTAAAAGTTTGAAAACTATACGGGTTTTGCCCCCGAATTGAGATTCTCACCACGTAATGTTGTAATAATTCTCACCAAGATCAATATTATTGTAATCTCAAATTAGTATTTTATCTTCATATATATCACTTTTAATAATATTTTGTATTGATTATAAGTTTCTTATTGTAATGATATTTTCTATTCATAATAAGTCTCTTAGCTTAATTAATGTTTTGCAAGTTCTTATATAAATCTCAAATTGATTTAACGAAATCTCAAATTTGTTTCTAGTGTAATTTTCACAAATACACTACTACATCCATCCATTTGTGAAGAAATCTCAAATTAGCTTAATTGATGTTTTGCTAGTCTTTCCATCCATTCGTGACGAATTTTGAATTTTGATATAATGTATGCTTTTAATATGGACCAATAACTAATTTTAGGAAAACGAAGATCAAGCATAACACACTATTTGTAATTCCTTTCTTGGCTGCTCTTGTTGGGGTCAAATTAGGCATTCTTTATCTGTAGTTTTAATGATTTTTAAATTTAATTTAAAAGTTCAATTGATCTATTCGTTTTAAATAATTTTTTTTTGCGTAATGTCAGTAAGGGTTGATAATCTTATAACTAACAGTAAATAACATATCAGTAACAAAAATCAACAAACCCTAAAAAAAAAAAAAAAAAAAAAAAAAAAAAAAAAAAACTCTAACTAATAGGCCCCGACAAACACTAAAATGCACATCATGACTTAAAAGTGCTGTAAAATGCAAATGTTGGGTGTTGTTCAAATACTCTTTCTGCAAATTTGTCTCTCTCGGCTGCTCCGGCCGTTTCTTTGTTGTGTTCTTTATGATTTCTCCTTCTAGATCTCAGAATTCGTCGTATTTGAACGATGGAAGGAAACGTGGAGCCCATCAATGTTCAATTCGTCTTTGCTTGAGATCATCGGAAGCGAAGCCCATCTTCTTCGTCTTTGCCTCTCAAAGCTCTCCTTCTTATGGGTTATTCTTTAACTTCTTTGAAAAAAATTAAGCGGGCGCGTTTGTATGTTGGGCCCAACTTCGCAATAGTACATATCAAATGTGAGCTCAATGGGCTCAAATGACCCTGATGAAGTTTTCCAATATCTGAAATGATAGATCAGGGTGAGCCCTATTAATGGACGGCATGCTTCAGCTTCAGCTTCTCTTACTCTCCTTATTTTTATGAAAAAAAATCCAATTATTTTCATTTTTTTTAGGCTTAATTACACCGGGTCCATGTGTTATTAGGTTGTGATAAAATAGTCCCTAAGTTAGCAATTTCTATAAATTAATTTCTGAGGTTACTCTTTTTGTTAAAAATTGGTCCATTCGTCAACTTAGCTACTAACGAAGGATGCTGACGTGTCATATTTTTTACACGTCAACACAAATAAGAACTCGACACGTGTCCCACTAATACATCTCAACAAAAACATATAATTTTCCCCTAATTTCTATTTCCAACTCAACAAATATGTTGACACTTAAAAAATCAAAACAAAAAATGAAACTGAATAACATCTTTCGATACCCCCAGCCCGATACCCACCAACCCGATGCTTCACCAAAAATTCCCAAATCACTTTTAACCTAGATCGAACTCCACAAGATTCCGGTGCAACGTTCCAGTCCAACATCTTCGGCGTCTCAGTTCGACCTTTATTGTCTTTTTTATTGTCTTTCCTCATGTACTACAGCACAAAATCAACAGCTTCAAGCCATCTATTTCACAGGTTAACACATGCAAAAGCTATACACACAGGGATTAACGGTGCTGCAGAGCATCATACCTGGATCCTTCTACAACTACAACCTTCATTTCCAATTCTACCATGTACAGACCTACATATGAACATAAATGGGGTTTTACATGTGCCACATTTGCTCTTTTCCTCTTTTGCTGAAATTCTTGCAACAGCCAATTACCAATAGTCATTTCGTCCTAGACTTATTGAAATTCCTTGTATCTTAAACTGGTCCTTCCGTTCACTCGAGTGACTCTGTAAACGGAAAAAAGCACACATAGCTAACGAGTATAGGTGTTAATCAATTGCCAAAAATCATGTGTCTCATTAATTGCTAAATCACCCATAATAGAGAATTAAGTCCAACTTGAAGTGGAGATTTTGAAATTAAAGTTAGTGGGGACTTGTCATACTTTACACGCTGAAGGATTTGGCAATTAATTGGGACACACATTTTATTAGCAATTGGTTAACACGTGTCCCAGTTAATGACGTTAGATTTTTCTATTTACAAGGTCACTCGAGTTGATAGAATAACAAGTTCAAGACACAAAAAATTCTCAGAGACCAGTTTAGGATGAAACATACCCTACTATTCAGTTTGAGATTGGCAATGCCCCAAGGAATAATGCCATTCTATTTTTTTCAAATACTCCCAGCAAAATGATATTATTTTTCCTTTTTCGGTGGTCGATTTTTTTACCCTCACCAATTATGAAAACATTAAGCAAAAGCGGAAGTGAAAAATTGAGGAAAGAGGAGCGCTTGAACCTTGGTTGGGTTCCCCCACCTTCTTGTAGATTGAAATTGTCCCGATATTCTCACTACAAGAAAAAAGACTTTGGGTGACAAAAAAATTTGTCACCCAAAGTACAAAATTTGTCACCAAAAGTTTTGGGTGACAAAACTGAGTTATCACTCGGTTTGTCACTTAAAGCCCGTCAGCCAAAGTTTTGGGTGACAATTTTGACATTCTATCGCTCGAAACTGTTCGGACGTTTTACACACTATCCGAACGGTGTTTTTTCATAGTGACGAAATTGAAAATCACCATGCACAGTACAATTCAACCGTTCGAATGAGCTGTGCGAACGTACTCTAAATATGTTCGGACGGTTAATGAGAATGGTTCTTCCGGGTGACGAAATGAATTTCGTCATCTACAATACGTGCGCACGGGTATACAACATCGTTCGCACGTACAGACATGACGTCCTGACTCCATAGTAAAGACGTCTGCACTGTTGTTTCATTTATGACGAAATTTTTATTTGTCATCCTCCAAATTCGTTCGAACTATGACGCATAACGTTCGGACGCTTGTTTGTTGAACAAGTTCGAACGTTTAGTTTTAGCGTGCGCACGTTTTTTAGATAAAAGATTGTTTGCACGTGAAAACAACCATTCAGACGGACGAATTTGGCGTGATGTGTCGGACGGAATTTTAAGCGTGTGCACGTTATCAACGCCAATTAACCGTTCGGACTTCCACTCATACCGTTCGAACGGTTTTCTTGTTATATCAATTAATTTAATTAAAATTTTAAAAATAATTTACAAATAATATAAATAAAAAGATATTCAATGCTCATTAAATAATAAAATATCTATAAATATGCAATTGTTATTAAAATTAAATACAATAGGTAATCGATAAGTGCTAAGAAAGTAGTAAAAATATATAAATCTACCCAAATCGAATGGGTGTCGAACGAGATTGCAGTTGTCTGATCTGCTCCACCAGCTGCTCACACATCTGCTCCGCCATTAGTTGCATCCTCCGTTCTTGTTGTTCCACTAGGGTCCTTTGCTGCTCCTCCATCATCTTCCGGTGCTCTTCGTCTTTTTTTCGTTGCTGCTCTGCCATCATCTGCATAAGCTTTTCGTCTTTCTTCTGTTGCTGCTCCTCCATCATCTGCAGATGCTCTCGCATCGTCTGCTCCATATCTGACTGTTTGACAAGAAACGCTTCATATTCCAACTGTCTAGCCCTTATCTCTTCAATCTGTAATCTGGCCTCGTCCAACTTCCGGGACAAATCAACGAATGATACTGATGAAGATGATCCAACAGACCGTACTGAACGGCCTAAACCTCGCACGTAACTCGTTTTCGTCCCCAACACCTCAGCGAAAATCTCCACTTCGGTGTATGACTTTCCCTCTGACTCGTTCTGCAACTGTAACGCTCTCATTTTTTCCTACAAAATTGGAAAATAAAATAAAAACTAGGACATATGAAACATAAACGCACACGAATGCATCATTAAATCTAATGTTACAACTTACAAAATTTTCTCGTGCATCTTCTGATGTCACATGCCATCCTTATTAGTATGCGTCTTTTTATAAAGCAACGCAGCACTAATCTCATCAGATTCTGGATTTTTCTGTACACCAAAAGAAATATAAAACGTGCATATTAAAATACCTAAGTCATTTATTTAAATAATAAATAATAAAAAATTAAATTTATTACTTACTAACAACGCTCTCACGCGTTGGAAAGACCTCGCTCCCGATGTGTGTACAATCTTCAACTTAGCTCTATTCTCCTTGTTGATTGTACTCCTGCTCTGCATTATAAATTTACAGTTGTTACCACAATTAATAATAAAATAAAATAAACGTTCAGTACGGAATAAAAATGTTTAACCTGAAATTCCTCACTAACGAATAAATCACAAACACGAGTCCATTCTTCCTTGTTCATCTCGGGATACGGGTGCTCTAATGCCTCTTCTTTGGAATTGAACACCGAGTAATGCTGGAACATTCTATTTCTGTGCATCCTATACGCTGTGTTCATCGTAGATGTCACAGTGAACCGATCCTCAGCTCGGTCGTAATCTAGTTGGAAGTCATCCTTAACATAAATAATAGTTAGAAACGCAAAAAAGTTTAAACAATTAAAATTTAAAAAATTATACTTACCAACACTCGGTTCATCACATACGATTTAACTCCTTCGGGGACCTCCTTCCACTTACTCGTATCAAATGGGACATGTTGTCGAATGAGCGCACCAATATGACTCGAGAGCATTGAGGACACCTTGTCATCACCGCCTGTACGTCCATCAGGGATATGGACAGTCAGCTTTCCTCCAGTGCGAGCCTTGAGTAAGGCAATCCCACGCGTACTACCTCGAACATATCTGATTCCGGACGTTGCTACAAATGAAGAACAAAAAATTTAAAATTTAGTTAAGCATAGAAATTTAAAAGTCCTAATATTTAATTTCGATTGACGGGGTAAGATACTTACATGCACAACTACTTTGGGTGCCTACTGGACTGGCTGTGTCAGGGGACGGTAATTCGTTTCTATCCCTAAGTGAAGGACCCAACACTGCTAGTGTACCGGGACTACTCTCAGCTCGAACTGATGAATCGCACGAAGACGTTTCCCTACCGCTAGCATGACGTCGTCCTGTAACCAAATAAATCAATATTAGAGAAACAATTAACATAATGACACATGTTGCTCAAAATGAATTTAAAATAGACACGCAAAGTAAATTGAAACGATAAAGTTACTTTAGTCCTCGGAGTCATATTCTTCAGAATCACTACAAACGGTGCGGACTATCGTGACTGATGACATTCACACTCAACTCCATATTGTTCCTTCAAAGACGAAAATATAAACAATAATGCAAACAATAATACAAACAATGATGACATTCACACTCAACTCCATTTCTCCTAGTGATAGGTCCTATCCCATTCAAGTTTACAATATCACGTGCTGCATGTAATTGACCCGACTATCGTGACTGATGCTTTAGAAATTTCGACAGCATTTCCCTCAGTCTCCAAATACACGCCTACAACATTGAGCATAAACACCCACCATTGAAGGCAAGTGTACAAGCTCAATGTTGAATGTGTATCCGAAAGACAAAAAGAGATTTGCATCGAAATTTCTAAACACATCTGTCATAATAGCAGATACAATTACGCACATTACGCATATTGTAAACTCAAACTGTCCATAACGTGGACAATTCAAGAATTACATCCAGTTCGTTATCCGAACTTCGTGTAATTCTTAAACGGGGTCTAAGGCTACTAAATGAATGCATGACATAACAACAAATACGTTTGGACGTAACATTACCGTCCGAACCATACATATAAACGTTCGGACGCCTTTTGCAAAAGGTCCGAATGAAAAATAGAGTCCGAACGGTACATCAACTGTCCGGATTGCGATTGTTGAACAAGACAGTTCTTCAATGCACAGACTCTATTTTCAGCCCAAAATCTTGTCAAAATCAACCCAAATCACAAACACTTCAATATAAACACATCACAACCAACCCCAAACTCCATTACTATCATTTTAGACCTTAAAATTTTGAAAAACACATGTTTTCATATATTAAAATACATGCTTTTCAACCTAAAACAATTCAATTTGAAAACCACTAACCTCAAATGCAATCCAATTTCAAATTCTAAAAGAGATGCTCCTTTCACACCCTCTTCAATGAGATTGGACGCCCAAAATCAGCTCTCCGCTTCTCCTCGTGCTCCAATATCTTGTTTATTTTGTTTTTTCATTTTTCCTCCACTGTCTGCGATTCTGTCACTTTCATACGCTTGAATACTGTTCGGACACATCAAAGGAAGTTCGGACGCATACGTGTATTAGTATTCGAGGGAATTTATGCCGCCAAAATTTCATAAGCGTCCAAACCACGATGTACTCGTCCGAACTCCCTCTTACAGTTCAACACACCGTTTTAGTAATTCTCAAACGACAGCGTATGCTCATTAACATAGACGTGCGGATGGTAAAATACCGTCCGAACACTACCCTACATCACACCAGACTGTTTATACAAAGACGTTAGCATCTGATAATAAAAAAAACACGTCCGGACGTTATAAAAAAGGAGTCCGAACGGTGTTCAATTCTGAAGCGTCCCGACCGTATAAAAATGTGTTTGGACGGTATGTTTTATATAATACAACATCGTCAATTCGAGCTTACATTAAACAGTCCGGACGGAGACATTAACGTCCGAACGGTTTTGGACGATTTTGATATTTTTTTTTTCATTTTTTAATTAACTTTATTAGCAAGTTTTAAATAACCAAAGTTAGTTAATAATGTAAATAATCTTTAGTGGATTAAGTTCTAATATCAATATTTTTTTGAATGAGTGTACCGAAATTAGAACCGCACATTAATTAACATATTGTATTAAGTTCTAATAAATACAAATAACATAACTGAAATGACATACATATATCAAGTATCGTGAAAACATAATATGAACAAAAACATCAAATAAAATCAACACATGTCCACAAAACATAATATAAAAGTAAATGTCCTCAAAACATAATAAAAAAATAAATGTGATAATAAAAGTAAATAAATGTTGACTACTGCTTATCATCATCATCATCCGTCAGTTTTAGAACTTGACGGACGTGACGAAGGTGCTCCTCTATCAGCACGACCCGCTCAGTCAAGGGAAAGAGCTCTGCACCGGTTGCCACGCCCTTCAGAACCTCTTTAAGCACAGCGACCTCCTTCTTCCACCCAACGTCCATGTCGGCGACCTTCTGCTCCAAAGCTGTCAGACGACGACTGATATCACTGACCATGCAATGGGTGGGCTGCAAGACCGATTCCATCTGCTGAGACAGCTCCGTCATCATATCGTCCATCCAACTCGGCCGCTGTGCCCCAAGTCCCTTGGGTCGAGCTCTGCCCAGGATCCTCCCCCTCCATTGCCTCCTTAGGCTGCTCCTGTCGTCTTACTCTAGCAACCCGAGCAGCTTGCCGCTTGGCATGTCTGGGCATTCGATTTGGAGAGCGTGGTCTTGTTGATCGACCCAAGTGGAAGTGCCCTCGGCTCGTCACCACTCTCGGGTACCATCATGGCGTGCAGGAACTGGGTCAGAAGAATCCCATGCGGCAATGAAATCGTAGCATCAGTCTTCAAGGCCTCTGCACGAATGGACATGTAGATGTATGATGCTATATCAACAGGTAGCCCCCGTACAACTGCCAGGTACAGGAACTCGGCCCGACTATAAGACAGCTCTGTGGTGTGCTTCTTCGGGTCGATGGAGGAGCATAGGATCAGATGCATGATTCGCCAAAAAGGAAGCAGCTGCCCGTGTACCATATAGGCTCCGTCCAAAATCGCTGTATCATAGCCCAGCATGGTTCGGAATACCTCGGCCTTAGTAGGCCGGCCCACCTTAAATATCGATTGTGAACAAAAGCCAACACACCTCGCTCATTGGTAGGTTTGGGAACGCTGCCAAATCTCTCTCGTACCCCAAGAAATTCGCCAGCTCGTTGGGCGAGAATATGATCGGAACGTTACGAACAGTGACCTCCATACTAGGCTCCTCGAGGTCCCTCGCCTGTAATATAGAGCAATAAAACTCTCGCACCATATTCTTTGATGCATAGCCGGTCCTGTGGATTAACGGAAGCCAACCTAACTCCTCCACCACCTCCGGAAGCGTCCGACCCTCAAATGTGAGATCGTTAAAGTCTGCCAACTTGATATCCCGCTCGACAACAATCGAGCGAGACATAATGATCGCTGTATGCTGCTCCACCGTTAAAGCTCGAGTGGAAGGTTGCTCGTCATCAGCTTGGCCACTAGTATGTGAACGTTTACTCATTTTTTCAAAATCTGCACAAAAAAGCATTCAAACGGTTAGATAAACGTCCGAACCAAAATAACATCGTCCGAACACAAATAATACAGTCCGTTTACTTGAAGCGTCCGCACAAAAACGTCAACGTATCTGTTTTGAAAGTCTAAAAAGAGTCCGAACAGCTTTGGATATCCGTCCGAACCCCAAGTAGATAAAAAATATTTAAATTTAACATTAACCGTCCGAACTGCATTGAAAAAGTGTCCGGACACAATCAAAACGACAAGAGTTAACACACTCAAAACGACAACATATACCACCGAGTCCGAACGACGACCAAATACAATGTCCGGACAACTCAAGAATGCGTCCGGACGACTAAATAAAGTGTCCAGACACTTCTGGAGGATAATCGAGTTAACTCAGCCATGTCAGCGTCCCTCCCCCTCCCCACACGCCCAAAAATACAACCAAAACACAAACTAATACACTTAAAACAAACCTAACACTTAACACAATCAATTTCTACGTAAAAATCAATTAAAAAACACAATGTACTATCTTGGTGGAATTGAAATTCTATACGTAAAAGTAAAAAAAATGAAATTTTTACTATTAAAATCTTGTTAAAAGTAAGCAAAATATACCTGGATGTGATTAGATCCACGAAAGAGTGATATTACGTCAAGATTTGTGAAGAAAAAACTTGAGTTTTGAGAGATTTTTTAAGGAAAAACGGTTGGTATTTGTGAAAATGACGAACTGTCGACTTTTGCAAATACGTCGCTAGCGTCCGGACACTAATAATTCCGTCTGGACTCTTTTCTGCACACGTGGCCCAATCAACGTACTTCGTATTAAATGACAAAATTTAAACCGTTTAAAACCGTTCAGCATAATAAAAACGTCTGGACGTTTTATCAAGGCATGCGAACGTCGTTCCTATTAATTTACGCGACGTGGAAGCGCACGTTTGGCTGAATAAACGGCGAATAATGTCCGGACGTCTATAACTCGTTCGGACGGTGACAGCTGTTTTCAACTTTCATATAACGTTAACACGTGTACGCCATGCGATGGTTTCGGAAACGTCTATAAAAACGTCCGGACGTTTTATCATGGCGTGCGAACGTCGTTCCTATTAATTTACGCGATGTGGAAGTGCACGTTTGGCTGAATAGACGGCGAATAATGTCCGGACGTCTATAACCCGTTTGGACGGTGACAGCCACTTTCAACTTTCTTATAACGTAAACATGTGTACGCCATACGACGGTTTCGGGAACGTCCGAACGGCTAGTAGATTTATTTCGCATGTTAAATTCACTAAATTTACTTTACTTCACAAAACCCAAT
Source organism: Morella rubra (assembly GCA_003952965.2). NCBI lineage: Eukaryota > Viridiplantae > Streptophyta > Magnoliopsida > Fagales > Myricaceae > Morella > Morella rubra. Next base: position 32,856,951 of record CM025849.1, read on the forward strand.
TTATTTAAATGATTTAATTTATTTCATTCAATTTAACGCAATGTAATTTGGCACAAATATTTAACTTAATTTATTTATTTTGATATATATATATATATATTTAGGCATTCTTTTATATTAAATATCCGTTATAACTAATCATCAATTTAATTGTAATTGCAAGCTAATTACTCTAACCGTTACAATCTAATTACACTAACCATTCCGTTAGTGTAATCACTCATTTAATTTTACTAATTATCCGTTTAAATTGTAATAAATTTAATCTAGTAAAAAAACATAATTAATATAAAAACACAATCATAATGTCTAGTGTAAGCCGAAACAGTCCTTCATACGATAAATAAATAATAGTGATAAAGCATAAATAGAAGACTAGTTCAAATCACGAGTTGCCTCTAGCTCGTCCAAATCTTGTCCGAGGGCATCACGAACATATGCCAAATGCTTCTCTATATTATCCACCCGTCCGACGAGTGTCTGCAGTTGTACTGGAACGGTATGGACAGACTGGGACAATTGTTCTCTTATCCTTATTATTTCCATCCGCATAATATTCAGCTCTTCTGTTATAGCCCTATCCGTTAGAGCAAGTTTGGTCTCCAGACCGATCAAGTGGCATTGGAGCTCCATGCACAACGAATGCGTCGGCTGCACTATTGACCGAATATTCTCGTTTAACTCCCCTAAATAGGCGTCTGCCCAAGCTGGTCTATTTGTTTGTCCCTCGACATTGATGATACTTCTCCCAGAGCGTTCCATGGTCAACCTAGCAAAAACCGTCCGAACATGATCTTAAACCATTCGCACGAACGTCAAACTGCGTCGTTTAAAATTTAAGACGTCCGAACGGTCATTGACAGTCTGTCCGGACATTTCAGAAAAATTTCGGACGGTGTAAAATGACATTCAAACGTGTTTCGATGAACACCAGCGAAACAACGTAATTTGATAAACACAAATAACACAACAAACTAAACAACGGACGGTATTTAATCGAAATGCATGAAATTGAGAAGCAAGTTCGTGAAGGAAGTTTTACCTGAAGTTCCTTGAGAAATCTTAAATGGATAGTGAAAACGTTTGAGAGAAAAGTTTGGGAGAAGTGAGTGGTTTGTAATTTTGACAAAGTCTGGCGGTTTTAATGTGCCCAGTACCCATCCAAACTCTGTCTATTAGAGTTCAGACGCTTCTCTATGGTTATATTCACACGTGGCCCTATCAAATTTAACGTCATTAAAATGCCCAATTCGAAAAGGTTCTAGAACTTATACCGTCCGGACTCTATTTATGGGTCCTGGACGGTGTCGATGTCACGAGTCTGAAGTTTTGCAACGTGGAACCACACAATTCGAGGAAGAAGCATTTATAATTGTGCGGACCTTTTTTGGCCCGTCCGGACTTGATTATTATTTTTTCTGTTAGAACGCTGTTGAAAACGTTCGGACTGAATAGAGTGTTCATGACGATTTTTAATTTGTCACTCTATCCTGACGATTATTATTCGTTAGGTAATGGACGTTTTATAAAATGAGTCCGGACGGGAGTGTAAAAATTGTGACGATTCTAATTGTCACTCAGTTACGACGATTTGGAATTTGTCACCCTGCAGAGAGTCCAAACGGTTTTATTTTGAGTCCGGACGGTCCTTTGTTTTTGTGACGATTTTTATCGTCACTCATTTGCGACGCGTGTATGTTGTCACACCAGAAATACGTCCGAACGTGTTTTTTACCGGTCTGGACGGTTTTGGCATTCCTGGATGGTTTTGGGTGACGAAATTAATATTGTCATAGAAAGTTCACTTAGGTGACAAAATTTGGTTTGACACCCAAAATTTTGTCACCTAAAACTAAATTTCTTGTAGTGTCTATATTAGAGGCTAAGGCATCTATGTACGTTAGCATCTTTTAAATTCCTCTGTATAGTTAGGGACTCTCTTTATAATTAGGGACCAAGTTAGGATTGGACCTTAATAGGGACTAGTTAGATAAAAATAATTTTTAAGGGTCAAAATATAAAAAATAGAAAAAAAAATATATTAAAAAAGTATACTTTTGCTCAACAGAAAAAAAAATAAAAAAATCCAGTCAATCTAGAGACGGCCTTTTTGGTCCCCTAGCTTCGTCCCTACTTATAATTCCAATTGTATATACATATATATAAAAATATCATTTGATCATATTCATATATATATATATATATATGTTTTATTATTTTTTTTTATAAAAAAATGTTTTTTTTTTGTTGGTGGCCCAACACCCCAACGTAAGTAGATTTGAAAAAAATTGTAATCGGCAAAAAAAACTCGTCTCTTTTTATTAAAAATTCACTTACATCATTTCTCTTTTTACCTTATTTTTATAAACTAAAATATTGACATGCCAACACAACCGTGACGGTAGTTTGTTACTTATTTACTGTGTCCGTAGCAAAAGTATAAAATCAAATAAACGTACGCACACTTGCAAATTTGACCATGATTCTATGGGATATCTGCCAAGTTTTATCATAATTAAGCTTTATCATTTACCAATTTTATAATGTTAGGCCGGATCACCAATGAAGAGTTGGCCTCTGCCATCAAGTCATTGGATCAAAATCCCACAGAGGAAGAGTTGCAAAGCATGATCAATGAAGGGGATGCTGATGGAAGCGGAACCATAGAATTTGGGGAGTTCTTGAATCTAACGGCAAGGAAAATGAAGGTATAGTACTACTACAAATTAACTAAGGAGAAACAGCATTAAACAACTCTCTAATCTTGCGAATTTTTTTTCCTTATTTTCTCGGCTCTTTCTCATTTTCTAGCTTTTCCTTTCTTTCTTTTAAGCCTTCCCTTTTCATTTTGCATATATATGTCGACTGACCGAAACTCTTTTGGTCGTTGGTTATAGGAAAATGAAGCAGAAGAGGAATTGAAAGAAGCTTTTAAAGTGTTTGACAAGGACCAATATGGTTACATATCACCAAATGAGGTTGAATACTTTTGTCTGATTATGATTTAAAGAAATAAATCTAACTGTTTATATAAGAGCCAGTTGATTGCTGCCTTAAATCAAGCCTTGTCTTCATCTGCATATCTGTCTGTTTCTCATTTAGCTTGATTTTAGCACCTACGTCCAGCTGCATATCTGTCTGTTATCATTTATCTTGATTCTAGCACCTACGTACTTCTAGGATCTGCATTATGTTGCAGCTACTGTATAGCCTAATGTGCGCTTTTATTTCCTTGTAGAAAATTCTCTCTGTAACTATATAAAGAATAGAAAATGATATACGACTTACGAAGCTATTCTTCTTCAAACTCTTTTTTGGTATCAGAGCCTTTCAGTCTCCTACGCATTTTTTCTTTCCTTCTCTTCATCATGTCTGACGTAAATCATTCTGGCCCTGTCCCCCCCTCTGATGCGAACCCCACCTCTGGCCCTACCCAAACTTTTGGTGTGCTTACCTCGTCTAGCTCTACTCCCCTAGTTGCCATTAATACTGCGTCTCAGCTTCCTTTCAAGCTGTCCCTCTCCAACTACCCCTCTTGGCGAACATAATTTAATACTCTCTTGATCGGCTATGATCTTCTCGGTTTTATTGATGGCTCTTTTCCTTGTCCATCTCAATCTGCTAACCGCACTGCCTATCTTTACTGGTATCGGCAGGATAAGCTCCTTCTTAGCGCCATCTTTGCGTCTGTCTTAGAGACTGTTATGCCACTCATTGCTGCCTCTGACACCTCTAAGGAAGCTTGGGGCAAGCTCGCACACTTGTATGCGAATCGCTCTCGTTCTCGCATCATGCAGTTAAAGGAAGAACTCACGTTGAGTCAACGTGGTTCTCATCCTGTCACCGAATATCTTCAATCTATCAAGACCACTATTGATGAACTTGCTCTCATTGATTCACCAATGAGCAATGATGATCTCACACTTCATGTCCTTAATGGTCTCGGGCCTGACTTCCGTGATATTGTGGCACCTATTCGCGCTCGGGAGACATTTCTATCCTTTGAAGAACTTAATGATCTTCTCCTTGGTCATGAGTCCTACATCAAACGACTTGAAACTACCTCCCCTGTAATCATTTTCACTGCCAACAACACTCACCGCAAGTCTGGTCCTCCACAAAAATCCAACAACTTCCATAAGGGATCCTCCAAGAAGCAGAGTTATCGATGGTCAGCTCGCAAATTAGAACCCTTATGTCAACTTTGTGACCAAACTGGGCATGTTGCTAAGCACTATCCCCGAGTGCGTCACACAGATGCTGTGGTCAATTGTGCTGTTTCTACTGGTAAAGAGAAGACATGGCTCCTGGACTCCGCTGCTTCTCACAACAGCACCTCCGACCTCTCCAATCTCAATATTCACTCTGAATATGATGGTCAGGATGAAGTCATCATTGGTGATGGCACAGGTGCCCATGACTCATGTTGGCTCCATGAGTCTTCCTTCACTTTCTCGCACCTTTCATCTTAAAGATGTCCTGTGTGTTCCCTCTATAAAAAATAATCTTATATCTCTACATAGCTTCATGAAATCCAATCGAGTCTCTGTTGAATTTTACCCTTTTCATTTTCTTGTGAAGGATCTGATCACGGGGGCGCCTTTACTTCGCAGTCAATGCAGTGATGGTGTTTACCCGCTCTCTGCTCTTTAGACTGACAAGCAGGCACATGCAGTTCATCTTGCTGGCACTGGTGTCTTTCTTGAAGGATGGCACAACCGGCTTGGTCATCCTTCCTCCAAGATTGTGTCTCACCTTATTCGCTCTAAATCTCTTCCAGTGGTGTCGTCCCCTCTATTTAACAATTATACGCATCTGCTCTGACTATCACATCCACAAATCTCATCGGCTTCCTTTCTCTTCCACTGCCCTGACTAGTTCTGCTCCTCTTGAGTTTTTGTACGCGGATGTCTGGGGTCCAGCCCCTGTTGTGGACTCAAATAGTTACAAAAATTATGTAATATTTATTGACCATTTCTCCAAATACTGTTGGCTATTCCATCTCTTTGCTAAATCTGATGTTGCAAAAATTTTTCCTCAACTTGTCTCCCACCTTGAACGTCGCTCTGATGTTAAGCTAAAAAATTTATATTCTGATAATGGTGGCGAGTTTATTAAACTCAAGCCTTTTCTTGCCTCCCTTGGAATTGGTCACTTCACCACCGCTCCTCACACTCCGCAACAAAACGGTACCTCAGAACGTCGTCATAGGCATGTTGTTGAAACTGGTCTCTCCTTGCTCCACACGGCTCATATGCCCTCCTCTCATTGGGTTTATGCTTTCAAAGTAGCTGTGTATCTCATCAATCGCATCCCTACCCCTGTTCTGCACCTTCAATGTCCCTTTGAGAAACTATTCCATCAACCTCCTAACTATCTCAAATTGAGAACATTCGGGTGCCTATGTTTCCCTGGCTTCGTTCTTATAATTCTTATAAGTTGCAACCCAAGTCCCAACCTTGTGTCTTTGTTGGATACTCTGACTCACAGAGTGCCTATCTCTGCTTGTATATTGCTACTCAACGTCTTTATGTCCCCCGCCACATTACCTTTGTCGAGACAATTTTTCCTCTTTTGTCCCACTCCTCCAACTCTTCACACGTGCCCAATCCCAGCTCTCCTAGGGTCATCACTAATCTGCCCCCTGTGCTTGCTGTTACTTCGCTGGCTGATTGTGTGGCACTTGCACCCACAGTTGTGGAACCCCTGGGATCTCCTTCTTCAGGTATGCCCTTAGTCTCTTCTCCTGTTGATCTTCCCGAACCCGTGCCTTTCCCTCTGCCCGCTGCCACTTCTGTGCCTATACTGGCCCTTCCACCTCCTCTTCGGTTGCACCCTATGACTACAAGATCCCAGAACAATATTTATAAACCCAAACAACTCTATCTTGTCACAAAACATCCCCTTCCCCCTTCGATAGAACCCACATGTGTTTCCCAAGCTCTCAAGGATGTTCATTGGCGTACTGCCATGTCTGAAGAATTTAATGCCTTGATTCGTCATGGTACCTGGCAATTGGTTCCTCCTCATCCTTATAAAAAACCGGTTGGTCACAAATGGGTTTTTCGTGTTAAACGAAAAGTGGATGGTAGCATTGATCGCTACAAAGCTCGGTTGGTCGCCAAAGGCTTCCACCAACGTCCGGGTTTTGACTATACAGAGACATTCAGCCCTGTGGTTAAACCAACCACCATTCGGCTTATCCTCTCTCTCGCCCTGCAGAATAATTGGCCATTGTTTCAACTTGATGTCAATAACGCTTTTCTTCACGGCACCCTTGATGAGACTGTTTACATGACGGGCTTTGTTGGTGCTTCTTGTCCCTCTTTTGTCTGTTTGGAAAAATCCATTTACGGCCTTAAGTAACCTGGTACAAGGCCCTTCGCACCACTTGGGAACTCTCACTTTGTCTGGCACTTATGCTTACTTGTCCCTCTTTTGTCTGTAAATTGGAAAAATCCATTTACGGCCTTAAGTAAGCCCCTCGTGCCTGGTACAAGGCCCTTCGCAGCTCTTGGATTCATGTGATTGACTCTGGCACTTATGTTCCGCTAGTTCAGCTCACATTTCGCAGGTTGTACAACACCTTGGCCAGGATTTTTCGCTAAAGGAGCTTACACGTTCTTGGGCATTGAAGTGATTTCTACCTCCAATGGGCTCTTTCTCACTCAGCAACGCTATGTACATGATCTACTTGACAAAACCAGATGGAGGGAGCCAAGACTGTCACTACTTCGCTATCTACCTCTATTAAGTTACATCTTAATGATGGTTCCGCTCCTGTGGATAGCACTGAATTTCAACGTGTCATTGGTGCTCTTCAGTACTTGTCCTTCACACGCCCAGATATCAGCTTCGCTGTGAACGAACTGGCTCAGTTTATGCACTGTCCCAGCACCATTCATTGGCAAGCTATGAAACACCTTCTGCGCTACCTCAAACACACGGTCAACCATGGCATCTTACTTCGTTGAGCCTCTCCTCTCCATTTGTGTGCCTACTCCGACGCTGACTGGGACAGCAACCAAGATGATCGGACTTCGAGTAGGGCCAATCTTATGTTCCTTGGGCAGAATCTTATTTCTTGGCGCACTCGTAAGCAAAAGGCTGTTGCTCGGTCTTTCACTGAAGCCGAGTACCGCTCTCTCGCTGCTGCCACTTCAGAAGTTGCTTGGCTCCAGTCTCTTTTGTCTGAATTAGGTGTCTCCCTGCCAAGACCACCTTCTCTGCTGTGTTATAACATTGGCGCTACTCAGCTCAGCCTCAATCCCGTTATGCACTCACACATGAAGCACATTGCCATTGATCTTCACTTTGTTCGCGACTACGTCACCCCCGGCCAACTCACAGTCTCTCATGTTCATACCCAAGACCAGCTGGCGGATCTTCTTACCAAACCTCTCTCCAGGTCCCGTTTTCAATTGCTCTGTTCCAAAATTGGAATCACCGATGGTACCTCCATTTTGCAGGGGCGTATAAGAGCCAGTTGATTGCTGCCTTAAATCAATCCTTGTCTTCATCTGCATATCTGTCTGTTTCTCATTTAGCTTGATTTTAGCACCTACGTTCAGCTGCATATCTGTCTGTTATCATTTATCTTGATTCTAGCACCTACGTAATTCTAGGATCTGCATTATGTTGCAGCTACTGTATAGCCTAAAGTGCGCTTTTATTTCCTTGTAGAAATTCTCTCTGTAACTATATAAAGAATAGAAAATGATATACGACTTACGAAGTCACAGAATAAAGGTCTTCAAACTCTTTTAGTTTAAAGCAGCTGGCCACTTTAAAGAAAATGAGTTACCGCCAAGCCAAGCCAAACCAAATTTGTCTCGTCTTTAAAATGAGGCATTGCCATTTTGCCCGTTAGATTTATTTTATTAAATTTTGACCGGTACTTTTATGAATTTAGAATAACCCCTCTTAGAACTAAATCTTTTCCCCGACCCACACCCTTCGTCACTCCAAACCAACCCCCGACCCAAGAAAGCGTCCTTTGTGACTTAGCGAAAATGATATTCACAGTTAAATTTGAGATATTGATCGACAAATTTGGGTGGCAATTCGCCTGATCTGACTGTTCTACTATTTTCTCCAATTGACTGCACGCCAAACTATTATTGTATGATTAATTGGCTCCTTCATGAGTTCCTATTGACAATTTTTATGTTGCATGTAATTGCAGTTAAGGCATGGGATGATAAATCTGGGACAGAGACTGACAGATGAAGTGGTCGAGCAAATGATAAAAGTTGCTGATTAATTTGGATGGTGATGGTCTAGTTAATTATGAGGAATTCGTGAGAATGATGTTGGCTGTTTGATTAGGAATGAGACTGTATGCCCTTTCTATCGAATGGAACAAAAACTCGGATTATATAGCACGACCTAGAAAAACAGAATGTAATTAACGTGTATGTACCGAAAAAATATTGAGACATGAAGTTAATGAGAATTTTACCATTATGAGAAGTAGGCCAAAAGACAAGGATCTTAGAAATTCCCCACTAGTTGTGTTTTGGGATACAGATTCAGATGAGGATTTTCGACAATTTATTTTGCCTAAATTGGTGCAATTTGAAGAGAGATGGCACGATAGGTACAGGTTGGGTATAAAATTAAAGAAGAACGTGTTTTGACATCAATTTGGTACATTTATGGATTCCACTTGTAGATATACATAAATAATTTTTTATTATTAGTTCTTTTTTTTTTTTTTTTTTTCCTCTTGTCCTTGTAGATATACATAAATACATTTATAACTACTTGACAGAATTTACTAACATGTCTAACCCCGTCCACGTCATATCAAATAAAATGATGACACGTGTCAATTTTACTGACCGGGTACGTCTACTCATCCCATTGTACATGCCACGCCTAATAAGAAGCTTGGATTTACGATTTTGCCTCTTAGAGAAGTCCAAAAGTGTGTCCGCACAATTTTCCAAAAACAATGAATATTTTTGAGAGGATAATTTGGTCTCATATGCGTACAATATGTAAGAAGACGAGGACTTAATGAACAATGACAAACAAATTTTTGTTACTTTTTCTACTATGCCAGGTCAATAATTTGTCAGGATTGGCTGGTCGAGGAATCAATGAGCTAGCAATCACAAGCATGGTCGATGAAGTGGAGAAGCTCATCCTTAGCTAGCTAGCTTATATATAGTTAACTAGATATATATGTATTGATTATGCCAAAATCACCAAGAGCCGAAGCTGATTCGACCTGAAAGGAATAAGAAGAGGAGGTGGCGTCGGATGTGGAGCCTTTGATGCCAAAGTTAGATCTTGAGAAGTATTCAGTCTAGAGAACAAATCAAGCTTAGGAAAATATAATTGGGGTACCTATTATTTATAAGAGGGGGTGCTAGAGTCTTAAAGAGAGTCTAGTGGTATGGGATTAAGGACTCATTGTCTTACCTGGAGTCCTGAAGCCTCTTGAGTCGTTATCTTTCTTGGAGTCCTAGAGAGATTAACTTACGCTTATGTGGATTGAGGGCCTAGAATGCACTTGTGGCCTTGGATGAGATTGTAGATGGGCTAGGTCGGGCCTATCAGTAGTCTCTCCCCTTAAACGGGTCTGAGATTGTAGATGGGCTAGGTCGGTCATATTATAGCCTATCAGTAGTCTCTCCCCTTAAACGGGTCTGAATAGATTGGGGGTCTGCCAGACCAGATGCTATCAGGCCAATCTGGCGTCCTTGATGGGCTATATTATAGCCATCAGTAGTCCCTCTCCTCAACACGGGTTCGAGGAAGGTAAAGATCCCAATAGGCCTACGAGTCATGGGCTATGGGGCTTGCTTGCTGTGGTTTCCACCAGATCCATTTGTGCTCCTTTTGAAACTGGAGGAGTGAAGAGGAAGCTGGGTGTATGCTCATGAGAATTGGGGAAGTGGAGCCTATCCGAATAGGTCGATAATAGGTGGTCGGAGATGCTGGGGCAATGGGCACATGAGCACTTTCAATGTAAACGGAAGCTGCCAATATGTGAGGTCAAGGATGAGTTGTCAGCTTTAGGGTTATCCACTTTTTCCAATTTCTTTTGGAGTAGTCGGATTTGCTCCGCCTGCTCGGTCACTTGGTCATGAAGGGCCGTTCACAATCCTTCCGCCTTGTGCTGCTTGGAGGGAGATTGGTGAGTTGAGTGGTTATCTGAGGTTCCTTCGCGTAGGGGAGACGTATGCGCACGTGGAGGCGACGGAGGACGTGGAGCCACGTTGATCTTGGTGGTGAGTTGTTCTACCTTCTTCACTAAGGTGGCCAGCAGTGTCTCGCTGGTGGGGACAACCTCTGCTATTGGAGATACCTGGTTCCGTTCGGTGCTTTAGCGGAGGAAGTCATTAGAGAGAAAAATGGAGAAAAGATTTTTGCGTTAAGCAAGCAATGATTGGAGGAGGCCTTTTTTTGAGAAATTCCCACAAACGACTCCAATTGATGATGCCAAAATCACTCAGAGTCAGAGTTGATTAGACCTGAAAGCAATAAGAAAAAGGGGTGGCGTCAGATATGCAGCCTCCGATGCCAAAGTTAGAGTCATGGGCTATATTATAGCCAATCAGTAGTCCCTCTCCTCAACACGAGTTCGAGGAAGGTAAAGATCCCAATAGGCCTGCGAGTCATGGGCTATGGGGCCTGCTTGCTGTGGTTTGCACCAGATCCATTTGTGCTCCTTTTGAAATTGGAGGCGTGAAGAGGAAGCTGGGTGTATGCTCATGAGAATTGGGGAAGTGGAGCCTATCCGAATAGGTCGATAATAGGTGGTCGGAGACGCTGGGGCAATGGGCACGTGAGCACTTTCAATGTAAATGGAAGCTGCCAATGTGTGAGGGCAAGGATGAGTTGTTAGCTTTAGGATTGTCCACGTTTTCCAATTTCTTTTGGAGTAGTTGGATTTGCTCTGCCTGCTTGATCACCTGTTCATAAAGGGCTGTTCACCATCCCTCTGCCTCATGCTGCTTGGAGGGAGATTGGTGAGCCGAGTGGTTATCCGAGGTTCCTTCGCGTAAGGGAGATGTTTGCCCACGTGGAGGCAATGGAGGACGTGGAGCCATGTTGATCTTAGTGGCAAGTTGTTCTACTTTCTTCACTCAGGTGGCTAGCAGTGCTTCGTTGGTGGGGACAACCTCTGAATCCACTATCGAGGATACTTGGTTACCGTTCGGTACTTCAGTGGAGGAAGTCATTAGAGAGAAAGATGGAGAGAAGATTTTCGCGTTGAGCAAGCAGTGATTGGGGGAGGCTTTTTTTTTCGAGAAATTCCCACAAACGGTGCCAATTAATGATGCCAAAATCACCCAGAGCCGGAGCTGATTAGACCTGAAAGCAATAAGAAGAGGGGGTGATGTCAGATGTGGAGCCTCCGATGCCAAAGTTAGATCTTGAGAAGTATTCAATCTAGAGAACTATACAAGCTTAGGAAAATATAATAGGGGTACCTGTTATTTATAAGAGGGGGGTGCTAGAGTTCTAAAGGGAATCCTAAAGCCTCTTGAGTCGTTATCTTTTGGGAGTCCTGGAGAGATTAACTTACGCTTATGTGAGTTGAAGGCTTAGAATGTGCCTGTGGCCTTGGATGAGACTGCAGATGGGCTCGCATGTCTAAATGGGTTGGGCCGGTCATATTATGGCCCATCATGTATTATAAGAAGCAACATAAATTAATTTTGAACGTTTAGGTAAAGTGAAAGGTTAGGATCGATGGACGAGTGGAAATTAAGTAACCTAGCTAGAAAAAGGGAAATTATTTCTTATGAAGTAAAGGCCGTGGCGACCAGCTCCTTCCAAGTAAAAAATAAGAGAGAGTTGCTTTAGACAAACAAAGCATCGGTTTGATGAACAAGTGTGGCGTCGCATGATCTTCCCAATAAGCAAAGATTCCCATTAGTACATAAATAGATCACGAAGAAATTAAGGTGAAAGACCCTAATGCAAGTTGACCGGCCGTGATGAGTTAGATTTTGTTACTTTTTTTTTTAGATTAAGCTAGGATAAGAATAATAATAAATTTATCAAGTATATACTATAATAAATTTTGGTTTTCTGTAAAAAAAAAAAACCCAAATTCTTTCCCAAAAATATTTTTGGAACATAATTCGTCCATCGCACCAAGTGTCCCAACAAGTCCGTTATAAAATATTTTTTTGGGAAGGAAAATTTGTTTAATCCCAAAAAGTACTTTTTTGGGACAGACATATTTCAACCGTTCAAACGCTACATTCAACTCATTCGAACGGTCTTTAAAAGTGTTCTAACAAAAAAAATGCAAGTAATTTTGATACTTAATTTTTTATTTTCATTCAAACCTCTTTCGAACGGTATTTAAGGGCGTTCGAACGGAAAAAATGTTGGCTTTTGTTCATAATCAATATTTTGATGATTTCAATAAATAGATTAAGTTTACAGAATAGACATCTTCAAAGACAAAGACATTGCAAGGAGTTCATTCAAGATCATAACTTTGTAATAGTTGACAAGGATTTAAATCACTTTGTTGCATAAAAGTTTGAAAGATGATGATCCCCACTTAGTTTGAAGTTTTTTTTTTGTGGTTTCACTTTTGACAAGGATTTAAATCACATTTGCATATCTTTCAAAACATGCATAAACTGTTTTACCTCTTGTTTGAAAGTTTAAAAATATTTTATGGCTTTAAATCACCTCTATTGAACTCCCAAACCTTTTGTACACTTACAGGAAGTTAGTTTTTTAAATTGAGTGAATCAAGTTGGTCAAAATAGTGTTTTTAAATGAATCAGATCATGTGCTTAAGTTGTAGAGATCGACCGGCCTACAACCGCTAGGTGTAGCGGTCGACCGGTATAAGTTTTTAAAATAAATCATTTTTAAGTTCTGACATTGTGATCATTGGGGTAACGGTAACTTACAGCGGTCGACCTGTTTATGTAGCGGTCGACCGGCTCGTTGTGTATTTTGACAGATTGACCTCTAACGGCTATAAACGGCTAGTTTTCTAATTAGGTCTATTTAAAGCCATTCCTAAGCCTCATACACAAGAGAGAACAAACACATATCATTTCTATACCTTGAGAAGATCTTAACCTTCCTATTTCATATTTCTCATATCATTCACACAAATTACACTTCACATCCTTGTCATTGTATGAATCAAAAGAGATAGAGCTTTCTATTTTCCTTATCCACTCATTGAGAGAGTTTATTCTTGTATCTTCCTATTCAAGAGATGTGATTCCTTTAGTGAGGTTGTTCACTAAAGAAGAAGCTTAGAGAGGGAATATCTCAAGCTTGGTTGGGTTGTGAGTGGTGAGCCCGAAAAATCACTTGGGTTGTGAGTGTTGAGCCCAGGAAATCACTTGTAAAATTCTCTAGCACCCGGAAGCTAGAGTGTAAACTATTTGGAAGATAGTGGAAAACCTCAAGGCTTGGTAAAAGAGTTTGAGGGGTGGATATAAACGGGTTTGTCAAACCACATAAACATCTCGTGTTAGCTTCTCTAACTCTACTCTTTACATTTAATACTTATTTACTTATTGCATCAATACTTGTTTAAAAACTTGTGCTAAATTATCCATTACTTTGCAAACACGATTTTGGGGTTAAAAACGAAAAAGTTTGGAAACCCAATTCACCCCCCTCTTGGGTTTGCCTTAATCCTTAGATTTACAAAAAGGGATAATTTTAGCGTTTAATTTTTTTTTCATTCAAACCTCGTTCAAACAGACTTTAGAAGCGTTCCAATGGAAAGTGATAAGTGTTCGAACGGTAAGTGATAAGCATTAGAATGTTTTTTCTTGCGACGCAGTGAGGTTTCGTCCCAAAAGATTCTCAACCGTTCTGACCGTCATGTGTGAGTTTGAATAAAGTTTTAGGGACGGACAAATTTGTCCTTAAAAAGCCTCTTTTTTTGGGACCTCACACAATTCTGTCCCAAATAATCAACTTTTTTTTTTGGACGGAAAAATAAAAAAAGGAAAAAATCGCCGCAAAAAAACTTTTCGGGACGGTTTTAATTTCTTTCCCAAAAAATTCTCTTTCCCTATTTTTTGGGACGGATTTTAAAATATATCTCTAAAGAATACTTTTTGGGACAAATTTTTTGGGGTCCCAAAAAGTCAAATTTGTTGTAGTATATCTTGACCACTTAGTTCTTTAAGATGTTAGGACTTTTATACTCTTAAGAATTATTGAGTGGTAGAATCCTTGCCCTCTTATGTAAGCCTCATAAACGTTACTATTGTTAATAATCAGGCAAAACAGAATTTTTATTGAACAACTCCAGTTGTTGCGTAGTACAATAAATTTGAGTTTTAGAGATGCTGAAAAATCTGTCTCCAAAAATGTGGGTAGTTAATTTTTGAGGACCGAAAATAAAACTGTCACAAAAAGTTTTTTTTTCCGCAAGACCGAAATTTCCATCCAAAAAAATGTAAATTTATGGTCATCGGAAGCCAATTTACGAACGTTAGCACGGACCCATCCGTCCGAAAAGGTAATTTTTTAGGACAGAATCTTGATTTTTTGGGGCGAAATTTTTCATCCCAAAAAATTCAAGTTTGTTGTAGTACTATTGGTTGCCCTTTGAGAAACCACTGAGGTGTTGCCATCCCTTTTTCATTAGGTTTGCGAGTTGAATATTTTCATAAACGTATGTTTGTGTAGAACTTTGTTGGCTTCCCTAAAAGAAACCAACCTGGCTTCTTACGCATTAGTACTTAACATCTTCATTGCAAGGAATTAGAAAGTGAAATGGAGGCAAAGATGCGCATTTATGTTTTTCTTATTATGAGAAAAGTGGAAGAAATTAATATCCCCGTTATAAAGTAAGGGTAAGAATTTTATCCGGTTCATTCCGGAAATTTCGTTTCTGATTATGATACCTGAATTTCAGTATCTGTTTCCGTCTATTCCAGTACCAGAACTGGATCCCAGATATGAGAATTTCTAGAACCGGATACGAAACCATTGGAATTTTCGATTCGGGCATTTTTTCCAATTTCCTGTGTAAATTGTTACTCGTTTCTTCCGTTTAAGTAATGTATCTTTTTGTCATCCGTATCTACCAGACAATCACGACATGCCTCCACTTTGTATTGGTTGATGCTCTGTATAGTGCTTGGTGGACCCTTGTCTTTATGTGGAAAGGCTGTTCGCCACTATTGAATACATTAGAAAATGGTACTGTATGGGCATGACATTTATCTATAATATCGTTCAAATTTTAATGAGTTGCACCAACCCAACGTGTTTCTAAATAAATCATGCTTGTTATTGTGCAGAAACTACTGTCCATATTTTTATCTCTAGGGAAAGACATTTTGCATGCAGCAGACGCAATTCCTACTTCAAAGATGAAGAACTTCCTGGACTTTGGAGGGAAGTCAGATTGATATCAAAATCATAGCCATTAACATTAGAACTGCAGAGCATACCACAAGTTAGGAGACAGAGGATCAGGTTGAGTGGCTTTAGTGCAGGAATGTACATGTTTTTTTTTCCTTGGATGGCCGATGGAATGATTGGGTACAACTTTAATTTTTTTTTTTTTCCTTTGATGGAATGATATGCCTAAAAATCAGTAATCTCTCTGTCTTATGAAACTGTATAACAGAAAAAAACAGCTTATTTTTCGGCCCAAAATGCTTAAAATCAAAGTAAAATCGGGGTCTTTAAGCCCACTAATGGAATTGGAATTTCCGGATTCCGTTTCTGAAATTTTCGGTTCCATTTCGGAATGGAACTGAAATGGATTTTTTGATTTTAGTAAGTATCGGAATCAGAACTGTTCTATCTGTTTCGGTACTCACCCTTATTATAAAGTACAACCTAATATTATATATTAATTCTTTTGAAATGTGCAACAAAGTGAAGGAACAAAAGACAATTGACTCTTCCGGGAAAAAGATTTTCCAAAGGTGAGAAAAAGAAATAATCTGCATGCGAACCTTAGAATTAAAGCAAGGGGTTACTGACCAGAGACATCGAATATATACCAGTACTGTAAACCTTTTGTGAGGAGAAAGATACGCTTATAATCACCTTGCATGAAATAGGAAGATCCAGCTATACTTTTTTCCTTTTCCCTTGCTTTTATATGATTGCTTTGTATGTTTCACGTGGGTATCTGTTCTTTCCACCCTATTGGGAGGGAGGAAGATGGGACTGATGTTTCATTTTCCCTTTTCATTCCTAAACAACGTATAAACGCACTTAGAAAAAAATAAAAATAAATAAACAAGGTATAAACGCAGAGGCTTAAGTAACGACCCCGCTTAGAGAATAATAAAAAAAAAAGTAACGACCCCCATTAAACCTAAGAGACGTATAAGGAAACCTTAGTCTACAAAAGCTAGCTAATTACGAGGGATTGTCTAGTCCGTCCCGCAATTTGCATTCCATAAGTGCGATCGAGACTCGTCTCATCCTTAAATAGTTCTATAATTCGTTTGGGCCAGTACATTTCTCCAACCAATAATTATGGACAATATTAACTAAGAATGCAACTCTACCGGCTTTATAACGTTTGTAGATCATAATGGTGACGGGAAATAAGTAATCAAAACGAGTAATTTTTATTAGCTTAATTTGCGTGTGACTTAGGGTTCAAGAAAACACTACAACAAATTTGCTTTTTAGCGACAAACTTTTTAGCGATGAACTTTTCAGTAGCGAAACAAATTTCGTATCTTTAGCGACAAAATTAGTGATTCGTCACTAAAAAGTTAAAACACGTATTTTTAGTGACCAATATCGATTTCGTCACTAAAAACACATCTTTAGCGACAAATTTATTAGCGACAAATGCAATTTCGTCGCTAAAGATGCACCTTTAGCGACCAAAATACATTTTCGTCGCTAAAGTGTTAAAACACATGTATTTTAGCAACGAATATCAACTTCATCACTAGAAGTAATCTTCTGCGACAAAAGTATTTCGTCGCTAAAGAGTCAACACATGGTTTAGCGACTAAAGTTAAATTTGTCTCCAAAAATCTTGTCCGAACAAGAAAATATCGTTCGAACACTAATTTTTAGTGAGCAAAGAAAACTATGGTCGCTAAAAGTCGTTTTTAGTGACCAAAATGTTTGTCATAAAAAAAAATTAACGAATAAAAGTCATGAAGTATAAAACTACAAAAAGTAATAAAAAATTTATGAAATGATACAATTTAAAAAATAAAATATCTTAAAAAAACAAAAAATCAATATGGTCATTTGTTAATGACAAAATATCAAATGCCTCGCTGAAAGTGATTTTTTTGTGACAAAAAGAAATCGTCACCAAACAATTTATGCGTAATAAACAAGCGAGAATTGTTGGGCCAAAGGCATTGTTGCTAAACAAGCAAGAATTGTTCCCGCCAAGGAATTTTGTAAAAAAAGTTTGAGAAATATTATTTTTTTATTTTTAGCAATGAGATGCCATCCTAAAGTCTTGAATTATCTTTTTATCATAAGGTGTAATAAATTGTATAATATGTTACATAAATGTGTAAGTTATTGTCTTTTTTCTTAGTGTGTTGCGTATAACTAACTATTACGATAAATGTTGTATTATAAATTATTATATTAATATATTTTTCTTAAACTATATACTGTTAATAATAATAATAATAATAATAATAATAATAATAATTATTATTATTATTATATATATATGATATCCCCTATAATATATTCTTTTGTATAGTAATATATTTAAAAAGTTTTATTCTGAAAGACCCACTTAATAAAATATAAAATTAGAGAGAGTGTTATGAAAATTGAAGTTTGATATAGCTTGGTGACTACGTTGTTGTTTTGTATTTTGTTATATAGAATAGCTTACTAACATGTATGTTATATATTGTTATACCACCATACATAATGAGATATTATATAGTATAAATGTATGCGATGTTAAATACACTGTAACATAGTATTTGATATATCATATTATATTACGGTATATGAGTAAATTAAATATTGATTACAACTATAGTTCATAAATCATGTATCTTATTGAGTAGTTAGCTTACAAAATATTATAAAAATATTATAATGTATAGATGTATGTCCCGTTATATATGTATTCGGGGGGTGTTTGTTTCCCCAATATTTTGGGGCATCAAAATTTCCAACAAAACAAACACACTCCAAAATTTTTAACTTTTACACATACACACTTCACTTTTCACAAACCCCAATAAATCTCAATAAAGTAAAGATTCTCAAAATTTCGGGAATATTCCCCAAAATTTTGGCAAACAAACACCCCCTAGAATATACTTAATTAAAGAGTATATGGTAGTCCACAATATTTAAATTATTAAGGTATAGTATGGTATGTCACTCATGTATGATATTGTTGTAGCATGATAGATCATATTATGTCATATAGTGTATAGTGCCTTTGCATCATATATGATATATGATATAGGACTAAAGTGTAAGTCATGGTTGAGAAAAAAAAATAAGTAAATCAAATATTGGTTATCACACTTGTCCATAAATCATGTATCTTATTGATTGGTTAGCTTATAGGATATCATAACACATTAGAATATATAGATGTATGCCCTGTTATATATGTATTAAAATATATTTAATTAACAAGCATATGATACTCCACCCTATTGAAATATTTAATTAATGAGAATATGCATTTAATTAACTGAGTATATGATATTCACCCTATTAAAGTTATTAAGGCATAGTATGTTATCACTTTATGGTATATATCGCAGGGTACCTTTGCATCATATGTAGTATATATTATAGCTATGAAATAAATAAATCAAATATTGGTTATAGTAGTAATAGTTCATATATAATATATCTTATTAATTGGTTAACTTACAAGATATTTTTGTGTCTATAAATTTCGTATCATTTAAAAATATCATCAAACAATAGAAAACAATATTTAGAGTTAGGATTGAAACATTAAGACAGTTTTATTATAATAAAAATTTAGTGACCAAAATACAGAAATTTAAGAAAATCTCTGAAAAAGCATATTTTTTTTTTTTACTAATAGGTATAATTAGGGGTGTCCAAAAAACCGGCCGGACTGGATCAAAATCGGACTGGTTCTGGCCAAACCGGTAAGAAATAACTCACCGGAATGGTCGGTCCGGTGAAACCAGTATACTTCAGTTCGGTCTCGGTTTCATACATAGAAAAACCGGTACCGGACCGGAGTATACTGCTTCAGACCGGTCTGAACCGGGTTTTTTTTTTTATTTTTTTATTTTAAGTAAGCCTTAACGTCTTAACGATTCACGAGCCCCCCCTCCCCTCCCTGTCTCACATTTCAAAAAAAAACCCTAACCCCCCCTCAGTTCAAGGCGCGCACGGCGCAGCAACCCCCCCTCCTCAGTTCACGCAGCAAACCAGTCCCCTCCTCCCCTCAGTTCGTGCGGCAACCCCCCCTTCAGTTCACGCAGCAACCCCCCCCAGTTCGCGCCGCCCCCCCTCAGTTCCCCGCAGCAACCCCCTCTTAACTTCCTGTCGTGTGTCTCTCTCTCCCTTGCTGTGTGTGTCTCTCTCTCATCTCTCAGGTAATTTCTTAATTCTTTTGATCTCTCTCTAGGCGTGCGAATTGGTGTTGTTTTTAGTTAATTGGTCATCTTTATTTTAGTTAATTTACTGGGACTTTGCAGGTTACAAGATTGTGATTCGGATTGAGATCAATGAGGACTAATTAGATTGATTCCATGGTAAGGTTTTATTTCTTTTTTATAATAATGCTCATTATTGTTTCATAGTTTATTATCTCACATGTATATATATATATTTTATAGCTTGATGGGAGATGGACAATTGGACAATTGATGATGGATATGGACTTTATTTTATTTTTCTACTATTTTGTTGGCGTGTATTAATTATACTTTTAATTTGTTTAATTTGTTGTTTGTTATGGCTTGTAATAGAGTAGTGTAATTACTAATTACTAATTAGTTCCAGTAGCATTTCTATTTGATACTTTTATTTTGGACTTTCTTTATTTTGGAATTTCTATTTGGTTTGTTAATTTAGAATTCTTTAAATGTATGCTTTAAGTCTTAAGATGTATGATTTATTTTAACATGTATGATTTATTATTCTTAAAAATCTATGATTTAGAATTCTTTAATTAGTAACCTAGTAATTAGTAACTAAGTTTGGTTGAGATCATAGTCCAAACTTGATGCAAAAAAAACACTAAAAAATTGATGTAAATAAGCCCAGAAAATGGTAAAAAAAAAAAGAACAAAAAACGTAGTTTAAAATAAGGCCCAAACTGGCCAAACCGGTCCGGTCTGGTCTCATTACCATGGTCCGGTCTCATTACCATGGCGGGTCCGGTCCGGTCCAGTTGATTTGCTCCCTGCAAATCCGGTTACACCGGCTCAGATCGGACTAGACCGAGCTGAATCGGCCATTGGACACCCCTAGGTATAATCAATATTCTGTTAATATAATTCAGTCTTATATTATTTAATGTATTAATATGTTTTTAAAGAGAATAACATAACTTCTAGAATCATCCATTATGAAATATAATGGAATAAAAATATTGATTCCCTCTGTTTTTTGTTTTATTTCGGCGGGTTCTCTCTCTCCTTTTGTTTTCTTCTAAATTCATTATCTTTTAGGGCATGTTCGTTTGGTTAAAAAATTTAGAATTTGAATCCAACTTTTTAAACTTATAATCCTAACATTACACTTACACGTATACCAATACAACTCAATATTATCTTTTTTATAAACATTAATACAACTCAACAACTTCTACATGCCAATAAAGTTCAAATATCATCTAAATATTCACATAATACTTAAAATCCTTAAAATTTTCTCAAAAAAACGAACATACCCTCAAACTTCTCTAGTGTTAGGGGAAAATACATTTTTCACCCACAAACTATCAGGGTAGTGACACATTGCACCCCAAACTACCATCTTTAAGACATTGCACCTTCAAACTACAATGTTAGACACTTTACACCCTAAACTACCCACTTTGACACATTACACCCTCCAACTACTAATATTAAATACTTTGCACCCTCTATTTGACAATAATACTCTTGAGAAATTAATGAATTGACAACAATATCTTCAATATATGCAAAATGGGTCAAGGACATTATCGTCATTTTAGTCTAAAAATTTGATAAAGGGTGCAAAGTGTTAAAAATTGGTAGTTAGAGCATTCTTAGCAGCTTCTTCAAATTTGGCTCTCTACTTTAACCGAAAAGTACACTTCTCTATTTTAACTATCAACTTTTTAAAAACACTCCCAGCAGCTTCTCTATTTTAACTATCTATTTTTTACTATTCTATTTAAATATTATTTTTTAAAGATTTCTTTATTTTTTTTCTAACATTTATTTTTTTAAATATTTATTTTTAAGGGTATGAGAGGAAGAAAAGAAAAGAAAAAAATAAAATAAAAGAGAGGGAGAATGTGAGGTCTGGAAGAAGAAAAGAAAAGAAAAGAAAAAATAAAATAAAAGAGAGGGAGAGTGTGAGAGAATAAAAGAAAAAAAATAAAAAGAAAGAAAAAGATAAATATTAATATTTTAAGATAGTGAAGTGAATAGTGGTTCTTTAAAAATAGAGAACCACTATTCACATGTTAAAATTTTTTGTTAAAATTCGTTATAATAGATAAGCTGTTACATGGTATTTTTTGACTTTTTTGTTAAATTGGTTCTCTATTCTAACCAAAATGTTAGAATAGAGAACCTGCTATAAATGCTTTTAGAGGGTGTAATGTGTCAAAATTGATAGTTTAGGATGCAAAGTGTAAAACTTACGGTAATTTGTGGCCGTAAAGTCTATTTTACCCCTAGTGTTATCTCTTTTTCACTCCGTAACTCTTCTCTCCCTCCGCCCCCTTGCAGGCGCCGTCAACAACTATCCTTCACCATCGTTGGCTTTTGGACGAGACTACCTCACGCCCAATGCCCTGAGATTGCGTGAAGTCCGAGAGTCATGCTCAGGCAAGGGACTTCTACCAGAGGCCCTTGCAGATGGAGGCCGAGGTCCTTGTGGTTGACGCGATGAGCGCCGAGCTCGCTCAGGTTCTCGCCGACGTACAGAAGCTTTTCTCGTCTCGGCAGGAGCTTGCGGCTCAGCTTCAGGCCATCGAGGACGATCTCGCGAGGGCACACTCGGAGTCGCATGAAGTCCCGCCTATCAAGGGCGAGATTGAGAGCATGCGAAGGGAAATTCAGAGAGGAAGGTAAAATTTGAGAAGTTCAATTCTTTATGCAATTTTATTCCGTTCACATTCTAGTTTTATACAATTAATGGAAACTGGGCAAGTTAAATATCGACAAAATTATTGTGAAGCCTATTGTTGAAGATTCCCAATTATTGGATTCAGGCATTCTATGTATTTAGATCTGACTTGGCATTCTTGTTAATTTATTTTTGGTTGGGGCGTAGGAGAAGGCAAAGGGAAAGTTCGTGGCCTTAAGAAGACCAAGCAGCGCATTTGTCCAGGTAATTGCACGATTCTGTTCTTTTTAATTGTCCTTTTCATTCTTGAAGCCATTGTTGTTTTTCAAATTCTTGCATTGTTTTGCTTAAGGTCCCTTTGACGCGCATATAAATTTGGTTTGGGAACGTATATAATATGTTGATTTTAACATTCAAAATTGTATCTTCCAGTTTGCTGGATTTTTCTTTGAGCTCATTCTAATACATATGTTGATTTTGGGAAAAACAATGATGTTGATCTAAGGCTATTTTTTCATGAAATTGGTGTTTTGAGATCTAATGGGATTTGGCTTTCTGCTTTATGGGTTCATGATATTACTCTGTTTATGCTTCACTTGCTCACAGTTATTTTTTTGAATTCCTTGACCATTGTAGGTTATATAACTCGGAAGGTAATTGCTCTACTTGGGATCAGAAACTTTTAATACTCATTTCTGATGGTGATTGTTTTAGCCATGTTTCTTTTGCACATCAAAAGCTAAGTTACTTGCATGATTCAGGTTCAGTCATTTCCCCCCCCCCTAAAAATCAAGTTATGTCAAACCCCTCGGCTAAGTATATTATAGGTTTTGAAATGCAAAAACTAGCTTTCACAACCTGTCGTGGTTTGTTTCTATAAATTATGTAGTTTGGTCTAGGGGCTACAAAATGATCTGGTTACCTTTTGATTTCTATTACTTTACTTCTCTGAAAAATTTACTCACACCAAACTTTGATGGCAGGGAACCTGACTTAAGGCCTGTTGCATCAGACTGCTGAAGGTAATTGTTACTCATTCTTATTTGCTTTTTGTGGAACATTTGATAAATTCTTTGTAAATGCTAGAAATCTTGACGATGGAAACTATAATGCTGCTATAGCATCAACTCTGTAGTGTCAGATTTGACAAATGGTGATGATGTTAAATTACTTTTTTTGGTGATGATGTTAAATTACTTTTTTGTTTAACTTTTAAATGACCAGCAGCATGGTTTTCCTAAGCCACAAGAATAGCTACAATTTCTGAGCTGTTTCTTATAAATTTTCCCAAAGCAATTGTTGGCTTTGAAAACCAAGCTATCACAAATGGTCAGTGTATCTATCACCTGGATCATATTGCTCTATGCAGTTTGAATTTGAGGTGCAGCAAAATGTGACCAAAGGTCAAATTGAACTTCATGTAGATTTACCTTCTCTTTGAATCCGTGTTTGTTTATTTGATTTTATCATATTTATTTATTCTCTGATTTTTTGTCGTTCTTTGATTTTATCATAGTTATAAATTCTTTTGGGGAGAATGTTTTGTTTATGAGAATATTTTTGTCTTTTGCAGAGGAATTCAGAAAAGATAAAGAACACAAAGGATGAATATTCTCTTTTGTATTCATAAAATTTGTTTATTATACTAATTTAACAATAGTTTTCTTGTATTTTGAATAATGTCTATTCAATGTATTTAATTTCATTTTATTAATCAGAAATGTTTTTCATATTCTCTATCAAAATTGCATTACCTTATTTAAAATACAACTAAAACACAAGTATGTTTATGAACTTCACAATAACAATTTAAAAATGGATAAAATTAATTGTCCAGAAACCAAATTGGTCACTCAAACATTCATGTTCGAACATAATTGGCCAAATGACGAACTAGACAAATTTAGTGACGAAATTCAATTTAAAAATGGATAAAATTAATTGTCCAGAAACCAAATTGGTTAGTCAAACATTCATGTTCGAACAGAATTGGCCAAATGACGAACTGGACAAATTTAGTGATGAAATTGCTTGTTCGAATAGAGATTCTCGTTCGAACATAATCTTGTTCGAACAGATATTCTCGTTCGAACAAATATATTTAGCGATGAATTTTGATTTTCTCGTCGTAGATGAGCATCTGCGATGGGGCTACAGCATCGAAATTATAACAATTTTTTTTTTCGTCATTGAAGCTTTTTCGATACGAAAATTGTATCTTTAGTGACAAAAAATTTCACCACTAAAGATTGAAATTGTTGTAGTGAAAAGACCAATTGATGATCATGATTGACCTTAGTCGCCAGGAATCCTCCTTGAAACTAAGCTTTAGACCCTAAATTATAACTAGAGGGAGGGAGTGAATAGCTATTTAAAAATTAATCAACATTTTCTTTCTACTCACAAAAAAATAGCTAAACTAATTTTCAATCAATCCACAAGTAATCATAACAGTTATATGGATTTTACAGAAGCAAGAATACAAGAACAGAGCAAATTTTCCAGCAATGATAAAATCAATATTATCGCTATTTTTCAGCAACTCTAAATCAAGACAATGAGAAATATACAACAGCTATAAAATCAAAACAATGTGAGATTTACAGCAGCTATACAATCAAGAAAACTGCAGATTTTTTAGCACGATAAAACCACTACTATATGAATTTTACAGCAACCACAATATGATTTTCCAGCAACTATAAAATATATGAATTTTACAGCAACATATTTCTAAAATTCAGCAATATAAAAGATAATAAAGAAACCAATTTCCAGCAACCTAGATATTAAAGATGTAATCAATTTTTCAGCAACCTAGATGCAAATCATAAAATCAATTTCTAGCAACCTAAATGCAAAAGATCCTAATCAAAATAAAGATCAGCACATGCAAACATTACAAGAACAACAAAATCAAAACAATACCAATATTTTGTTAACGAAGTGAAAATCTCTTGAGGATAACTTCCTCCAAGAGACAAAAACACTTCGGGTGTAGATCATACCAATATTCTCCACTAAGAACGTCTAGACTCTACAAGACGGTGATCTAAGCAAAAACTCATTAACTGCAAGATCCATTGCTCTTCGAAAAGTCACTCAATCTTCCTTCTTGGGTTGGTACTTAGCACACATGCGACAACCAGCAACTTCGGTCTTGTTCTTCAATGGAACCAACGAACTCGTCAGCTTTTACACTTCTAAAATCTTCAGCAGCGATCAATCTTGAGAAACCCCCAAGAACTTTCAAACTTGGTGATTCGATCTCAATAGCAACCGTGTAGGAAAGAATAGCTCTTCAATCAACAATCTTTCACATTCATAGCCTTCGACCAGAGGGAAGAAATCAAACTCTCACACTCGGAAATGAACAGATTAGTTTTCGAGCAAGGAGAGAAAAACAGGAGATATTTGTATAGAGAGGATTTTTCGGGAGCAAGAATATTTAAAGTACATGTTAATCTATTTTAGTAAGGATATAATGGTAAAATAAAGTCTTTTGGAGCTTTGGGCGAATTTCTAGAAGTTTAATTTGAAGTCTGTAAAAATCCCACTAGGGTAACCCTATACTAACCTTATCAATTGAAAAAACCTCTCAACTGTTTTGCAACCACTCCCAAACTTTCTAGACGTATCCAACAATCTCCCAGCAGCTTCTATCACATTCTTTTGGCTCCACATCCTCATAAACCAATCAAGTTGCTATATACATTCTAAACTGAAATTACATTAATAAAAGGACTGTTTTGCCCATAGAAATAATGCCAATGTATACATACATTGACACTTTCACTCCCGCACACGTAAAGCTACATCCCTCCGCCAATTAATCTTTGCAATTATCTCTAGATTTATTATTTATATTTTATTTTTATGTTATAAAAAATTTCAAATTTCTAGTCTTTAACGGTTACATAGAAGAATCCATAGAATCACTTAGAAGTTTCATTGAAACTTCGGAGACACGTCTTATAACACTATATATACGCGAGAAATTATTAAATATATCACAAGTTTTCTATTCACTTTACTCATTTATCTGAGTATCACTTTTATCCCTCCCAAACCGCTCTCCCTCTCCGTCTCCCTCCCCGTTTTATTGGCCTACTTTGATGTCTCCTCTAAGGTGTCGAAAGTCAAGTGGGATAGCCAGCACCTCTGATCAAGAAGATTGGCCCATCTCAAAGATCCACAAGCAGAGGTGGCGGCTGGCTTTCACAGCCATACACTTCACAGGGTTCTTACTTCTTTGTCCAAGTTGAAAGTTCTTGACAAGAATGGTCCTCTTGCGCAGCCTCTCTTACGTTGTGTCAATGTACGGGCCATCAACGAGGACAGCTCCTGGGGTGACAAACCCGAGCATTTCTCAACATCGATCCAAAAACGTTAAGTGACATGGTAAGGGACAAAAATTTTGAGTCTTTGAGCCAGTTTGGAGGGGTTAAAGAAATTGCTCGAATTCTTAAAAGTGATGTAAAGATGGCCTTATTGGTAGCGTGGCTGATATTATAAAGAAAGAATTTTTTCAGCACGAACGAATACGAAAAGGCTCCTGCTAAAGGCTTTCTTAGCTTCTTGTTTGAATCATTTAAAGATACAACTATTGTTATTCTTTTGGCATGTGCTTTACTCTCTCTTGCCTTTGGACGTCAAAAACATGGCTGGAAAGATGACTGGTACGATGGAGGAGCATCACTGTTCCTGCCATTTTGGTTGTTGCTGTGTCAGCTGCGAGCAACTTCAGGCAATCAAGGCAATTTGACAAGCTCTCCACAAAGAGCAGCGATATAAAGGTGGAAGTTGTGAAGGATGGGAGGCGCCAGCCTATATCGATCTTTGAAGTTGTTGTAGGTGATATTGTGTACTTGAAGATCGGTGATCAGATTCCCGCAGATGGGGTGTTCGTGGAAGGGCATTCCTTGAAGGTGGATGAGTCTAGCATGACTGGTGAAAGCGATCACATTGAGGTTGATGAAAGTACTCCCTTTATGCTATCAGGCACAAAGGTGTCGGATGGCTTTGGTTTCATGCTCGTCACTTCTGTGGGCATGAACACTGTGTGGGGCGAGATGATGGGTTCCATAAATCGGGAGTTTAATGAGAAGACACCACTGCAAGAATGCCTCAACAAGCTGACTTCATACATTGGGAAGGTTGGGTTGGCAACGGCTGCGCTTGTTCTTGCAGTTCTGTTCTTTTGTTACTTCACCGGAAACACCAAAGATTACACTGGAAACAGGGAATTTAACGGCAGGAAGACAAACGTTGATGAAGTCATGAATGCGGTGGTGGAAATTGTTGCTGCAGCCGTCACAATCATTGTGGTGGCTATTCCAGAAGGGTTGCCACTGGCTGTTACTCTTACTTTGGCTTATTCTATGAAGCGCATGATGGTCGATCATGCCATGGTCCGAAAACTATCTGCTTGTGAGACAATGGGGTCAGCCACAACAATTTGCACAGATAAAACAGGCACCCTTACGTTGAATGAAATGAAAGTGACGGAGTTTTGGTTGGGAAAGGAAGCAGTAAATGATGACAATTCAGGGATATCGCGGGTAACGTTCTCAAACTACTCCAACATGCGGTTGGTTTAAACACAGCTGGTACAATTTACAAGCCACATTCTGTATCAGTTCCTGAGATTTCTGGTAGCCCAACAGAGAAAGCAATACTTTCTTGGGCGGTGTTTAATCTGGGTATGGATATTGAAGAAGTTAAGCATAATCATGAGACAATCCATGTAGAAGTCTTCAATTCAGAGAAAAAGAGAAGCGGCGTTTTGGTGAAGAGAAACAGAGAGAAGTACATGGATACTCACTGGAAGGGAGCTGCTGAGATGATACTGGCCATGTGTTCAACTTATTATGACAGAACAGGGATGCTGAAAGCTATGGATGAAGAGAAAAGATTGCAGCTTGAGACAATTATTAAAAATATGGCAGCAAAAAGTCTCCGATGCATTGCCTTTGCCACAAAGAAATAGCAGAAGAAAGTTGACAGACTTGAGAAGCTTGAAGAAAATGGGCTGACATTACTGGGGTTGGTTGGCTTGAAGGATCCGTGTCGGCCTGGAGTGAGGTTAGCAGTAGAATCTTGCAGAGCGGCTGGAGTCAATATCAAAATGATCACTGGTGACAACATGCACACAGCAAGGTCTATAGCTATTGAGTTTGGGATCCTCAATCCTGAGGAGGATTTGGATAATGAAGCAGTAGTTTTCAATCCAACTCCGACAGTGAGGCTATACGAGCGAGTATTGATGTACTTCTACATATTTCTCTTCACCAAAACCTGGCTTCTCTTTTTTTCTAAATTGAAGACTTCTACATGGATTGTCTCTTAATTATGCTTAACTTCTTCAATATCCATACCCAAATTAAACACTGCCTAAGAAAGTATTGCTTTCTTTATTGGGCTACTAGAAATATCAGGAAGTGATACAGAATGTGGCTTGTAAACTGCACTAGCTGTATTTAAACCAACCACGTGTTGAGTAGATTGAGAACGTTACCCGCGATATCCCTAGAATTGTCATCATTTACTGCTTCCTTTCCAAGCCAAAACTCCGTTACTTTCATTTCATTCAACGTAAGGGTGCCTATTTTATCTGTGTTGTGACTGACCCCATTGTCTCACAAGCAGATAGTTTTCGGACCATGGCATGATTGACCATCATGCGCTTCATAGAATAAGCCACAGTAGCAACCATTCTGGAATAGCCACCACGAAATTGTGACGGCAACAACAACAATTTCCACCACCGCATTCGTGACTTCATCAACGTTTGTCTTCCTGCCATTAAATTCCCTATTTCCAGTGTTGTCTTTGGTGTTTTTGGTGAAGTAACAAAAGAACAGAACTGCAAGAACAAGCACAACCGTTGCCAACCCAACATTCCCAATGTATGATGACAGCTTGTTGAGGCGTTCTTGCAGTGGCGTCTCCTCATTAAACTCCCGGTTTATGGAAACCCATCATCTCGTCCCACACAGTGTTCATGCCTACAGAAGTGACGAGCATGAAACCAAAGCCATCCGACACCTTTGTGCATGATAGCATTAAGGGAGTACTTTAATTGACCTCAATGTGATCGTTTTCACCAGTCATGCTAGACTCATCCACCTTCAAGGAATGCCCTTCAACGAACACCCCATCTGCGGGAATCTGATCACCAATCTTCAAGTACACAATATCACCTACAACAACTTCAAAGATCGTATAGGCTGGTGCCTCCCATCTCTCACAACTTCCACCTTTATGTCACTACTTTTTGTGGGGAGCTTGTCAAATTGCCTTGATTGCCTAAAGTTGCTCACAGGTGACACAACAACAACCAAAATAGTGGCGATAGGGATGCTCCCACCATCGTACCAGCCATGTTGTTTAATGCCAAAGGCAAGAGAGAGTATAGCACATGGCCTGTACATTGACGACAACATAAGAGAGACTACGCAAGAGAGGACCATTCTTGTCAAGAACTTTCAGTTTGGACAAGAAAGTAAGAACCCTGTTGAAGTGTATGGTTGTGAGAGCGCTTTGGGAGGGATAGAAGTGATACTCAGGGTAAATGAGTAAAGTGAATAGAAAACTTATGATATCTATAACAATTTGTGATGTATATATAGAGTTTATAAGATGCATCTCGGAAGTTTCATTATTGCATGGATTTTTCTACGTAACTGTAAGACTAGAAATTTTAATGTTAAAATTTTCTTATATTTTGCCAAATTAATCCGAGGATACTCGCCCATGTTTGGATGTATATGGAAAATTTTGAAAAAAATTTCATAACAACTTTTTCCGACATTCTAATACTTTTTTACAAATTCTAACCGTTTTTTCTCAAATCCAGATAAAATCTACACTACCATCTTAAAAAAGTTTACAATCTCCAACACCAATTACAAAAACTTTTTGCTCATCCAAAGTTACTTATTTTCAATAATCTGATTGATTTTAAAACAATTTAAACTACCAAATAGATTAAAAAGACAACATACTCAATGGGACGTGTGAACTTTCGTATTTTTGCCCTCCATGTTTTTGCTTATACTCTCTAGGCACCGTTAACACTTTTAAATATCTTCAAAATTAATTTTTTTTCTAATGAGAAGAAATATTTACGAGTATGTTTACCATGTCAAAAAGTCTTCTAATTACATTTTTTTGTTGTTGGTTTGTCTCCTTGGTAATAATCAGACCAACATTAAGAGTGTCAACACATCATCAAGAATGAAAAACAGTAAGAGAATGATCAAGTGGTTGCAAATCTAATTCTTAATAATAAAAAAGGATATATGTTTCTAATAATAATAAAGGATATTATTTACCCAAAAAATAATAAAAAATGATATATGTTGGAAAGTTTTGTATTGTCCCTTCATTTTTTCTCAATTTGTTATGTTTATCTCTTTAGAGGGCCGGAAAGACAAGCATATAAAACAATGTTAGTGTTTTTTTTTTTTTTTTTGTAGTAATGAGGAACAATCCCCAGTAATTCTGATTTGGACGGAATTAGCTCAGCTTAGTCTCACTACAGGGCTTAAGGGTAATTTTTTTCCAATTAGTCCTTTCCTCCACCCTATTAAAAATTATTAATTAGGTGAGAAAAATTAGATAAAAATTCAACAAAGAGGTATGAGTACCTCCACTCCTTGGGAAAATATAATGACTGAAATAAATATATGGAAAATATAAAATCAAGGGACAAAAATCACAATAAATCGTAAAAATGCAAATCAAACAAAAAAAATAATACAGAAAAATGAAAAAACAATCTAAACCTCAAATTCTTCAAAAAAAAAAAAAAAAAAAAAATGAAAACTCAGAAATTTTAATGATTTACCTTCACACCTTTTTATCATTTCTTTTTTCCTTTTACTGTATTTTGTGTATTTTTCTCATTTGATTTTCATTTTTACAATTTATTTCAGATTTATTACAATTTTTTTTATCTTTCTTTCATATTTTCTAGTATTTATTTAATTTTTATCTTTTTGAAGGATTGGAGGGTCATGTAACTGCCTTTCACTACATTAACATTAAATTTTTTAAATATAAAAATAAAATATAAATGATAAATTTAGAGATAATTGCAAGGATTCAATTGGCGGAGGGAGGTAGCTTTACGTGTGCGGGAAGAGGATTCTTGGGGACTAAGGTCAATCATGATCATCAACTGGTCTTTTTCTTGAACCCCAAGTCACACGCAAATTAAGCTAATTAAAATTACTCGTTTTGATTACTTATTTCCCATCACCATTATGATCTACAAACGTTATAAATTAAGTCCGTAGAGTCGCATTCTTAATTAATATTGTCTACAATTACTGGTTCGAGAAATCTGCTGGCCCAACGAATTATAGAATTATTCACGGATGAGACAAGAGTCTTGATCGCACTTATGGAATGCAAATTGTGGGACGGACTAAACAATCGCTCGTAATTAGATAGCTTTTGTAGACTAAGGTTTCCTTATACTTCTGTTAGGTTTAATAGGGGTCGTTACTTAAGACTGTGCGTTTATACCTTGTTTAGGAATGAAAAGGAAAAAGGAAACATCAGTCCCATCTTCGTCCCTCCCAGAAGGGTGGAAAGAACATATTCCAACGTGGAAACGGGCTGTGTTGCAGCTGGAGAGAGAGGAAAACAGTCAGAGAAGAAAGATAAGATAATTGGACATAGGAGGGGGCAATCAGGTGCAGCGTTGCTGATTTTCAACATGTCAGTCTATAGTAATTTTGTTTACTGTCAGGTAGTGAAATCACTATACTGTGAAAAACTTTGGAGACATCGAATACTTGTGCTTAGTTTGAGAACCTAAGATAGTGTTTGGGAGTAAAATTTTAATTAAAATTTTAGGAATAGGTAAAAAGGTGAAGAAGGAGAATAAAAAAAAGTTGGTAAAAAGTAAAAAAAGTAAATGAAAAAGTGAAAAAAATTTGTGAAAAGTGAAGAGAGAGAAATAATTGTAATGAAGTGAAAATTCGGGCTCAAGTTACTCTCCAGTCCTTTAGTGGGAAAGTTTCATTTTTAAGAGATATGCATAACGGTTCGCAGGAAATTCAAATGCTTCTATAACAAGCCAAAGCGCCATCGAGTGATTTAACACATTTCTATATGCTATTCATCTGAACGGAATACTATACAGTGGGGCCACTTCCATATGTTATCCATCGGAATACGGTACAATGGGGCCGCGTACAACCAAATCTCAGAGAGGTTAGCCCAAGAATTCAGACCATTCATTGCCTGAGGGGAATTGAATCCTGACCAGTGCATTTAAAATATACAGTCTCAAGTGTCGTCCTTGGCTACCCGGTGGGAAGTAAATTAATGAAGTATTTGCGTAAAATTGAATAACTCTCTAGATTGAGTATTTGCATATTGAATGACTCTCTTGGGTTGGAGTATTTGCATACAATTGAATAACTCTGCCAAGACACTCTTTACATGGATAAAGCTGAATAGTAAAGAATCTAAAAACTTTCCTTTAGCATCTATAATGGAAAGGAAAATACGAAGTCTGTTTGGTGTGTGCCGATCTTGGCTAGTCTCCTGATGCAGAAGCTTCCTGGTTTCGCAATGGCTTGGCTAAACTGGACAGCACTTGAAGAGCCAACCAATTGGCCATGACAAAGCTGCAAGTCCAACGCAAGCACCCCATTGCCCCCAATCCAGTCTCTCAGTATTGGCAAATCTCTTTAGAAACTCCACCATCACAAGTTGAAGGACTATGGTAATTACAATGATCACTAAAAATAGCTTATTATTAAGTAACCCAGTGAATATATTCTTCTTCTCTAGTTTCCTTGCATTGAATTCATTGAAGACTTGGCAGAGGACAAAAGTATTAAAAATAAGGGTGCTCTTTACCTTCTCGTCAACACCGAAGATGGATATTCCTTTAAATTGTAAAACGAGTAAGATTATTACCTGATACAAAGCTTGAGCAATGAGATTCCTCCACATGATTCTGGTTATAAGTGGCTCTGACCGACCAATTGGTGGCTTTTCCATGAGCTCATTGGTGGGTTTCTCGGTGGCCAAGGCTAAAGCTCCTAAGGTGTCCATTATCAGGTTTACCCATAATAGCTGGACTGCAGTCAGTGGCACCTTACCAGAAGAAATAGCGGCAACAAGGTTGATAACAAGGGCGGCAACATTGACTGTGAGCTGAAACTGAAGGAATTTTTGAATGTTGTTGTAAACACACCTTCCCCACCTCAACACTGTCACAACAGAGGTGAAATTATCGTCCAAGATTACTATATCTGAGCTCTCTTTTGCCACTTCAGTTCCTTGGATCCCCATGGCAAGCCCAATGTCCGCTTCCTTCAGAGCAGGAGCATCGTTGGTTCCATCACCTGTTACTGCCACCACATGGCCTTTTTGCTTCAAGTACTGTACCATCAGAAGCTTGTCAAAAGGGGATGACCTGGCCATTACGCGAATTTTGTTGATCTTCTCCATTCTCTCCTCATGTGAGTAGTTTCTGAAGTTTACCCCTTCTACTACAGCTTCATTGTCCAAATCCTCCTCAGGATTGAGGATCCCACACTCAATAGCTATAGCCCTTGCTGTGTGCATGTTGTCACCAGTGATCATTTTGATATTGACTCCAGCCGCTCTGCAAGATTCTATTGCTAACCTCACTCCAGGCCGACACGGATCCTTCAAGCCAACCAACCCCAGTAATGTCACCCATTTTCTTCAAGCTTCTCAAGTCTGTTGACTTTCTTCTGCTATTTCTTTGTGGGCAAAGGCAATGCATCGGAGACTTTTTGCTGCCATATTTTTTATAATTGTCTCAAGCTGCAATCTTTCCTCTTCATCCATAGCTTTCAGCATCCCTGTTCTGTCATAATAAGTTGAACACATGGCCAGTATCATCTCAGCAGCTCCCTTCCAGTGAGTATCCATGTACTTCTCTTTGTTTCTCTTCACCAAAACGCCGCTTCTCTTTTTCTCTGAATTGAAGACTTCTACATGGATTGTCTCATGATTATGCTTAACTTCTTCAATATCCATACCCAGATTAAACACCGCCCAAGAAAGTATTGCTTTCTCTGTTGGGCTACCAGAAATCTCAGGAACTGATACAGAATGTGGCTTGTAAACTGTACCAGCTGTGTTTAAACCAACCGCATGTTGGAGTAGTTTGAGAACGTTACCCGCGATATCCCTAGAATTGTCATCATTTACTGCTTCCTTTCCCAGCCAAAACTCCGTCACTTTCATTTCATTCAATGTAAGGGTGCCTGTTTTATCTGTGCAAATTGTTGTGGCTGACCCCATTGTCTCACAAGCAGATAGTTTCCGGACCATGGCATGATCGACCATCATGCGCTTCATAGAATAAGCCAAAGTAAGAGTAACAGCCAGTGGCAACCCTTCTGGAATAGCCACCACGATGATTGTGACGGCTGCAGCAACAATTTCCACCACCGCATTCATGACTTCATCATTGTTTGTCTTCCTGCCGTTAAATTCCCTATTTCCAAGGTCATC
>CM025849.1:32892669-32929631 GCA_003952965.2 Morella rubra
CTCTGTACTTTTTCTCTCAAACATCTGAACAAAACATAATTCATTAATTTTTTACGCTTAACACCACCACCTAACTACTACATTTATTTTTATTTTTTTTTTTTTAAACTCAAATGGCATGTTGGATTCTTTAAACTATATAAAAAAAATATAGAATTTAGCGTGGAGATTATGACAAATTATTAATTACTTATTTGTATTTATTTTAACAGTTAGATCTGTATGAGCACAAAGACTTTTAGTAGTTTGAGGTTGAATATATGAAGGGTATTAATTTGTGGTGAATATTTCAAATGACATCATCCATAAATGTGTGTAATATTTATTTTTTTCTCTTTGTAAAATAGGATAATAGAGAATGGCCCTCTCATAAGTAATCAACCGGCAAATGTTTCTACAGATATTTACACTTTTCTTTTTATGGTTACCTCCATCTTTATTATTTCTTTTGGAGATCTTGATAATTTTATTACCGTGATAATCGATGAGCCCACAAGGACCTACTCTAGTGTCAAGGATGAGCCGTAGACTCCAACGTCTTGGATTCAAAATCTTAACTATGTGACTTCATCTAAGTGATGCGCAAGTCTATATAAAATAACCATACAAACAATCTATCAACCAATTGATTGATGTGCCACATTTGTGCCTATCTAGGACCTCACTCTTTGAGTGAACTCAATTTTTGTTCCGGACTTGAGATCTATGCGTAGAGATCTTTGGAGGCCACAACCAGCGGGAATGAATTCTCCATCGACTGGAGTACGCTTTTGCACCAACTGATAGTTGACTAGATGATGCGTGGATCTCATGTGCCCGTCTCTCCCCAATCCAAGTTGGAGGTGGGCTTCTCTAGTGGGCGGTCACTAGATGATTGGCCTTTGGGCCTCTTGGTGACCCTTTCCACCTCCTCTAGCGACCGATCAATAGATGCATGGGTCGTGGATCTTACACACCAGCCCATTGTTTCTTGACCCACTCCTCTTCTTGCCAATTACTTTTCAGGCTGTTGGCTTTTCTTTTTCTACATCAACTTGCTGCCCTTTGTGGGTTTTCTGCCCTTTATAGGTCACTTCCCATTCATTTGGGTTTGGGAATGTAAGTCTGTTAGGCCTCCTAATTCGTTAGTCTGTTGCCTTTGAATGGCTAATTAGTCCTTTAAAACAACTTTAGGTGTTTAATCCTCTTTGAAACTAATGAACGTGTGTGGTGTTATGATAAAAAAAAGAGTAAAAGTTAAAAACAAAATAATCAATTAATTGAAAGTATGTTGAGAAAATAAAAATAGAAATTGGAAGTACGGCTAGTCGTGGCAAACATCCAGCGAGCCCTCTCATAGTTATATCACTTAAGATTGTCAATACAGTTATGCATAATCTAGCCAAGTAGACAATATTGTGTGCATTCATTGTCTACTAAATAGATAGCATAATCCATAAGCCTATATTTGATATATTATAATCCATTATTTTTTTCCTAAAGACAAGAGATGAAGATTGATTAAAAATAGGATTCTATACTATTTAACTTATGACAACCACAATCTCTAATTTTAGAGAGGAAAAAGTTTCAGCAAAATTATTTAATTTTAGGAGGTCGCTGCATGTGTCTTAAGTTGCCGTGCTATTAAGCCTTCTGGTATAACTAAATTAGACAAAGTCCGTCCAAATCGAGTCACAGTTAGAGTCGTAGGTTATCTCTCGTCTCAAAACAAATCTAAATATGCTCTCCATATTAGTAGTTGAAATGAACAAGCGTTGTAACCTAATATGGCTATTAAGATAATTATATGAATTTCCCTTCATTTGACATTCATATATCCTATTCATTTGAAATTTGCATAGGAAGGTTCCTTTGAAGCTCCATTGTCAATTCCTCCATGATTGTGTCCATCGTGGAAAACTATAAACAAACGATTATTGAAAACGACTCGTTTCGGTTTGTATTTGAGACTTGAAACAGAGGACACAAATCCAAATCCTTACATCATGTCTAGCTTCACTGGAAAATGATAGTTGATTATGGTAAAACGTGACCAAAAACACTTTAAACTTCCTCAAAAGTAGTTAGCTAATCACTAATGTATTGGTGGCTTTGGTCAACCGTTCCGTCCAAAGAATAAAACACTATGCTCGCTTCAGCTGCATCTGAGTTATAAATTTCATCTTTAGAAAAAAAAAAAAGTTATAAATTTCTTCACATTTAACCTCAAAATTATGAAAATTTATTAATATTTATCCCTTCATAAGAACCAGCAAGATATTAAATCATGTAATCTATTTTTCTTTTGTATGTTTCAATAATAAAATTTTATTAAAGAACGAATATTAATATATTTTGATAATTTGTGACTAAATATGATAAAATTAATAGTTTAGAATGAGAAATGATATTTGGATGATAATTTAAAGATTAAAAGTGAAGATTGTTTAAAAAATATCAGCAAGGAGTTTATTCATGTGTAAGAACTATACAATATTTATTTAATTTTATTTAGTACGAAACAATTTAAGTTTTAGAATTTTTTTTTATTCTTTAGTAACTAAAATTAGTTAATTTTGTTTCAGTGAAAAAAGAAAAGGGGAGATGAAATTGGAAGACCGAACGAGAAAAGTAAAGAAAAAAAACGGAAAAAAAAAACAGAACAACGACAGAACAACCCGCGGGACCGCGAAGGAGTTTTAAGTTTAAAGCACACGCATGAGTCATAACAACACAGTATCCCCAGTTGGCCAGTTTCAGTATCCAATTCAACTCACCGCTAAACTCCTTGCTGACCTAAAATCTATAAACAAAGCGTAACATCAAAGGACGGCCTTGTCTCTCTCTCCCTTTTCGTTGCTTTTCAAAAAGCAACGGCACCCTGAAAAGCAACGGCACCCTCTTTCTTTCTATGCATATTCTCTTCCCATAGACTTTCTCTCTTCCCTCTCATTGTCGGAAAGGCTATTGGATAATCAAGTTGAAGGGTCGGCCCTTGCATCCTCAAATACCCATTCCCATTTTCTACTTCCACATATTTTTCATGATTCGTAAGTTCAAGTCTCCCCCTTTTTTTTTGGTTTCTCTCGCTCTCTCTCTCCTCCAGAGATTTTCATAAGCAACGAAAAAAGGAATAAGAAGAATTAGGGTTTTCGTTTCGGTGTTAGCGCGTGTTTTGGCTCCAAAGCTGTAATGGGTAATTGCATTTGATGTTGTTGTTATTTGCTTTTCTGGGTATCTCGTCTAATTGCTTCTGGTTATGCACATTGTATGCCTTTTGGACTATTGTTTGGATTAGCAATGATCAGTGTGATCAGTGGGAGTTGAATGGTTTGTATATTGGGAAATGAAAATTGCTCTCTGTTGAACTCTCGAGTGGAATTGGGAAATAAATTCAATTTGGGTTCTCTGGGTTGTTTGCTGTATCCGGCTGTTTGGTTGCCGAGAAATGAAAGTAAAAATACTGGGCCTCCATTTCTTGTTGACTAAATTTTCTGAAAAATGATCTCAACTTAGTCGTATATGCGAGGTTTTTCTTTTCCGCAGCTCCTACATTACAAAGATCAATGAGTATAAAAAATCCATTGCTTTAATATACCTGGATTTTTGACTGACCAAGCAGATAGTATTTGAAATAAATTTCTTCATTGGGTTGGTAGGCTCTCCACACTCAACCATGAGGAGGTTGAATTTTGTTTTTGGGGGATAAGTTAGACATGCCCTAGGGAATTTTGAGTGGACCTCACCCTCACCTCTACCTTATTCTTAAACAGAATGAGGTTCTATTTGAGCTAGAGAGACCTTTCTAATGTTATTCTATGGTTGATTCTCATTTTGGTGATTAACAGAGTAATTGCTCTGCAATAATGACGAGGGTGACTCGTGATTTTGGTGACACGATGCAAAAGGATGCGGTCCCTGCAGTATCTGCTGATGTGATATTTAATTCTAGCCGTTTTTCAAATTTCAAAATTGGAGCTAACAATCAGATTGTGGAGGCAAAGGATGACCCTAAAGTACTAACCATGAAGGAAGTTGTTGCACGTGAGACTGCACAACTGTTAGAACAGCAGGAACGCCTCTCAGTTCGTGATCTTGCCAGCAAATTCGAGAAGGGGTTGGCTGCTGCTGCTAAGTTGTCTGAAGAGGTTATTTATTTGTGATTTTTGTGTTTGCTATCTTAGGAAATAATGTGCTGTCTGTGCTTGTAAAAGACATTAATTTTTACAGAATTCTGTTTCATATGTTTGATTATGGTACATACTTGTTTTCCTGAGCTTTTGGTCACTTAGAAAACAAAGGGAAAGCTTGGAGATGGTAGTTAAAAACTTTGGCATCTGTTATTAGGGTTTCAGAATATTCCCTCAGTTCAGATTATACCAATTAGCGGCACTATGCCCACTAGGAAGAAGAGTCTACTTTCACTAATTCAATTACCAAATGATATTAGCTTTACTAAATTTGTTTTCATTTCATCATAGAGGCTGCAAACAACTTGGAGCAAAACTGGTTTGTTTGATGCGAGAATGCTCTTGTTTCTTCTGTTGCTTTTTGGTTCAATTGGGAAGATAAGAATTAATTATTTCGAAAAACAGTGGATGGTACTGATAACCCAATTATCATCTAGTTATTTCTGGACTTCAGGCTAGGCTGAGGGAGGCAGCTTCTCTGGAAAAACATGTTCTTTTGAAGAAGCTTAGAGATGCACTGGAATCCTTAAAAGGTCGTGTGGCTGGTAGAAACAAGGATGATGTAGAGGAGGCTATTTCAATGGTTAGTTTTTTTGTACTGTGCTACTTTTATTCAGTTTTGTTGGTTTAAACATTCTTATGCATCATTTCAATCATTTATAGATGGTTACTTTGCTTGAGATATTTATTAAGATGCAATTGTAAATGCTATCTGAAGGCATATTTGACAATGCTGCTTGTCATTCTGTTTTGAATTGCTTATTGATGTAAGTTAACAAAACAAACTTTACAGCAACTGTACAGCCATTGAACAAGCCCAGAAAATATTCACATTTTCCATCAAATAGCCACGGTATGTGATGTGCATGGTAATTTGTTGCATTTCTGGAAAACATGATTCTGACCCAACAGTCAAATTCCAGACATGTAAGCACAATATGAAAGGGTGCTTAAGTAATATTGACATTATGTCGTCTTATGCACTGTCAACAAGAGTTTATTACGTATTGTACTATATATTCACTCATTTTTGTTTTTCTGATTAATTAAATTTTATAGATGTCTCCAAAGAAGAATAACTGGAAATGCTTCTCTAAAGTGTTAGATTGTTTGTTTTTGGTATTTCTCCCACTTAATTATTATTCTTCTTCTTTGTTGTGTTTGTAGTTTATAGAAGTACTATAACCTATACTATTTCCCAAATGAAGCAAATAATGGTTATACAATTATTATCACTTCCTGCAGGTGGAAGCTTTAGCAGTGCAGCTGACTCAAAGGGAAGGGGAGTTAATACAAGAAAAGGCGGAAGTGAAGAAGCTGGCAAATTTTCTTAAGCAGGTGTGATTAACTTCTTTAGTTGAAGTTGGGTGCTGCAATGTTGTGGATTGCCATAAGCTAATTCTTTTAACAACCTATTTCAAAGGATTATCTCTTGTTAAGTTGGTTGATGGATGTTATTCCTAGGTATACTGAACTAGTTCAGATGTTGTTTGATGGCTATTTTCATGTATCAAGTCCCCTGGAAGTTGTACAAATGATTTCTACAAGCATAGTAGGCTCTGTTAGAATTTTAGGCAAAATAGAAGGTCTCTTTGGCTGATTATTTTTTTCACTGGAGGATCAGTTACTTCCGCGTTACTGGAGGATGCAATATGCATGGTTTGTGGAGCTGTGTGTGGGTGTTGGGTTGCAATTTAGTTTATGTTGGACATGGATGATCTGATGGATACCCAGGTGTGAGGCTTGAAGGAACATGTATGACTGCCATTATGAGATATTTCAAAGTGCCAGTGCAATTTTTTGTATTCCAACTGCTCTCCTTGGTTGTATTAGTGCCAGTAATTCCAAAGTCCAGACTACATGTTAGCTCTTCCTAGGACTAATAATAGATCAACCCATAGAAGTCTCTTGTTCATAAACACATGCAAAATATTTTGGTGAATTCGATGGTTCAAGGAGCAGGTAGAATAAAAGAATGGACAACAAAGGCTGCTGATTGCTGGATAAATGATGGCAGTGAAACGAATGGAGTGGATCTAGCATTTTGGTACTTACACCCTCCAGTTTTATTCATGTATGACCTCTGATCAGGGGCATGCCCCCCCCCTTCCTCACAACCAAACAGAGATTTTGCAAAACACCCCTCTCTCCTACCTAGAAGAAAATTCTATGGAATTCATGTTTTGCTTCCCTCAAATTTTTTACTGAATCCCTTCTCTTATTGTCCAATTTCCTGTTTTGACATCTAGCATTTTGAAAATCCCGAATCTCCCCTTAGCCTCTCCGAAAAAGTTATAATGGTTTTTATTTTGACTCTTGAAATGTAAAAACTACACTTTCTCCTTTCCTTTCCAGAAGAAGATTTTAAGAAATTCTCTTTAGCTCTTTAGAAAAATTGAATTAAACCCTCAAGTCATAGAAAGATCTATAGTAACTATTACGTTTTTTTTTCTCCGAAAATAAGATTGAATAATGCATTTGTCTAGGCTTTTGTTGGGGTCAAAATCCAGCGTTGAATCTAAGAAAAACTTGGAATTGATGGTAAAGCTCAACAATGGGTCTAAAATTTTCGGATAGAAAATACAAATATATTTTTTAAAACTCATCATGTATGATTTTTCTTTGATCCTCTTTAAGTCTTTTTTAATTCAGTGTTCTCTCATTAACAATGGGTGCTATTTATGGCTAAATTGATGGACATATTTGATAACTTTTGTTATGTTGATTAATGTATTTTTTTTTTGTGAAACAATTAGTGTAATATACCTTGATTAAAAAAAGAAGGATATATTTAATTATTAAAAATTCCTACTTCGGCCCCCCTAAAGATTAAATCTTGGCTCTGCCATTGCGTCTTCTTGGGTTGAACAATTTCTTAAATGTCATAGAAATCTGTTTCTCTTTCTTGTCTTTGAATCTCCCTAAAGCTGCTACACCCTATCCTCTTATGAAAAAAAATTATGACTACCTGGCAGACGACGAAAAGTATTATCTGGTTTCTTCTTTTGGCTTGCCTTAGTGCCTTCCATCTGTGGTTCAAAGGTTTGGATTATATATATTACGAAGGAAGGTTTCTGATATGAAGGTGGAAACTTTTTTATTTAGGTTTAAATCTTTAAGTTGGAAATTAGGGAAGAATATGGAATGCTATTTGTCTCTTACCCAGTTCTTAAAATTCTATAGTAGGAGTGCTGCGAATATTGTTGTAAATAACTGGTTCTCTCTACAGGTCCATGCACTCATATAGTTGCAATCATATTATCAAGAAATTGTTCTCATAATAGGTCCTTATATGTAATTCCTTACAACAGTTGCTACGGTGACTCTCTCTCTCCCTCCTCCCACCTCTCTAGGTTATCTCCTTTCTTAGTCTCTTAACCTCTTTTTTATGCTCTCTATCCCTTGAAAATTCTCAGATTTTATTTTAATAGCAATATACATATGTCTATTGTAGCTTTCCTACCATACCATTTGCCAATTCATCATTTTGTAAGACATGATATCAGTTTTTAGACTCCTCAGTGTAATCGTAAGGACAAGAGTGCAATTTAGTATGCGGGAAATTGGCTGGAAAGCGTATAATTCTCTTCTTTAAATCTTGTACTCTTTTCATTGTTCATCTCCCATACATTTTTTGCCTCAAATAAAGTACTTCGTGGAGGAGTGACAGAGGAAAATTATGGCCTAATGTAGTACTATTTCTTTAAGTTTAAAAATAGCACTGCTGCATTATTCTTAAGGATGTTACCAACATAGCTTTTAACCTATATTGCCTCAGAACACCTTTCTAGAAGACTCTCTCTCTCCCCCTCCCTCCCCTCTCCTCTATTATGTAAATTATTTTTTGCTCTTGTAATTCCCCCTTTTCCTTTTATTTACTTCTCTGCCTTTTTCCCCTGTCCCGTTATTGAGTGTTTAGATCCATTTGCAGGCTTCAGAAGATGCTAAAAGACTTGTTGATGAAGAAAGAGCTTTTGCTCGGGCTGAAATAGAGAATGCCAGGGCAGCAGTCCAGAGAGTGGAAGAGGCCCTTCAGGAACAGGAACGAATGTCTCGGGCTTCTGGAAAGCAGGTACATGTCACTTGTGTACTCTCAAGAATGCTCAAACAGACTTAATGTGCTATTTGTGCCTTGAAAAAGTTGGACCATGTCCAGTTTTATGTAGCATATATTCAGTTATCATTCATTGCCTAATCTATTTTAATACTTTGGAAAACTTGTTGATCTTGATTGTGCCTTTATTGGTGTGAGGCTGGATGTATCGAGCTAGATGCTTCCTGATTTATGTTGGCTTTAGTGGTGTCTAGTACTTGAAATTTGTGCAATGCACTTGTCTAACTTGTTCTTTGATAAAAAAAAATTTTTATATTGGACATTTAGGACTTGGAAGAATTGATGAAGGAGGTTCAAGAGGCTAGAAGAATTAAAATGCTTCATCAGCCAAGCAAGGTATATGTCAATCTCTGATCTTAATTGTGTTTCTTACTATCGACTCACAAATTCGCTTTGGAATTATTTCTTTTATGTGTGTGATGGCATCATTTGTCCTCTGGACGTATAAGATCTTTCTCAACTTTCGTGATATATTTCATGTTTTCTGGGTGTAATATGCTCATATGGGGGTTTCTAGACATTTATCTGTGGATCTGACCATCTTTTATGATGTTTTGTTGTAATTCATAGTTGTATCTTATTTAGTATTTTGCTGCTGGTTTGCTTTGAGTAGCTATTTTTTACTCTCACAGGCTAAGCTAAATAAACAGTCTTAAGTGTAGGCATACTGGTCCACGTGTAGTTCCCCGTATAGTTGAAGTCTCTATAGGTTGGCATGAGAGAGCTTATGACTTTTAAATAGATACCAGACTTCAATTTTGGGCTGCGTCACTTGGAAGTGATACAGCTAGCTGCTTTGATGAGATAATCCACTGCCATTGAGTTTTCCATCTTGACTTTTTTTTCAGCATTAGTCTTTTGTTTCTAGTGTTTCCAGATCTTCTTGGAACTTTGTACTCAATTGATGGGTCATTCTCCTTTCTATTTGTAATTTCTTTATTTCCATTTTTAAACTAAAAGGATAGAGGTTTTTCAAAGCTAGGAATTCCATCTATGTTCTGAGCATTCCAGTGTA
The DNA here is from genome assembly GCA_003952965.2 of Morella rubra. NCBI lineage: Eukaryota > Viridiplantae > Streptophyta > Magnoliopsida > Fagales > Myricaceae > Morella > Morella rubra. Next base: position 32,901,971 of record CM025849.1, read on the forward strand.
GTTTGTAAAGTCATAAAATTTTCTCAAGCACAACTTGGTTCTGTAAATTCTAATTGTGTCCGTTCTAACTAAAATATAGATGGTTATATTCTCTAGTCATGCGGTGAATTAGATTTTTTTTTTCTTTTGAAATTGTATGTACATGTTGCTGTTTTAATTTCAAGAATATCCATTAAAGAGAATGAAACATTGATTTGTAGGTTATGGACATGGAACTTGAGCTTCGAGCTTTAAGAACACAGCTTGCAGAGAAGTCCAAGTATTCTCTCCGGCTTCAGAAAGAGGTTTGTTTAGTATTGTATTCTATGTTTGTAGGTTTTAGAAAAGCTTTCATTAGCTTTATGACTCTTTGCTTGATATATGTAAATGTATGCTTAGTTTATTGGTGACACATACTTTTTCCTGCATTAACCAAATGCGAAGGATTCAAACACTTATTTTATCTTTGCATTTTTCCACCAATTTTTTATGCAGTATTCTCTTTTCATTTGCATTCCCGTAGATATTCTTGGTTTTTTTATTAGATATTCTAAAATTTAATATCTCTATCCCATGTGGGTTTCGAATAAGTTGGTTTGCAACATTGGTTGAGTTCTCTAAGGGAGCCAAGTGTGTGCATTTTATGGAGATAATGATGTTGATTTGTAGTGGGAGAATGTGGAGGTCCTTGGGTGTGGTTTGTTAACTTAAAGGCTCGAAGCAATCCATGTATATACATTCTTGTGCAAAAAGTTGCAGTAAGTGTTGATAAGAATCAGCATTTATCGTAATGGAAGACTGGTGACATGATTCCTGTTTCTCATTCTCATGAACCATATACAATAAATATTTTTGAGAAATTAATTTTATTTCTACTTTGTTAAAAAGCTTGTATTCTGCTATTTAAGACCAGGGTGACTTATGTTCATATTAGGGGCTTACCAAACCCTAGTACTAGATCTCCCTTGTAGTTCTAGCTTTGTCTTTAGTCTCTTTCTAGCACTACATACAAAAGAGCTACCTGAGAAATAATGTCAAGTTAATGGGCTTAATTAATTTTGATCATGCTAAACTTTTTTGGTCAGGGTGGTATTGCTTGAACACTGCTCATTGATACAATGTCGTTGATATGCATTTGCATCTTACTTTTTATCTTGCTAGCTACTCCTGCCATGTCATAATTCACGGGGCTGTGTTTCATCATGATTCCTTCCACTAATTAATACAAATGTTTAATTCACCAAAAGGCATGACGACAAAGTTGCTGCTTAGGTGCAATTAGTGCTTTTCCTATTTCTGACAGCTGTAAGCAAGCACAGAGTTGATGCCTGGGAGAGATACCAACACCTTGATTCATTGATAGTGAGCAGATAATATCTTAACACGTAATATCCACTGGAGTTCACGCAGCAAGAGATGATAAAATATTATTGGTCAGTTAGGGTTTGCTGGTTTTGGTCTTTTACTATTGATTTCTTTTTCCTTTTTGTTTTTAAATCTTTGCCGTATGTTTACGTGGCTTCTTGTAAATAAGTAAAACTTCTCACGTTGAAATTCAACTTTAATGGTTGATTTGTTATGCTCTCTATGTTTTTCCTCCTCATACCTTCTTCAGCTGGCAGTAAGCAAGAGGGTCGTGGAAAAAAGTTCCCAGTCGTTTGAATTAGATGGGCATGAAGCTTTAGGTTCATACTTGCGGATTCAACCTTGCTCTGATAACGCTCCAGAACTTTCCAAATGTTTGATTCAGTGGTATCGTGTATCAGCAGAAGGTGGCAAAAAGGAGCTTATATCTGGTATATGTGGAGTAACATTTGCTGTTTTGTGCTTAATGGACTTTTGTGCTGTCTTTTGAGAGTAAATTACCATAGTGATTGCCCTATTTTGGTATTCTCCTAGTGCCTTCCAAGTTTATGCAATTTGTTTGCGGTGTTTTCCCCCCTGTTTGCATCATGCCTGAGTCCTTGACTTGTTGTAGGGGTGTAAGATTGAATGATTGTGTAGAGAATCAGAGGATGGAAAATTCATCATGTAGAGAGTCAGAGGATGTAAGACAGATACTCATAAGTTGTCCGTTGGTGGTTAAGGACTGGAATACTGGGCTCATATGGCCTACAAAACATATCCAAATCTCATAGCTCTACATTCTAGATTGAAATATTATTAAAAGTATCACAAATTTAATCTAAAAATGCCAACCCGCACTGCCCAACAAGCCTGTTCCCATTGGTTGCAAATGAACTCAAACTGACCTAGTGAGTAGATGGATTTCGATTCGAAGTATTGGATAACTCTCAAGGAGTTTCTGCCACCTAGTTAATGGACATCCGAAGTATTGGTCCTTGGAGTCCCAAGAAGATGAGAACTCCAACCTATCCAATGTTTCATCAGCTAAATATGGCATCCAAGTGGGACGTGCACTATGAGCAAGCTGTGCGGAAAAAGTGTTTTTTTTTGCCCTTTTTTCCCCAGTTTCACGACGACTAGTAAGAAACCATAGGTTTTTATGTTTTTGCTATTGCTCGTTGGTCGAGCCACTAGAATGGAATGAGGAGGACAATGCTTTCCTTGATTGAGATTCAGTGTTATAAAATCTACCTTCCCCACATCCTGCTCTTCTGCTATTATTTGCCCTTAAATTTGTTCCATCTTGCCTTTAGTTTTTGAATCCGTCATAAAGGTGGAACTATCTTAACCCCTGGACCTGGCCCATTGTTTCTCAAAATAGTAGCTTAAGTTTGGTATAGAGAGAAAGACGCAACCCCTAATCAAAAATATTGAGTGAGGGGGAACAGGGCTTCAATTAATTTGAGGCAGGCGGAGATGTTATGTTAGATACATGATTTACAAAAAAAAAATCTCAGGCATGCATCTTGTAGGTGCTATTAAACTATGATGGAGACCTCTGCCACTGGACTGCCCGTGACATTTCTTTCCTATCTATCATAAGTAGTACGGCAGTATTAAAATGTGGAAAACAAAAAAATGCCAAACTCTTAATGCTGTAAGGTTCATTTATTGAAAAGAGAATATATATTTTCTTTTCAAAATTTTCTGATCTCTTAGATTGTAGCAAATAACCGTTGTGTTTAAGAAAAATCAAATGAAGCTTGGCAAATATATGAGAGTATGTTCACGTGTGATTGTATTCATTTTTGTTGCCACTATATTTCGTGGATACTTCCTTGAGGTAGTTTTGGTTTTTGTCTCTACTTCTTAACTCTTTTGTCTATTGTGTGCGGCTAACAGTTCATACTATTATGTTTGGCAGTTATATAGATTTTGTGGTTGGTTGGCTTTGGTTTCATATCTCAATGACTAGCTCTTTTGTATGCAAATTAGCTGTTGTTATCATGACACCAGTTTGTTAATGGTGGGAATTCTCTTGAATTACTGTTCTAGCACATCAAACTGGAAATATAGAGCTGGGAAATTTGGTGTTTTCTTTTGTTCACTAGCACATAGATGTATCTATTCTTTTCTATTTCTGATTCAGCTTTCCCTATCTCAGGAGCTACCAAATCAGCTTATGCTCCTGAGCCTTTTGATGTTGGGAGGATTTTGCAAGCTGACATTGTTTCAGAAGGAAAGCAGATCACATTGACAACCACTGGTCCCATTGATCCAGGTCTGTTTTGATCCTTAAATCTTGGTTGTACCTGTTCTATTGAAGGCTGAAGGTTCCCCCTCACCCCTTCCCCCCCCCCCCTCTAGGAGGCCACGCTTTGGAATTGTAAGTCTACCCATACACCTAAATGGGTCTTTAACCACCACGCAACTCTACATATAGTATTTGGAGGAGGATCGTCATTTTCTTTAACTCCCAATTGGCATTGTTATTTGATTTGAAACTTTTTTTTCTTGGATAGTAAGGACTTATTGAAGTTAACGGCTGAACACAGTACAAAAGGCTGTACTGAACCAGCTACAACAAACAGCTAGAAAACTAATAAAATCACTGAAGTCTACAAAAGGAGAACCCAGCACCCATTAAGCCCACAGAAACAAGAGTCTGCACACTTGCCCTTCAAACATCTAAGGACAGCCCCGAATCTTCAAAGCACCTTCCATTCCTCTCCCTCCATAAGCTCCACCAAATGCAAATGGTATCATTTTCCACACAACCAAGCCAAAGGGTTGTCGAACTTCCTCTTCCAACACTTCAACACCTCACCCACCCTCTTAGGCATCACCCAAGGATAGTTAACAATACTAAGCACGTGCACCCACAACTCTCTAGCAACCAAGCAATGGATAAGCACATGATCCACTGATTCTCCATCACCCTTGCAGAGAAAGCACCAGTTAATCAAACATAAGCCCCTCCTCCTTAAATTGTCAATGGTTAAGACCTTCCCATGGCCGCTTCCCACACAAAGAACGAAACTCTTGAGGGACAGCGGTCCTCCAAATCTGCCTCCAGGGAAAGCCTCACCAAGCCACTAACAATGAGCTCATACAACGACTTCACCAAAAAGACCCCATTCTTAGCACCCTACCACAGCATTTTATCATCTTCCCTTCTCCTAAGGACCATAGAGTAAAGGAGGGAGTTGAAAGCAGAAAAGTCTTCAATCTCCCAATCATTGGCGATGATTTCGCCTCTGCCAGCTGAAACGTCCCTCCCCTCAGACGAAGATGGCCCTTTGGAGAACACCGGTGAAGGCCCTGACTTGAATGCGCCTACGTAAGAGACTCCGACTCTTTGCCTAGCATCCCCAGCCGTGGTCCTCTTTTTCTGATGTTTTCGAGGTATTCCACCACCTCCTGAAAACACACAGCCATCGAATTCTACCTGACACCACTTCTTCCTTTAGGAATCATCACCACTCCTTTCTTGCCTCCTTCACCGTGTTCTGCTATTGCGACATATCTTCCTGATTTGTTTGCACACCTCTGTTCTAAGAAGGCTCGAGAACCTTCATTAAACTTCGAAACAAGGTCTTGATCGGCAGCAGTCTCCGTGAGCTTGCCGACTAAGTTCACCATCCAACTGCCCCGTATCTACCCAATAAAATCGAATTGAGGGACTTCCTACTCCATTCTGCAAATTTAATCACACCACTCCCTCCAATCGACACCTGAAAGTCCTTCGCTTTAACTCTAAAACTCCGGGAGAATCCCATTATATCAATCAAGAAACACACAAGGGATTAACTGCTGAAACTAGAACAAACCATGACATGGGAGCTCAAGGGAATTAGTCCGACTAAATCATTTGGAAATCAACTTGACTTTATAAGATGAATAACAGAACATTTTTTGATTTTGAAACTTCAACTTTTGTGGTTTACATTTTCTGTTGATTTGTTCAATTTTGTTAATATTATGCTTTTGTGATTCTCCTATCACATTCAAAGTATGTTTCTTAGCTTATACTGTTGAAGCGTACTGAAAAAGGGCTGATTTTGTTTTCTTGAGCAGCGGCTGGTTTGGGAAGCTATGTGGAGGCACTTGTGCGGAGACATGATGTTGAATTCAATGTATGTTATTCTAACCCTTTGCAAAACTTCAGTTTCCCTACTAAACTAAATGTATGCCAGCTTCAATGTGTTCCAACACTAGAGTAGTTTTTTGTTATAACATATGAAGTGCTTTATATTGGGTATGTGCATCGTTTCCATTGTTTTTTTCTCGGGCCTACACCATTCTACTTCTGGTGTGCATTGTTAGTCATGGGTATTGGTCAGACTGGGCTGACATCCATTGGTTGAGTTGTGATTAGTCAATTTCTGCCTAGTCTGAACTCAGGTCTACATCAGGGCCCCATAGATGTAGCATCCAGATACTTCTTTCGAAAGCAAAAACAAAAATTCACATAAGAAAATAAGATGCCAGGTCACATAAAACAGGTTGGAGGGTTGCCCAAGGGCTAAGTAACTCAAAAAACCATAAGTTCTTGGAATGAGCATGCAGAAATCAACATACTTCTCAGACCCTGTTATAATAGGAAAGGGGAAATAGGATGCCCTGTCGATACATTCAAGAATAAGTAAAATGAAGGCCTTGTTGGGCCTACACCTCGTGAGCCAAAGTTTGTTGAAAGTGCATTTTTAGATTTATTTTTTATTTTTGGTAAGTGATTTATTTTTTGTTCCAAGTAGCTATCCATTGTTACCTTTCCTATGGCAAACAACTTTTACATTATCGGTTCTTATTTTGAACAAAAAACAATTTATATTTGACAGGTTTTGATAGTTTTGGTGTCTACAATTTACCTATTATGTAAGTTGTGATAATGAATTAGTCTTGTATGTTTGCGAATGGTGAGTAGGAGCAAGAGCAAGTTGAGATCTACATGTCTAATCATCCTCTTCTCCAGTGTTCTGGGAAGACCTCTTAGTAAGGAAACTTTGGTTTATGCCGGCGCAAGATGAAATGTGTTAATTGGTCTGAATACCTCTTCCCCGAAGGGTGTTTCTCTATTTATAGATACTTGTATACAAGGAATGAATCCTGAATAAAATCTTTAAAAATAGATCTCCTACAATATCTCAAAATATCTCCTTAAAATATCTTCGTAAATATCTTCGTAAATATCTTCATAAAATATCTTCGTGAAATATCTCCGTAAAATATCTTCGTAAATATCTTCGTAAAATATCTCAGTAACATCCCCCCTCAAATTGATGCTGGAGGATCAAGAAGCATCAATTTGTCAACCAAGACCATAACCTCCTTCATATCCACCACCATCGTAAGCACCACCACCATAGCCACCGCTGCCGCCACCATAGCCGCCGCCCCCAGTCACACTGAGACAAAGACCCACACGCTAGAAAGAATCACCCGATACACCAGCCACCAAAAGGAAGTACAAAATTGCCGATATCTCCTCTGCCACTACAGAAGTTGCCTATAGCAACCCCAACCACCTCAGATGTTGCCAAAAACAATCACAGCCACTACAGAAGTTTACCCTAAAGCAACCACAACCACCACAGAGAGTCACCGAGAATCACCCTCAGCACTTTAGAGTTGCCGACAACAACTAGTTACCGCAGAGAGTCACCGAGAATCACCCACAGCACTCTAAAGAAGTTGCCGACAACAACTAGTTATCACTACAGAGAGTCACCGAGAATCACCCACAGCACTCTAGAGTTGCGATGAAAATCGCACACAATGATTCAAACCACAGAGAGACAGAAATCAAAATGGAGGCTTTGATACCATGTCAATTGGTCTGAATACCTCTTCCTTGAAGGGTGCTTCTCTATTTATAGATACATGTATACAAGGAATGAATCCTGAATAAAATCTTTAAAAATAGATCTCCTAAAATATCTTCGTAAAATATCTCCGTAAAATATCTTCGTAAATATCTTCGTAAATATCTTCGTAAATATCTCAGTAACATGATGTACCTACTAATCGTCCTTTTATCCAGAGAACTCATAGTAAAGCAGGAGTTGCCTTTTTGTGATGACAAGGAGGAATTGGGAAAGCTGTTTCGTGTGTTGACAGAGGAGAAATGGCAAGATTTTGGGGTAAGGTAAAAGGATTAGAAAAGCAGGTTTTTCTGCATAGGGGTAGGGAAGCGGTGAGATGCAAAGTAGATATTAGAATGAGAGAAATTGGAAGGGATTTCAAATGGGTGCAGATCTGGTTAGAGGGTGTGATTAGGTATAGCATGACCATGGTATTTAGGTTTCAGCCTATTGAAACGTGCCATGTCCTTACGGAGTATTCGATTAAGGGTGTTTCGAAATTTTTAGAGGGCCATGTTGGCCACTTAGGTGCATATCGGTTTCCTAACCCCATAAACTAAACTAAGCACTGAATACTGTTTTTTTTTGTTTATTTCCCACACCAAACTCAACAGCCAGACATGACGGGACAGATTGAAATTAACTGATTCTTGATTTCAGTTATTCAGTTGTTTTATCTAGTTTCATTCAAATCCTATTAATGATTATTTTATGTGTTCTGAATGCATTGTAGTAGGATATTGGGGTTTAGCTCATTATATTTCATCACCTGCAGATCTGTTCTCTTTTGACTTTTGTTGTTCACACTTTGCAGGTAGTTGTTACCCAGATGAATGGTACAAATTACCCATCAGAATCCATTCATGTGCTTCATGTAGGAAAGATGAGGATAAAACTCTCTAAAGGAAAGGCAACAATTGCTAAGGAATACTATTCCTCGTCAATGCAGGTATCTCAGATTTTAAACTTGTTTCTTCTTAAAGAAAAGAGGAGGGATGGTTTGACATTTATTTCCTGTCTCTCTTTCTTTAGATGTTTTGTTCAAGCGAAAACTGTAGATATGGCATATATCCGAGAAAGAAAAAGAAGTGTTGAGGGATTGACTAAAATGGAACCCATGGGATATACTTCTATCTTTTGTTTTGCTGTTAACTGAATTGGTAATCTTGAAAGATCAGGAGGAAACCTAGTCACTAGGCTTAGACTTGAAACCTCAGGGAAATACACAATGGGATTAAAAAGGAAAATAATAGCCACAATGAACAAACTAGATAGAGAATGACAGCTTTTTAAACATCCCTGGCCTGCACAAGCAACCTTAACAGATTCGAGCATCTAACAATTTAAGCTCCAGTTTTTAATGGTCAGCAGGCTATCTTGACAGCCTTAAGGAATTGAAAGATGAACAGCCAGCAAAGCATAATTTTTCGTCTTGCATAGCTGAATTCAACCATGAATGGAAATAATGTTCCGAGTGAAGGGTTTTTTTTTTTTTCAGTTTCTCTTTGATTTGTCCTGCATTTCTCAAATTCACAAAGACCCTTTAGTCTCAACTGAGTGGAAGTCACATCTCAGAATTTTTTTGCATAGAATGTCGAGCATTTATCGTTTGGTCTCATCTGAGTACAAGTCATATCTCAGCCTGACACTTGTTTTTGCTTGCAGTTATGCGGCGTTAGAGGAGGTGGGAATGCTGCAGCTCAGGCATTGTTTTGGCAAGCAAAGAAAGGACTTTCCTTTGTAATAGCGTTTGAATCGGAGAGAGATAGGAATGCAGTCATTATGCTGGCCAGGAGATTTGCATTTGACTGTAATGTATGTGCACTCCAAACTCTTTAAAGATGTAGCTTGCATTATAACTTAAAGTTAGCGGTTAATCTCTCTTCTTTTTTGCTGCCCGGCCACTTACATATATAATTATTTGCAAATGCTTAAAATGGCAGATCATGCTAGCTGGGCCAGATGATAGAGCTCCTTTAGGAACCTGACCGCGATTCCTGAGGATCTCATTTTCTCTGTTGTAATTAGTCTAGATGTCTCACGTATCATGTAATATAAGTTTGATTATTAGGGATGTGTTGTATAACTGTGATATGGGGTTCTGCAATTTTTATTTTTATTTTTTTTGCTTCCTTTTGATTCTTTACGTTGTTTCTCCCCAACACCTAGGCATTTTTTTTCGTTTGCCATTTTGTCCGAGTGTCAACCAAGTTTCTCTCTCGTACTTGGGGGGAAGGATTGCAAGTTCATTGTATATTTGTAAGACATTACTCGAGGTTTTGTTTGATTCAAATATTTGCTGATGTTTGAGGATTGATCATAGCTGGAATTCACTTCGCTACATTTTTCATTAATGAAGATTTGTACTCTTGATACTATTGACATTTCTTGCCTCTCACTCTACCCCCATCCAAACACTTCAATCTATGTTCATCTTAAGAGTAAAAGGTTGCCATGTTGTCATCGAAATTTAGTTCTACATGAATTTTTTCTTTGATTTTTGGTATAATGCAATTTCCTAGCCATGGAGAATTTGATTCCTTAAGGTAATGTTTGGCAAGCAAAAATTTTAAGAATTTTGAATTTGTAGAAGAAAATTGTTGAGTTTTGGCTTTTTGTAGTGGTTTGTAAAAAAATTGGTGAAAAATGTTGAAGAATGTTTGATTATAGAATGATTTTTGTTAGAGTTTGTTAAAAAAATAAGAGAAAAGATTTCATAGATTTTTTTAATAAAAATTAATGATTTTGTTAAAAACTAAAAAATGTTTGATGTAGTTTTTTTTAGGAAAATGTTGGAATTTGTGCAAAATTTTCTTAAAAAGCAGAAAATATTTCATATCTAAACATCACCGAATGTGTGTAAGCTTTGCTTCTCATAGCTTATTATGTTTGTGTAATCTCTGTGCTTATAATTATAATTATCTGTTATTTAAAGCCCTCTTTATCAAATTAATGTTAAAAATCCTAATAATTAAGCTCAATAACATGTCTTTTTTTTCGATTATTAAACTTTGGTTTCGACAACAAGTTAGGTAAACTCAATCCTAATGATGGAATATGTTAAGATGTAAAATAAAAATTTTCTAAAACAAATGACAAGGCACAATAACAAACGAAAGACATTTTAAAATACATGGAAACAACATTAATATATAAAAAAAAACAAAAATAGATAACTCAAGAATATGGAAATTTTTTATTTCTAATTACGAATAAACTTTTTATTTTTTGTTTCTGTCAACTATAAATTACAAGTATGCGACCACTTAATAGTGGATTTGCATTGGTCACATTCTAAGAACCAATCCTCAGAAAGTACGCCGCATGACCTACATGCAGGGGTGTACTTAGCCTTTCGAACATAAGTGAGAGGTGCTCATGGAAAATTTATACATGTAAGTGGTCCCCCACTTAATGTATGGAAATCTCCCAAGAACGCATTCAGTATGTGCATCAAAATCGCATTGCACAGTAGTAGAACCAGTGCTTGGGGTTTCTCTCTTTTTCGCAAAGTACACAAAAGTATTCCTCGGAATCATCCTCGACAGCATAGGTAAGTTTGAGGGGATGTTTATCATACTTGTGCTTAATCATGAGCGGAAGAGTCGCACATGTAAAACACATGGCAAAATTGCATTCAGTACATACAAAACTGCCGTACCGGCGGTCGCAACCATTGCATATTTGCTTGGAATATATAGCAAGGAAGAGGGAATGCTGATGACCTTCATGTTTAAGGGTTTCTGGAATTGTGCAACACTGAACGTCAAGATTGAAGGAGCCACAGTCCTCACATTCGTAGCTGAAGCCAGGACGATATTGACCACAAGCATTACAATAGAAGGCGCACTGATCCCTTGAGAAAAGGGTGAGCTGGTGTGGATGAAGTGGGTGTTTTTTCTTTGTAGGCAATTTAGCACATTGTCATGAAGAAAGAAACTGCATTGCTCACAACTGTAAAAAGGGCCTGAGATTAATAGCCTACATCCTTCACACAGCTTCTCATCCTTGAGTTCTTCACAATTGAGGACTAGGTTATGTTGATGACTGAAATGTTTGATCTCCCCAGCTTCTTCATCCCCTTTTAGGTTGATCTCCTCCAACCCTGACTCAGCTTCTTTGCCCTTCTTTAGGGGTCCATCAAAAACGTAAACTTTGTATGTGCAAACCGCATGGGCCACGTAATCACATTCTTGACAATAATAAGCCGCATAGTTTGGGTTGATCTTCTTATAGCAGAGTCTGCAGAATACCTTGTCTGGCAGCTCCTTCACTTGACGAAGAGAATAAGTGTGAGCAAGAGAGTGGTTATGTGCTGCAATTTCGATGGTGCTTGGAAAGTTCGCACATTTGGTGTGAACCAAGAAATTGACAGATGCTACATAGGCTAGCCATGCTTTGCATTCCTCACCACACGCTTCACAAGTGAATTGGATCTGCTTGAAAAAATGGTGAACACATGTTGATGTATGACTATTGTCAGTATCAATTCGGCTCTGGGAAGCACATTTGATGTCAAGGTCAAAATCGCAACTATTGCAATTGTAAAAGAAACAATTTCTGCAATCTTAGGCAGGCATCACAAATAGAGCTGATGGTTTTCGGAGAGAAAGTGTGTGGTTTGGGTGCATGGGGTGTTGAATCTCCATGGGCAGTTCAGCGCAGGATTTATGAAGAAGGAAGTTACATTCATAGCATTTATAGCCAGGACCCAATACTGACTCCTCGCACCCGGAACAAATAACTCCCTTCTCGCCATCAGTTTCCACCACTTCTGTCAGGATCAAGGGATGCTTGTGGCAGAAATGTTGAACCTCCATCTCTTTGAACAAGACCTCTGCGTCTCTCTCTCTTAGACAATCACGAACACAACCGTGGTTAGTACCCACACAAGTACAGATGGGGGAGCTTCTTGTAAGATGTATGAACCTCAAAAAAGGAAAAAGGAAGATATGGAAGAAATGGAGTTGGAGATGGTCGCTAACATCAGGATCTATTACGACTCTAAAGTGGAGAACTCTTCTGAAAGGATCCTGCAATTCAAAGCAATAAGCAGTTAATGAACTATTCCCCGAAGCAGAGAGATCATGTTACAGAGCAGCTACAAACCAAGAAGAAGAATAAGAAGCAGCAATATCACATCAGAATTTGATAAGTTCAAATCAGATCATGAATACAGTAGGATATGATCTTTACCTTATTCCATAAGAATTTCACCTCTCAGACAATCACGAAGACAGCCGCGGTTCGTAGCCACACGTGATACTCTCGAGCATGGAAATGATTAGCTAACAAAATGGGGAGATGTGGCCGGTTGTTGCCCATATGAGACAGACTATAATAATCCATGCAGGAAATGGTTTACAACCATTTTGCTCCTCAGAGTCAGATTAGACTGCGGATGCCTGCTAATAAAGGAGTCAAATAATCTATAATATTAATATACGGACGGTGCTAAAAAAATACGCTAATAAAAGGTCGGTGGCTTCTCGAGGAGGAGAGTCAACTTAAGGGCTTATAAGAATTTTAAATTATATGATCCTGTCGGCCAATAATCGTTAAAAAAAAAAAAAAAAAAAAAAAAAAAAAAAGTCCAAAAACCCGAGAAAAAAGAGCTGTAATTATCAGGTCTTTGTTTTTTTTTTTCTTTAAGGGCCCAGATAACTCAATTTTCTGCCAAGCAGATTCAATAGACAATGGGATGGTATGGCAGAAGATCTTGTCTATTTTTTGCGCCACCAAGTCCTTGTTTGTGATTGTTATCGAGTCCTTGTTTATAAAATTCTTTACCATTGGGCAATAATGTGCCTACACCCACACGGGAAAAGCAAATGTGAGTTACAGTTATGGCTTACGCAGGTTATAATTGGATCCTCTGCAATTCCGAATTATATCAGGTAATTTATAAAAAGATAGACACAACATGTAGATTTTATAGTAATGTTTATTTTGTCTGAAATTTTACTAAACAACATTAAATAATGCGGAGTTCACATGTTATGTCCATCTCCTTCTAAATTACATGGTACAATTGAGACAGTAAAAGATTTTGATCGGGCAACAATCCTCTCTCTTTCTTTTTTTTAAAACAAAATTAAAACACCCAGTCTTTCGTAAATAATGCAAAACTACGAGGGTTCAGTCCGCTTGTACAGCTAGGTTAGATCAGGATAATGCTCAAAAGTACGGGGTAGCCTCCGGAGATAAACTCAGTGGCAGCCCAACAAGCCAACTGGTGCGGGGCCATATTCGCACCTCTTCGGACATGGATTGCCTTCCATTTTTGCATCTGCTGGAGGAGCTTGTGAATTTCGGTTACAGTCGGTGTATCCTCCATTTCTTTTGTTAAGAGAACTGTTGGATTGCTTTTACGACCGACTCGGAATCTCCCTCAAGAATGATGTTCTTGTAACCCTTGCTGAGAGCCACTTCTACGCCCCTTTTTGCTGCTGTTGCCTCCCCCGTCTTTTCAAAGTTATAAGTCAGCAGTTCACCTTTATGATTCCTGATGATTGCTGTTGTGACTGCAAACTCCTCTCTGATCGCCACATCTACGTTGATCTTGACTGCATCTGGTGGTGGGGCTTGCCATCCTTTTGTTTCCGCAGGTTGAATCTTCTTCCTCCAGGCATTCCAATGTTCCCAGCTTAATTTCCTCACTCTTCTCGCAAGCTCCAAGGCGTCATCTTTCTTTCCCTGATGTCTCATTTACAGAGAAAAACAACACAAATAAGAAAAAGTAATAAGATCCCACAATAATGATCATTTACAACTAAATCCCTTCAATAAAGCAATGGTAATACAACAATTAGGCACTGTCCATAGGAGAACGTAACTGAGGCAACTTTCCTTGTTTGTTATTTTTCTTCTCCGCAACAAATACATATGCTACTGATCCACTATTGCAGTCTGTGTTCTCTGTTTCTTCTCTCAGCCCATCCTGGATACTTCTTCTCTTGGTGTTTATCTGTTTGTTTGTCTCAAACTCTGAGATTGACGGAGATAAGTACTGGACCGTACCATAACCATAAGCTCAGAAAGGGAACAGATTGTCATAGCAAATAGATTGGACTTTTTGTCGGGGACATGCAATGTCTTACTAATGTTAGGTTTGTCATCAGGTCACGAATCTAAGAAGCACCGGTCCCGCAGAGAAGGTAATCCCCGAATCATACTCCCTTGAGTTGGCTTAGTGATTGGCCGCTTGGTCTGACTACAAGGACCAGGCTTCGAAATTCCCCACTGTATAATTTGGGAGTACTCGGGTTTAGATACTTATGAGACCTTGTGCATGTGTCTCGCTACTACCGCGAGGGTCTCACGCAATGAGTTAAGATTTAAGTGGGTTGGCCTAATGATTCTACCGTGAGTCCCTTTTTTTACCAACAAAAGAAAAAAATATTGTTGAAAATTAACGATGAGAGATTGAGGAGATTTGCTGTATACAAACAAACTAAACAAAAAAATTTCTTCGAGGCGTGTTACTTAATCATTTTCATTAAGAACATATTTGCTCCCACCAGTCCTATACAACAAGTATGTGTAATTGTGTGCAATTGAGTTCAAGTAAGTTCGCCTCCAGGATAAAATGAAGCTCAGAGTACTAATATGTTGTCTAAAACGAAATTAGACCGAAATACACTCAGATTGTAATGTTTGTAACCCAAAAATCAGAATTTTGCTTTCTGCAGTAAACAAAATATACCGCCTCTACGGTAAACAAAATATATTTGACCCCTTCTTGATAAATAATTAAAAAATAAAGTTATGGTAGTTCCGCTCTACCTTCTCTTTAATCGAAATACATATTGGACTTAAAAGAGGCCAACAGTTGCAGAGCCCATCCAGCCCTCTTAGCAACGAGCGTCCCCTGCCACAATGTATTCCTGCTTTTTTACATTCTGACGGGTATTTCAGTTAGGGCGCCTTTTTAGTCTTTTAAATAGAATATTCGTTTGTCTCGACTCTCAACGAAAACCCTGTACAACATTCAAATTTCAATCATTGAGGAATATACAACGGAATGTCTCCAATTCTGCTTTCCCACAGAATCTTCTTCTTCCTCTGAAAATAAACAATACATGCACACAGCAAGAAGAAAAGCAAGGGAAGGCAAAAGAATGCCCAGACATCCGGCTAAGGTGGGTGACTTGGGGAGGAAACAGAGACATTGATTGACCCAGCCAATTAAGAACTAAACAGAAAAAGAAACATTCACAACAAGAAGTCAGACTCAGACTCGACTTGCCATCGATATTTATCTTTCTTCGCTTTGCCACCAATAAAGATAACTGAACCATTACCTCCAAAATTAGTATAAAAACCGTGAATCATATATTGTGAGGCAAGAAGGGAAGGGATTTTAAGAAGGAATGTCGACTTTGGTGGTGGTGAGAGTTATCAGTTTATGCAATCTATTGGTGATCATCAAATTCAATGTGGTTTGTGAACTGTGTGGTGACCCTGAGGAATCGGTGCACCACTTGTTTTTCAATTGCAAGTTCTCCTCACGCATTTGGCTTCTGTTGGGGGATAAATGCCTCTTACCAAGACAAGCTAGATCTTGGGAACAAACTATTGCCTGGGCCTCTATGGAGTTTATTGGCAATTCCTTAACTGCTACCCTTAGCAGAACTTTGCTGGCAGTTCTGGTTTATACCTTGTGGAAAGAAAGGAATTTGAGGTTGTATGGTGGTGAGAAGCGGCAGCTAGTTCTTGTTCTGAAGGAAGTCTCTTTTCTTGTTCAATGTTCAAGCCAGAATCAACCTGCTGCAAAACATCCCATTTTCAGCTGCTAATCGTGCTATTGCAGCAAGATGGGGTATCTCGGACTTGGTTTTTAGGAGTGGTCGTACTGCTTAATTTATTTTGCTGACTTCTGTTTTGGAATTTGGTACCTTTTCTGTATTGAACCTGGCTAGGGTCTTCTGTTAGTTTGTTTGGTTGGCTTGCTCTTGTGCACCATACCTGTGGTGGGGTTGTTCCCCGTGTATCTTTCTGTTTTTTTTCAATACAAGATCTTACTCAATTACCCAAAAAAAAAAAAATTCAATGTGTAGGTCTAGATGGTATGAGAGATATTCTGCATTATGCTAAGCTCGACTTTTGATAATATTAGATTTTAGCCGTGTTGCTTTGTTTTTAGTTTGCTGGTTTGGGTTTTTTTTTTTTTTTTTGTCATTTTTTTTAAAGTCATTTTTTATGTAACCGCAATATTTCCCTTTTTAGTAAGGGTATTTAATAAAATATGAAGGAACAGTCGTCCTTGAAAAAAAAAAAAAACCATTACCTCCAAACATGTTTACAAATACAAAAAAGTGAAGATCTTTTTGAGATCGTTTGACTTAAACTTCTTTTACCTGACCTATATGCTAACTCAAATTTGACACTCAAATTATATCTTGGTATGTAAATCGATATATGGTAGAAAGAAAAAAGAAATCATAAATGAAAAATGTAGACCTATAACAAGGGAGAGAAGTTATTAGATATAACCAATGTACGAAAGCTTTGAAGGTTTGCGAGGCCTTTGGTTTTCACTAGGTGGTGTCATATACATGAGATCCCTATATGTGTTGTTACTCATGCCCATGTAATTGTAATCCAGGGATATTTAATTAGCCTGAATGGAGGGACTGTCTTTAGATTATGATAGTCTTTAATTTGCTGTCCGAATATTGGTTCCTTGTTTGACATTTGGGAGATTATCTTCATATTAACTTAGTCTTTAATTTATTTTCGGAATTGAATATTATAATTCAGAAATGATTAACCTTGGTCTTAAAAGCTTTTCTTTTTTTTTTTCATTCTCTTTTCACTTTTTATTTTTGAGTTTCAAAGAAAACTGGTAAAAAATATTACCAGAACAAATGGGAGAAATCTGTCTGACAAGGTAATAGAAAATACAAGAAATTGACAGCTAAAATCACAAAAGCCTCTGTTGCAGAGTTTACACTCAATTTTTTTGAACAATTTCATAACAGACGGGGAAGAGAAAGAATTGGCGGTAGAAGTTATCAAATTTGGAGAATATGTGTAATTTCATTAAGTTTAACAAAACACTCTTACAACTATATATAGAGCTGTAGCTCGAGTAAACTGTTACAACAGAAAAGTAAAAACTAAAATCTATTCTATTTTTACAACTGTACAAATAACACGTGTATTAACTTACTCAAGTCTTCTTCTTCACATTCTGTTATTTGCGTTATTGCAGCAGCTTGCTTCCGTTCAGACCTCTGTTCTTCACAGAAGTTGCCAGGCTGCCACTGGGCGGCACCTATCTTTA
Organism: Morella rubra; assembly: GCA_003952965.2. Taxonomy (NCBI): domain Eukaryota; kingdom Viridiplantae; phylum Streptophyta; class Magnoliopsida; order Fagales; family Myricaceae; genus Morella; species Morella rubra. The sequence goes on from CM025849.1 coordinate 32,919,449, forward strand.
TCTGTCCAACTTCAGCAATGTCTTTTGAACCTAAAAAAATGCGTTCTGCAAATTTTAAGAGCATATTTTAGATAGGCTTCACTTGCCATAGATGTTCAAGTCTTGTTCTCTGTTTAACTTTCTTAGCTTTGCATCCCAATTGATTGATGGATACACCTGCAACTCAATCATTTTCTCTGTTTCTGTTTCTTCTCTCTGCCTTCCTGGAATCTTATCCTTATCCTCTCTCTGTGTTTCTCTGTTTATTCATCTTAGCTCTGAGATTGATGGATACACTTGCATAGCTGAATTCCAACATGAATGGAAATAATGTTACGAGTGGAGTTCTTTCTTATATATATATATATTTTGGTGTCTCTTTTGATTTCTCCTGCATTTCTCAATTTCACAAAGACCCTTTGGTCTCAACTGAGTGGAAGTCATATCTCAGGGTTTCTGTGCGTAGAATGTCGAGCATTTATCCTCATCTGGTCTCAGTCATTCCGACACTTTTTTTCCTCGTGTTTCAGTTATGCGGGGTTAGAGGAGGCGGGAATGCTGCAGCTCAGGCATTGTTTTGGCAAGCAAAGAAAGAACTTTCCTTTGTAATAGCCTTTGAATCAGAGATAGGAATGCAGTCATGCTGGCCAGGAGATTTGCATTTGACTTTAATATGCACTCCAAACTCTTTAAAGCTTGCATTATAACTTAAAATTAGCGGTTAATCTCTCTTCTTTTTCGCTGCCCGGCCACTAACATATATAATTATTTGCAAATGCTTAAAATGGCAGATCATGCTAGCTGGGCCAGATGATAGAGCTCCTTTAGGAACCTGACCGCGGACTCCTGAGGATCTCATTTTCTCTTGTTTTAATAGTCTAGATGTCTCACGTATCGTGTAATATAAGTTTCATTATTAGGGATGTGTTGTATAACTATGATATGGGGTTCTGCCATTTTGTTTTTTTGCTTATTTTTTATTCTTTCCAACGTTTTTCGCCCCAACATCTAGGCATATTTTTTCGTTTGTCACTATTGACATTTCCCTCTCATTCTCCCCCCATCCAAACACTTCAATCTATGTTCATCTTACGAGTAAAAGGTTACCATGTTGTCATCGAAATTTAGTTCTACATGAATGGTTTTCTTTGATTATCCGTATAATGCAATTTCCTAGCCATGGAGAATTTGATTCCTTAATGTAATGTTTGGCAAGAAAAATTTTAAGAATTTTGAGTTTGTAAAGAAAATTTTTGAGTTTGGCTTTTTATGGGGTTTGTAAAAAAATTAGTGAAAAAGTTGAAGAATGTTGATTGATTGTAGAATGATTTTCATTAGAGTTTGTTAAAAATAAGAGGGAAGATTTGATGGATTTTTTTAATGAAAATTTAATAGATTTTGTAAAAACTAAAAAAACGTTTTTTTTAAGGAAAATGTTGGAATTTGTGCAAAATTTTCTTAAAAATAAGAAAATATTTCATATCTAAACATAAGTGTGTAAGCTTTGCTTCTCATAGCTTATTATTGTGTATGCTTAGAATTATAATTATCTGTTATTTAAATCTTAAACATAGGAAAGTGAAAGAATCAATTAAAAGGTAATCAAATGAATATTAAAAATCCTAATAATTAGTGGTCATCAACCTTAGGATTATTAAACTCAATAACACGTCTTTTTTTTTTTTTTTTTCCGATTATTAAACTTTGGTTTCAACAAGTCAGGTAAACTCAATCTAATGATGGGAATATGTTAAGATGTAAAACAAAAATTTCTAAAACAAATGACAAGGCATCACAATAATAAACTAAAGACAATTTAGAAGACATAGAAACAACATTAAATATAAAAAGAAAACAAAAATAGATAACTCAAGAATATGGAAACTTTCATTTTCTTACATTAAATAAGGTTCTTTCTCAAATTCATAGCAAGTAGATATGCAAGATACTTACCTGGTTCTCTCTGATCATCTTTGCTAAGCAAGACCTAATTGCTATGAATTACAAGTATGCCACTCCAATAGTGGCTTTGCATTGGTCACATTCTAAGAAACAATCCTCAGAAAGTACGCCGCATGACTTACATGGAGGGGAGTACTTAGCCTTTCGAACATAAGTGAGAGGGTGCTCATGGAAATATTTATACATGTAAGTGCTCCCCCACTTAATGTATGGTAATCTCCCAAGAACGCATTGGGTATGTGCATCAAAATCGCATTCTGCACAGTAGTAGAACCAGTGCTTCGGGTTTCTCTCTTTTTCGCAAAGTACACAAAAGTATTCCTCGGAATCATCCTCGACAGCATAGGTAAGTTTGAGGGGATGTTTATCATACTTGTGCTTAATCATGAGAGGAAGAGTCGCACATTTAAAACACGTGGCAAAATTGCATTCAGTACATACAAATACTCTGCCTCTGCCCAGGCGGCAACCATTGCATATTTCCTGGAAGATATAGCAAGGTAGAGGGAATGCTGATGACCTTCATGCTTAAGTTTCTGGAATTGTACAACACTGAACGTCAAGATTGAAGCAGCCACAGTCCTCACATTCGTAGCTGAAGCCAGGACGATGTTGACACAAGCATGACAACGGAAGGCGCACTGATCCCTTGAGAAGAGGGTGAGCTGGTGTGGATGAAGTGGGTGTCGTTTCTTTGTAGGCAATTTAGCACATTTGTCATGAAGAAAGAAACTGCATTGCTCACAACTGTAAAAAGGGCCTGAGATTAATAGCCTACATCCTTCACACAGCTTCTCATCCTTGAGTTCTTCACAATTGAGGACTAGGTTATGTTGATGACTGAAATGTTTGATCTCCCCAGCTTCTTCATCCCCTTTTAGGTTGATCTCCTCAACCCTGACTCAGCTTCTTTGCCCTCCTTTAGGGGTCCATCAAAAACGTAAACTTCGTATGTGCAAACCGTATGGGCCACGTAATCACATTCTTGACAATAATAAGCCGCATAGTTTGGGTTGATCTTCTTATAGCAGAGTCTGCAGAATACGTTGTCAGCTGGAAGCTCCTTCACTTGACGAAGTGAATAAGTGTGAGCAAGAGAATGGTTATGTGCTGCAATTTCGATGGTGCTTGGAAATTTCGCACATTTGGTGTGAACCATGAATTGACAGATGCTACATAGGCTGGCATGTCTTTGCATTCCTCACCACAGGCCTCACAAGTGAATTGGATCTGCTTGAAAATAGTGATGAACACATGCTGATGACTATGGCTAGCATTAATTAGCCACTGAGAAGCACATTTGATGTCAAGGTCAAAGTCGCAGCTTTTGCAATTGTAAAAGAAACAATTTCTGCAATTCTTATCGCAGGCATTACAATATACAGTCCATGGGTTTTTTAAGAGAGAGTGTGTGGTTTGGGTGGAAGGGATGTTGAATCTCCATGGGCAGTTCAGTGCAGGACTTATGAAGAAGGAAGTTACAATCATAGCATTTATAGCCAGGACCCAATACTGACTCCTCGCACCCGGAACAAATAACTCCCTTCTCGCCATCAGTTTCCACCACTTCTGTCTGGATCAAGGGATGCCTGTGGCTGAAATGTTCAATCTCCATCTCTTTCAAATCTCTGCGTCTCTCTCTCTTAGACAATCACGAACACAACCGTGGTTAGTACCCACACAAGTACAGATGGGAAGCTTCTTGTAAGATCTATGAACCTCAAAAAAAGGAAAAAGGAAGATATGGAAGAAACGGAGTTGGAGATGTCGCTAACCTCAAGATCTATTACGACTCTGTGGAGAACCCTTCTGAAAGGATCCTGCAATTCAAAGAAATAAGCAGTTAATGAACTATTCCACAAAGCAGAGAGATCATGTTACAGAGCAGCTACAAACCAAGAAGAAGAATAAGAAGCAGCAATATCACATCAGAATTTGATAAGTTCAAGTCAGATATGAAAACAGTAGGATGATCTTTACCTTATTCCATATGAAATTCACCTCTAGATGGAGATTGTTCCGCTTTATCTTGTTTTCTTCCAAAAACATGTATACCCCAAGAGGAAAAGCAAAAGCAAAAGGAAGAGACACATTGACCGCAGTCAATGAAAAAAAAAGAAAAGAAAAGGAAACATTGGTCACAAGATATCAGACTCAGACTAGTCCTTTCTATCTAATTTTCAACTGGGGAAAAAACCAAAAAAAAAAAACAGAAGAAGTACAACTCAAAATGAGGACTTCTAAGAATCACAGATAAACATGTTCCTCCACTACTCTTAGTGTAGGTAATCATTTCTAAAATTTTCAATTAAAAAAAAAAACAAAAAAAAAAAACAGACGTATTAAAACTACATTGTGAAAAAATGTAGTTCTGAGGAGCAATAATCTATTTAAGAATTATAATGTCTCTACAATTCTCTCAAAAGAGGGCATAATTGTAGCGGTAATGATGCGTTTCAGAGGGCCGAAGATTCAGGGAATAATCAGCAGGGTGTGGATAAGAAGCAGAATAAATTACATCCATGTGCTGCACTTTCAAGTTCAGAATGGAGCAAAACAAGTCTTTTTGTATCGCCTAGTGTGAATGCTGGACAAAACCGAAGCCTGAAAAGACAAGGTTGTCAATTCTATTTGCAGCTACTTTGTCATTGTTGGTGTCGTTTGGTTTGCTTGGTTATCATTTCCACAGTTGCAAAATTAAAGGAGAAATTTTTAGTCATCATTGTTAACAATCGAAGCTCAGAATTGTAAAGAGAGAAAGAAGAGAGGAGAGAGTTCTTTCGAGAAATCTTCTTGGGCTATTCTCATTCATCCAAAACGTAAGTTACAATCATGTAAACTCTCGTATATATAACAGAACAAGTTAAACTAATTAATGCGTAACTAAGCTAACTAACTTGCCACGTCAGTGACACTCTTATAACGGTATTTGTACAACTTAAACTAAGAAGAGAAAACTGTTATTACAGAGAGCTGCATATTTCATCAGCAGCTAGAGAGCAACTGCGTATTTCATCACAGTCACAAATTAATTACTCACAATTTCAATTACAGATATGCTCCTTAACAAATTACCACTAAGAATCTTTCAGTTTCATTTCTTCTCAATTTCCAATCCCTGTGAACTTCATAATCTGAAAGTAAAATTGGAAGGCTTCACGAAGCAAAGACTTCTGAAAATCATAACCATTTCCAAAATTCAAAATCTGTTTTATGTTGCTTTTTACTTCTTGTTTTCTTTTTCTTTGCTTGATTCTTTTGTCATTAGGCTGTAATTAGAATTTCAAAGAATTCTAGAAAAAGAATTGTAAACAATTGTTTAAACAATTTTGTGACAGACGGGGAGGAGAAAGGAGAAGTTGTCAGGTTTCCATTGGGCGAACCCTCGTTATCAGTCGAACTTCAACAATGTCAAATTTAAGAAAAAGAATCCACTTTTGATGAAGTCAGGTATCTTTTCAGGAATCGGAACAAGACCACTTTGTTCCAGAAGGTAATTAAAACTTGTACTCATCTCTTTCCCTTAATTTTGGTGCTGCTATCTTTAGCTACTCCTTTTTCTTTTAAATCATGCCTCTGGAAATATATTGAATGGCTTTGGTGTCATGAGTTCAGCGTTAGCGAAAGTAAGGTGGGGGAGGGGTTCGACTCCGAGATTTCTGGGCAGCTTGAAAATTAAGAACTAAGGTAGAGATTTCAGGTGGTTAATTGGTGGCCACAGGTTAGAAATGGGTGTTAGCAGTTCCTAAAGGTGCAAACGAAGAAGTCTTTGTTTTTTGGTTTATGGGAAGTGTTAAGAGAGCGACACTTGATTTTATCTGCGACTTGATATAGGGAAGGCCTTTGACTTGAAGAAAGGTTGTAAGAGTAGAAATGAGTGGAGACTCACTTGAAGATGCATGCAACAGCAGATATACATGCTTGCTTCAGTGAATGTCATGCTAAATTTTTTTAACTTGTTAAGAATGATGTTGAGAAGACGGTTAATAGTGGCAGATGGACTTGTTTGGAAGATGATAGTGCTTGAGAAGCAGAGTTTGTGAGAGGAAAAGGTATTTAGGGTGGGACAAGATTGATTACACACTCTTGTTTATGGGTCCTGTTTATGAATCGTTTAGGTTTGCTTCTAAAAACAAGCTTGGTCTTGATTACACATATGACATGTGGGACTCTAGGATTGACAGTGTAAAAGTGGGATCTATCAACATGAAAGGTTGATGGAAACATAAGGAATTTTTATTCGGTAGTGCACAAAAACTGGTTGATTGGTGAGACAAAAGTGACACCACTTCATTGCTTGGCGCATTCATTGAATCTGATGGGACCTCTGAGCTCCAAAATGCCTAATATTTTTTTGGATTTTGTAGTTGAACTTAGATCAACAGTATATAGCGGTAGCTTGAGCTCTCACAAGGAGCTGTCATGTCTTTCTTTCTAGGTGCTAGAGCTCAATTTTGCTTAATCAGGCCTCCAGCTGTGTTACTTCCATTAAGGACGTAGAAACTTCATGTGAAAAGAACAAATAAGAAAATATCTTGCAGATCCTGAGGAGCAAAGAAAGTTTAAGAGTGGGAAAGTTTTTGGCAGCTTTGGAAGAGTGTCAAAATCATGATCCCTTTCTTGATAGAGGAACTTAGATCCACAGAGGCGGTGGATATCTCCATAGCTCTTCTGTGCTCAAACAAAGTTAGCCGCGAAGCTGCTTGGACAACCTTGTTCCTATGTTGCAGTGAGAGGAATTGGAGGACGTGTTTGTTTATATGCTCTACTAATAGGGACTAGATAAATTCACTATGTGCTGAAGATTTAATATTTGTGCACCCAATATTCGTCTTTTGTCAGAAACAAGTCCACAATACGTGCAAGGAGATACTGTTTGCTTTTGAACTTTTGAGTGAACTATGACCAATGGCAATCCTCAATCCATTTGTTCATCTAGGGCTAGTAAATTCTGTCTCAACTGTGCTGAAGATGCTTCATTGCTGGTTTGGGAAGCTATGCGGAGGCACTTGTGTGGAGAATGTTGAATTCAATGTATGTTATTCTAACCCTTTGCAAAACTTCAGAAACTAAATGTATGCCAGCTTCAATGTGTTACACTAAGTCCAGATTTACGTGTTTGATGTTCAGATGACATCCTGAGTGATTAGTCAATAGGGTCATAGATGTGGATATTTCATTCTTGCCAACCTCGTTCCAGCATGCAGATACTTCTCAGGTGTGCATTGCAATGGGCCGCACTTGGCTGACATCTTGATTGGAAATGCCTTTGTTGCACCTCTTTGCAATCGAGAATGCTAGTAATTGCGTGAATCTGATAAGCTATGTGGATTTTGTAGTTGAACTTAGATCAACAGTATATTTTGAGCTCTGAGCTGTCAGCTAGGTGCTAGAGCTCAATTTTGCTTAATCAACTGTGAAGGACACTTCATGTGAAAAGAAAAATAAGAAAATATCTTGCAGCTGAGGAGCAAAGAAATTGGAAAGTTTTTGGCAGCTTTGGAAGAGTGTCAAAATCATGATTTCACATTGATGGTTATCTTGGGCCCCACGGGACTTTGTACTTTGTTATGCAAGGTTAGTGACAACAAGCTGGGCAATTTTTGTTGGTTGAGTTACGTCCTTGCCGTGCAAGACTGAATTCTCTAATTGGATGTATGCCAGCTTCTCCCTGTCCAGCACTGGTGTGCATTGTTAGTCATGGGTAAAGGTCAGACTGGGCTGACATCCATTGGTTGAGTCGTGATTAGTCAATTTCTGCCTAGTCTGAACTCAGGTCTACATCAGCGCCCCGTAGATGTAGCAAGATACTTCTTTTGAAAGCAAAAACAAAAATTCGCATAAGAAAATAAGATGCCAGGTGGCCCAGGTCACATAAAGCAGGTTGGAGGGTTGCCCAAGGGCTAAGTGACTCAAAAGACTATAAGTTCTTGGAATGAGCATGCAGAAATCAACAATAGTACTTCTGAGACCCTGTTATAATAGGAAAGGGGAAAGAGGATCCCCTGTCGATACATTCAATAATAAGTAAAATGAAGGCCTTGTTGAGCCTACACCTCGTGAGCCAAAGTTTGTTGAAAGGTGCATTTTTTTTCATTTTTCATTTTTTAGATTTTTTTTTTTGGGTAAGTTATTTTTTATTTTTATTTTTTTGAAAGTAGCTATCCATTGTTACCTTTCCTATGAAAAAAAACTTTTAAATTATCGGTTCTTATTTTGAACAAAAAACAATTTATATTCGACAGGTTCTGATAGTTTTGGTGTCTACAATTTACTAATATGTAAGTTGTGATAATGAATTAGTCCTGCATGTTTGCGAACGGTTTGTACCTCAAGAAAGAGGGTAGGAGCAAGAGCAAGTTGAGATCTACGTGTCCAATCATGCTCTTCTCTAGTGTTATCGGAAGACCTCTTAGTAAGGCAACTTTGGTTTATGCCGGTGCAAGTTGAGATGTACCTGCCAATCATCCTATATTTTATCCAGAGAACTCATAGTAAACCAGGTGTTGCCTTTTTGTGATGACAAGGAGGAATTGGGAAAGCTATTTTGTGTGGTGTCAGAGGAGAATATTTTTGAGTTTGACTTTTTATTGGGGGTTTGTAAAAAAATTGGTGAAAAAATTAAAGAATATTTAATTGTAAAATGATTTTCATTAGAGTTTGTTAAAAAATAAGAAGAAAAAGTAGATGAATTTTTTAATAAAAATTAATAGATTTTGTTTAAAAATATGTAGTATTTTTTTTTGAAAGAAAATGTTGGAATTTGTGCAAAATTTTCTTAAAAAATAAGAAAATATTTCATATCTAAACATCACCGAATGTGTGTAAGCTTTGCTTCTTATAGCTTATTATATTTGTGCAATCACATGCTTAGAATTATAATTATCTATTATTTAAAGTCCTCATAGACATCGGAAAGTGAACGAATCAATTAAAAGGTAATCAAATGAATATTAAAAATCCTAATAATTTAGTGGTCATCAACCTTAGGATTATTAAACTCAATAATACATCTTTTTTTTTTATTCTATTATTAAACTTTAGTTTCGACAACAAGTCAGGTAAATTCAATCCTAATGATGGGAATATGTTAAGATGTAAAATAAAAATTTTCTAAAAAAAATGACAAACTAAAGTCATTTTAGAAGACGCGGAAATGACATTAATATATAAAAAATAAACAAAAATAGATAACTCAAGAATATGGAAACTTTCATTTTCTTACATTAAATAAGGTTCTTTCTCAAATCCATAGCAAGTAGAGATGCAAGACCTATTTGCTATGGATATGCCACTTCCAAATAGTGGCTTTGCATTGGTCACATTCTAAGTAACAATCCTCAGAAAGTACGCCGCATGACTCACATGGAGGATGGTACTTAGCCTTTCGAACATAAGTGAGAGGGTGCTCATGGTAAAGTTTATCTTTATACATGTAAGTGCTTCCCCACTTGGTGAATGGCAATTCCCCGCGAACGCATTCGGTATGTGCATCAAAATCGCATTTTGCACAGTAGTAGAACCAGTGCTTCGGGTTTCTCTTTTTTCGCAAAGTACACAAAAGTATTCCTCAGAATCATCCTCGACAGCATAGGTAAGTTTGAGGGGATGTTTATCATACTTGTGCTTAATCATGAGCGGAAGAGTCGCACATGTAAAACACATGGCAAAATTGCATTCAGTACATACAAGTGCTTTGCCGATCCGGCAGTCGCAACCATTGCATATTTCCGTGGAAGATATAGCAAGGAAGAGGGAATGCTGATGACCTTCATGCTTAAAATCAGTTTCTGGAAGTGTACAACACTGAACGTCAAGATTGAAGGAGCCACAGTCCTCACATTCGTAGCTGAAGCCAGGACGATCATGATAACAAGCATGACAACGGAAGGCGCAGTGATCCCTTGAGAAAAGGGTAAGCCGGTGGGGATGAAGTGGGTGTTTTTTCTTGGGAGGCAATTTAGCACATCTGTCATGAAGAAAGAAACTGCATTGCTCACAACTGTAAAAAGGGCCTGAGATTAATAGCGTACATCCTTCACACAGCTTCTCATCCGTGAGTTCTTCACAATTGAGGACTGGGTTATGTTGATGACTGAAATGTTTGATCTCCCCACCAGCTTCTTCATCCCTTTTTAGGTTGATCTCCTCCAACCCTGACTCAGCTTCTTCATGCCCTTTTAGGTTGATCTCCTCGAAACCTGACTCAGCTTCTTCATCTTCTTTTAGGGGTCCATCTTGA